>OY757905.1:111035514-111063014 GCA_963585895.1 Sepioteuthis lessoniana | reverse complement strand
CATGTCGTGTGTTGGCTGAGTGGTAAGATACTAAGTCTCACGTAAAGTTGGGAGGGGTCTATCCCAGTTGAAGAGTCCAGCGCGTCTAGCAACTAGCAACTCTTAGAAGTTGTGATACCATGAAACTGTCTGTAGATGACAATGTATATATATATATATATATATATATATATATATATATATATATATATCTTTTGCTTTAGTTTCTTAGTTTAATGGTATAGCATATAACATGATATCTATTGTCAAAGCCACCCTTGTAGAACTGTCTTGGTACTATTTGACCTATACTTTGGTGGCGATAACGGCATTCATGTCTTTCTCAAAAGTATTAGTCCGAAACGTAATAACACACACACACACACACACACACACACACACACACACACACACACACACACACACATATATATATATATATATAAATGTATATATATATATTTATGTGTGTGTGTGTGTGTGTGCATTCATACGTGGATACATATACTGATAGATATATATGTAAATAGATTCATGTATTTGGGAGTGTGTTTTCAAACATACGTACATGGATACTTATATAGATACATATATACGTGGATACTTATAAAGATACATATATATGCACCTTAATGCAATTATGTATATATATATATATATATATATATATATATATATATATATATATTCTTTCAAAACAAGTACAGAAGATTATTTCAACAACCTAAACATAATTTTGATATTTTTCTTTCAATTCAACTCTCCAGGCATAGTATCATACAAACAAAATATAAGAATATATTTCAGTCTAAAATTAAAAGAATTTTGCCTATTTTATATTTGATTACAAAATTGTAGCAATCTTAGTTATTCCCACAAATCTTCAATATTTACATTAAAAAATATAATAGTAGCCATTCTCATTCTATAAGGGCCTCCTATAATTATTAAACTCTTGAATATCCTTTTTAAAATAATGAGTTAATTATTCATGGTAACTCCGATCTAATTGTCTCACATTACTATTTACAGAAAATCAAATACAAAAATAGAATTTTTCAGAGGTGTATTTCGGGTCTCGTGATTAATGAGCAGTGCTGCGAAATCAACGTAAGCGAGTTCCAACTCTAGTCTTGCTATATCTTTCACTTTAAGAATTGGGAAAAGCAGGAACCCAATTATCTCCCCTGCTATGCGTTAAATATTATCACAGCAGTTCTTCTTCAGGGACAGCTTTTGCACTAAATAAACCAGAAAGATTGATATGCCTTTAAACAATGAAACCACATCATACTTATTTTTTTGTACCTCCATCAAAAATGCAAAAAACTATATTGTCATTAATATGCATGTGCATTCTTGGAAATATGTAAGAATACATACACACATATTTCATCATCATCATATCGTGCTGGCAGCACGGATATCCCTGACCCTCTCTCGCCACTCCTCCCTATCGTTCATCGCCCTAGGTAGGTCTTCAGGACAACAACCTGTATCCTCACATAGCTGCTGAATGTACGTTCGTGCTGGTCGTCCTGCTTTTGCGCGGCCGTGTGTGGGGATCCATAAGAGTACATCTCTTATGAGTTCAAGTGAATTAATAGCTAGATGTAGACACAAGACTAAATTTAAACTATAAAAATTTAAAACAGAGAAATAAATAGTGAAACCAGGAAGAAAAACGTATCCAATCTATACACTAAAAAAATAGGTAGCTAATTAAATGGTATCGAAATTAATATAAGCATTAATATTTCTCTTAAAAGTTAATTATCGAACTTAACTTGAAAAGAAAATAAACTAAACAAATAAATAAATAAGTTAAATTACCGTAACTATAACTGACAGAAGAAATTTGAAAAATTAAAATAAAACGGAAATTCAATAAAACGGGGAGGTAACTCCTTAATCTCGTCTCCTCCACCCCACGTGTTTATTCTGTTTTTAGTTAATTATCCATTCGATCTGAAGAAATCCTGTATAAATTTTTTTCTTCATGTTTTTGGTTCACACCAGAAAGTGAAAATACAGGATGGGAATAAATTTATAATCCTGAATTAACCGGTCTTTGGTTTTTTTCTTAAAGATATATATATATATATATATATATATATGAGTCAGAAGGAATATACCGAGGTTTCACCTAACCAGATCATTAGGATAATTTCTGAACAGAATGAATGTTTTAATCTTTAGTTTTTTAGGGATTTTTCCCAGACATCAGTTTGTGCTAATATTCTTATGGGGAAATTGTAGCATCTGCGTTTTTCTCACCGTTACACTTATAAAATCGGTAAAAAAATCAAACTAACTCACACACACAGAAACACACAGACACACAGACACACATACACACACACACACACACATATATATATATATATATATATATATATATATATATATATATATATGATTTAATACTGCGGATAGCTACTTTTTTACAATCTCCAACTGAAGACGTTCATGTCTTCTCAAAAGTCTTCTTCTGTCAGGGTCAAGTTGATAAAGAAAGTGCCCTTTCTTAGCTCAAGTGCTTTCGGCCATTTTGCTGGTCATCATCAGGGGTTGTGTTAGATCTTTTGTTGCTGTGAGTTTTAGTTATATTTATTTGGAGTGGTAAATATGTATTAAGAGTCCTTTTTTTTTACCAACTTGATCCAGACATAAAAAAACGAGTGAGAAGACTTGAACGTCATTACTTGAAGATTTTAAAAAAGAAACAGTCTGCGGTATTCAACCAAATCTGTTTAGACAATGATTTGCGGCCTAACTATGCAATATATATGTAAATGCGTATCTGATGAAAATTATTTTCTGTTAAATTTCGCTCATATATACCATCATCATCTTCATCATCATGTCGTGCTGCTAGCACAGGTTTCCTGACTCTTTCTCGCCAATCGTTTCTATCATTCATTGTCTCCGGCTGGTCCTTTAGTTTACCTACTGTGTCCGTACAGAGCTACTGAGGATAGATTCTAGTTGGTCGTTTAATACTTGCACGTCCTTTTAAAGGGGTTCATTGGAGAATATCGCTTATGTGTTCGTTGTTAATATACGTGGAACCTTCAATAAGTTTCCAGACTTTTTTTGTACAGGGACTTAAAAGTGTCGTAGACTCTTAAAAATTCAGTATGTTATTGCGATAGATGTTATGAGATGACTGACCAATTTTTAAGATTTCAGGTTAAAAAAAAAACAGCTACAACAGCAATTGGAATACACCCTACTAAAGCTTGATTGTCACAGCTGGTGAATTTCAAAAATGCAATCTGACTCTTTAGAAGAACAATATGCAATAAAATTCTGTTTTAAACTTAGAAAAAAATGCCACAGAAACGTATGGAATGCTTCAGACTGCTTTTGGAGCATCTTGCATGGATCGAGCATCAGTTTTTGAGTGGCATGAGAGATTCAAGGAAGGCAGGGAGTCTGTGAGGGATGATGAGAAGAGGTGTGGGACGTAAAGGAAGTCAGAACACCAGATTTGATTGGCCAAAGGTTTAGGGTTAGGGTTAGGGTTACTATGTTGAGGTTTTAAGGGAGTTCAGAAAGAGATTTAGTCGGAAGAGGCCAGCACTCTTCAAATCGGGTCAGTGGCATTTCCACCAGGACAATGCACCAGTCCACAACGCTATCCTTGTCACTAGATAGGCATCAAGACAGTTCCTCAGCATCCCTATAGTCTAGACCTTGCTCCCTGTGACTTTTGATTTTCCCTAAGCTCAGAGGCTATCGTTATGAGACAATTGAGGGGATGAAAGAGGCTGTGACGAAGGTCATTGACACACTCAATCAAAAGAAATTCCATGGGGCCTTCCAGAAGTTGCTGAAATGGTACAACAAGTGAATTGCAGCTGGAGGAGATTACTTTGAAAGGGACGAGAGTTTCAGGTGTGTACTATCAATGAAAATGCCCATACCAAAAAAGTCAGGAAACTTAAATAATGATCCTAATGTATATATATATATATATATATATATATATATATAGATATATTAGTAAAGTAAAGTTGGTGACCTTAGTCGAGGGTGACCCGAAGTCTCCCTTTTCGATAGCTACTACACCAAGGAGTAGGGGAGGGCGCTACTTCTTTCTCTAGATTGCTCCACTTTACCCTTGATCCGTACCTTATAATGCTGATTGTTGAGCAAGATAGCATCAAGTACCTTTTTTTTGGTGAACACTTTAACCATTATGCCAATGTCCGGAATATATTCAAGTGTTATTCTCCGGCAATCTTCTCACAGCTATTACAATGACTTGCATCATTTGAATTTATACATAATATATTATCCAAATCCTTCTCTGGTCATTGCTTCCCGATTTAGAAAAAAATATGTACTGGACTTTTGGTAGACAACACGGAGAACGTGAACATTGATAAGCTGTCATTGTCATAGTGCTCAAATGCTGACGAGCAGAGCATTACTTGATATCCAGTCTTTCCTCACTACTTCCGCTTAGCAGTAATTAATATTCCTGTTAAGTTGGTATTCATACTCCATTCTGTCATTCATTTATCCCCAAAAGTCATTAACACACACACACACACACACATACACACATGAGTAAATTTGGAGGCTAGCTTTGTAGCCTCGCCATACTTCAAGTCACAACTTAAATATTTAGGCTTTGATAAAGGCGACTGCGTGTCTGGCCCGATATTACCGCAGGTCACTCAAGAAGGTAATTTCTATGTGCTGAAAATGATACCAGTGATGCAACCAATTTGCTAAAGAGGATCATCTGCTTTGTCGCAATCAACGACGCTGGCATTGCGTGATATGCAACTTCAAACTCAATGTAAGTTTCAGATTACGAACTTCAAAACAAATACATATTGTTGTAAAGGCTAGAACCGAATGACCACTGAAACGCTTTTTAAAGAGAAAATATTTGATTATTTACATGTAATATGAACGCATCTTAGAAATCGTATGTTTATCATAAAACACTATCGCCTTTAATTAAAGAGTAGAATAAATCAGTGTTTGAAAACTAGAGATGTTCCAAGTTTTTTTACTATGGTGTGGAAAAGGACACGTACAATATTTACTTGAAAGAGGTGCCCGTGGTGTAATAGTTATCGTCGTAGGATATGGACACGACGACACGAGTTCAAATCCTGGACCAGGCTAATTGCATTTCACATAGCACTAATGCCCTTGGGAAAGGTATGAATCCAATTATTCTCCCTCCAGTTTACCAGGTTTGAATTCAGAGTTTTCCTTCTCTTAGACTAGTTGCCTCACCTAGTCTGCCCTACTATTTACCCATAGCTGGAGAGAGAATAATTGGATTCATACCTTTCCCAATGTGAAATGTAATCAGTCTCGTCCAGGATTTGAACTCGTGTCGCCGTGTCCATTTCCTAAGACGATAACCATTACACCACGGGCACCTCGCTAATTATAGAATATATATTATAAATGTTTTTCCAGGTACTTTATTCTTTAGCATTAAGCTCGAAAACTTTCATGAACTAAAAGAAAAAAAAAAACGTATAATTTTACTCCTAAGAGAGTACATCACCACCATTTTAGCAGACTATTTCCAATTTTCCATGGTAAAGTCGACCACAAAATATTCGGAATTCATATAACTGTTGGGAGCGTATGCAATAGTTTTTGGCAGTGATATACATTTTTTGCGAGGCTAAAAATGAAAGGTCATCGCGGGATGTTAGTTTAAAATAAGTTCTTTTTTCCTCTCCTGAAGATATCTATATAGACATTTTATCAACCTTTTAATTACAAAAATTATTCATGTATACCATGCGACTGGCACGATCCAGACAACCGCTAACAAAGGAAAAATAAAGATTTATAAAGAATAGTTCTAAAATCCCTTTGACTCTACTAAACAGACATATCTAAAATCTATATATATTGGAAACTTTCAAGATTCAGTGTCTGTATTATGGAGGGCAATACATATTTATCTTCTTATTTATGAGCTCATTAAAACATACAGAAACAAATCAATCTGTTACGATACCCCCCTCGCCCCCACACGTTACATCCTCTTCTAACCATTTCACTTCTTGGCCGGTGATCAACTAGTGGTTCCGAGGGTGGTAACGCACATTTCTTGCCACTACAAGAATACGATCGAGGGGGCCGGAAAAAATAGAAGGACAAACGAACAAACACTTGGGGTTAACTCAAGAGCAAAAAGAGGAGTTATGCAACACTACATTTCCGATAGCATATATGGACTAACGCTAGCATGTATTACTAGCGAAAATTCCACAAAGCAACTGGATTGCCGACATCTTGACTCGATCTTCTTCGCTGGAGACTATCTACTCTGCTACTGTGTCCGGAGTCGACCGCATCTGTCCGTGTCCCCTCGCCAACTGCTGTCAGATCCTTTGTTCCACCAACTTTCTTCTCGCGTCCCCTTCCACTTCCGGACGCGGCGAGAATTCAAGTCCAAAAACCCTTTGTCTGGTTTCGCGCCAAAACAGACAAAGGACTCGTCTGCTTGGCGGGCCACCTACATAGTGTTACAAATCTTACAAATTCATTACCTTGATTTAAAAGAAACAACGTATAATCATGAATGCATGTACGCTGTCGAAAACTAATGAATTTAATAAAATCCTCTAAAGAAATTTATGCTGAAAGATCAGTCACAAAGGAAACACATTTCCTTTTTATGTTCGGATTCAGTGTCAAAGTCATTTAAGTCTAAAATATATTGAACTGAAATTGCCAACATGTCAAAAAGGATATCAATCAGAACAATGACAATTCAAGTTACTGCTAAAGTTGGTTTGGTTTCTTTGTTTAATGGCACATTAATCTTCTTAGGTTATTTAATGCCAAATCCATCCCCCTAGAAGAACAGTAGTGGTACTATTTAACCCATAGCTGTGAGGATAAGGGGGTTCATACCTTTCCCCAGGGTATTTGCCCGAAAGTGAACGTAATAGTGCGACTGGAGTACGAACTCGCTTACTACGATTCCGCAGTCCATCACTTTTACCATTACACCACGAGGACACCCGCCTCTGCAAAAGTGTTGTATTCTCAGCTGTGTCTTTATGAACAACGAGGAACATAATCAAAGATAATGAACGAACGAAACACTTTTCTTTATAAAAATATATCTCTCATTTTATTCTCGAAAAGGGTCCACAGTTTGTCAGAGTCTGGCACAAGGCAATCTCAAATGGCAGTTATGTTTACTTTCTTCAATCCTTGATACTACTTCTCAAGTTCTTATTATGTTATGCTTCTTTGATTTTTTCACAGTGTTGTATTATTGTCAGCTTTCTTTGCTTTCTATACTAAGGGGGTGTTGTACAAGATCAGAACTTTGTGGAAACTACTCACCAACTCACATGCAGCACTTTCCTTTGGTCGCTTTTTCTCTTTCTCTCTAAAATATAGAATCATCTCGATTTCGCATCTTTATCTTCACGGGTCTGGCACAAGGCTACTTCTATGCGTCGCATTATCTCTGTTTCTCGTTGCTTCTTCTATCAGTAAGACTACATCACGTCTAAACAACGTATAATATCGCTATTCTTTGCCTCTACACTCTGGGTAGTCTGATACAAGGTCAGAGCCCGGAACGTCGTGAAATCTTGGAGATGCCTTCTGCTCGGTCATGCTGGTCTAGGTCTGTGAGGTACAAACCCTCTTATTTTATGTATACCTTTATTTGAGGGGTAGTGAGTGGCCAAAGGAAAAAAAATATCAATTTTTCCGAATTTGGATTTCAATAAGTAAATGGTTTTGTCAAAACGACTTCAACCAATTTGAAAATTTCCTAAGCTAGTTGATAATATATATATATATATATATATATATATATATTGCACTGTCTCTACGGAAACTCTTTTTTCATGTGGTTACGGAGTCATCAAACAATATAAAAAGTAAGATACAATGAAGGAAAAGCGGTATTACGAGTTATTTTTTATATATTTTTTTTATTGATAACTTCCATTTTGTTTACATTTAAGTGAATAGATAAATAAATAAACAGAAAATAAATAATTATGATTTATTAAATTGGTAAATAAATTACAATTTGAATTTATATTCGTGATTTTTACTCATATATTGTAATTTTATGGGGTTACCATAATTAACATTGGTTTGAGATTTTTTAGTTCATTTTTATGATTAAAATTGATATACTTAGATTAGATTGTCTGAAAATTTTTTTTATTGATCTTTTGACGTATATCATTGTAACTGTAATTTTTACCTCAGTTAAATTTGAAGTAATCTGAAATCGGATATAGTCTTACATGCCAAAATATTTTGATATTTATTGTTACGTGGAGGTTTAGGTTTTCTTTAATACAAAAGAGAAAAAAGTGTTTTTGTCTTTGTCTGACTGTAAATGTGAAAAAAAAAATTATCTTAATCCATTTCTTGTGTGATCTGAAGAAGTTCTGTAAATTTCTTTAGACCATTGATTTATATCATTGTTTTTAACAGCATGGAAATAAATTTATTATCTTAATGTGACCAATTGTGGTTGCATTTTGAAGATATATATATATATATATATATATATATATATATATATCCGAAAGAGTAAAGTACCCTGATCCGAAAGGATTCCCAAAAAATGAACCATCACCAGCAGCAACTGATCGATAACAACAGACTAGCTCTGCAACTGCGTAACTGGCTTAAAGAAGTAAGCAGACCCGAATGGATAACGAAAGGGAAAAGTACCCTGACCCGGAAGTATCCATCTAAAATAGACCATCTCCTGCAATTATAGACCGATTTATCGTTAATGCGATAGTGTGAATTTCATAAAGAATTACCAAGAAATTTTGATGGAGATAGTTTTGTTATTTCTTTGAATTTTCGGCTTGCACACACAAATGCACATGCACATGAACGTGTATGTGTGTGTGTGTGTGTGTGTGTGTGTGAGAGAGAGAGAGAGAGAGGGGGAGAGAGAGAGAGAGTGAGAGAGTGTGTGTGTGTGTGTGTGTATGTGTGTGTGTGTCGACAAGTAAATATGGCGAACATACTCAAAAAGAATTCCTAAAATAATTGAAACACAAAATACTGAAAATCAAATTACCACTCAACCCCAAAACGCATCAATATTAACACAAGAAGACAGGAAAATTATAAAATTGATAAAAAAACATGAGTGTACCGAATACTATATTACGATCTCCAAGGAATAAAGACATATCCCTAGGGACAACATCAGCGAACTGAACGAGTTAATCAAATCTGGAACAAAACTTGGCAGAAATAAAATAGGTATCTTCCTCATGGAACCTAAACAGAATTACAAAACCTGGATGAGAAATGAAGCTCGAAGGACAGACGAAGAAACTGCTATAAAAAAATGAAATTACAATATACAGAAACTGAATGGAAAGAAGAAAACCCCAAAAGACAACTACAGACAAGTCTGACCGTACAACTGAAAGAAATAAATCAAAGGAGAAAGAAGGACGACTCAAAAAATGCTGAGACAGGGTCAAATAGTATAAACAAAAGAGGACATTTCAAAAGTTAGAAAGAAAATTCTACCAACAGGTTAGTGGAAACTGCACAATGACAAATCAGCAACAAGAGACAAAAAAATGAAAAAAACAATTTTGGCTTGTTTGATTGTATGTTTGTGCTTTTTGGCATATCAACCTTTGTAGGTTATTTAATGCCAAATCCATTTTCGTAAAAATAAAGAGTTCTATTTTAAACAATTCAGTTTAGCATATGTACATAGCTTAATTGTAAAAACAGTTATATTTCAAGCTATTCAGTTTAGTCAAACAGTTCAAATTCAAACAATTGTTATAGTTTGTTTCCCTACAGTTAAATATCAAAATAGTTCTATTTCAAACAAATCAGTTTAGCAGAAGTACAGTGTTTAGTTCTATTTAACCAATAGATAGGATCCTATCAGGTGCTACCACTCCGGGCCATAGTGGACCTTGGAGCGATGGCAATGAAGGAGTTCTCCTCATTACCCAAAGCTCCAGCATTACTAGAATCTCACCATCAGATTTTTTCGTGTCATATCCAGGACACTCGTTGGGAAGTCTTACTCCTCTGCAGAGAAGCACTCGGTGTATTCTACACCCCCAGCCAACTGGGCAACACATTTGGAGTAAAATACTGAGAAGTAAAGAATATAAGGGTTTTTTTGAATAGGTAAATAGCACGAAAAAATAACTAGAATACCTCGAAGAAGACTCCGAGGCAAATTCACTCCTGGACTCGCTAAGAGTAACACTCAAGGAAATACTAAACTAGAAAATGCCAGGCCATTATCATATTTACCAACCCCTCCGCTTGGGCAGGATATGACACAAGGTCAATTTTTAAGCTGACTTTAACAGGTTTGAATTCAGCGTTTTCCTTCTCCTTGACTAGTTGCCCCACCAAGGCTGAAGAACCTAGTCTGCCCTTCTATTTTATCCATAGCTGGACGGAGAATAATTGGATTCATACCTTTCCCAAGGGCATTACTCCTATGTGAAATGCAATGAGTCTCGTCCAAGATTCCAACTCGTGTCACCGTGTCCATTTCCTTCGACGATAACCATTACACCACGGACACCTCCAGGCCATTATAGCATGCACATACATCAACGACAGAATGACCATGCAGTTAAGTAAATACCTACAAGAAGGAAACGTACCCGAATGGATGACGAAATGGAAAAAGTACCCTGATCCATAAGGACCCCAAAAAAGGAACTATCCCCTGCAGCAACAGATCGATGATGACAGACTAGCTCTGTAAGTGCGTAACTGGCTTGAAGAAGTAAGCTGGCCCGATGGATAACGAAATGGAAAAAGTACCCTGATCCGGAAGCATCTCCTAAAAAGGAAATATCCCCTGCAGCAACAGATCGATAATGACAGACTAGCTCTGTAAGTGCGTAACGGGCTTGAAGAAGTAAGCTGGCCTGAATGGATAAAGAATGGAAAAATTACCCTGATCCGGAAGCATCTCCTCAAAAAAAATTTTCCCCAACAGCAACTGATCGGTAATGACAGACGAGCTCTGTAAGTGCGTAACTGGCTTGAAGAAGTAAGCTGGCCTGAATGAATAACGAATGGAGAAAGTACCCTGATCCGGAAGCATCTCCCAAAAGAGGAAATATCACCTGCAGCAACTGATCGATAATGACAGACTAACTCTGTAAGTGCGTAATTGGCTTGAAGAAGTAAGCTGGCCCGAATGGATAACGAAATGGAAAAAGTACCCTGATCTGGAAGCATCTCCCAAGAAGGAAATATCCCCTGCAGCAACTGATCGATAATGACAGACTAGCTCTGTCAGTGCGTAACTGGCTTGAAGAAGTAAGCTGGCCCGAATGGATAACGAAATTGAAAAAGTACCCTGATCCGGAAGCATCTCCCAAAAAGAGACCATCTCCAGCAATTATTGACCAATACTATTTTTACTTATGATTGAGAAAATCCTGACAACACAGATAAAAGAAAAAAAACTATTACTTGCCTTCATGCTACATAATTTTTCTCGGACGCACGAAAAGGATGACGCAAAAAAATGACCTAGAATATATTGACCTCATATAAGCAAAAGCTTGGCGGGAAAATGTAGCCATGGCATGAATTGACTTCCAAGATTCCTATAATATGGTTTTACTGACTTTCAGGAGACTAGTTGTTAAGTTCATCTACCCAGGAAACAATATCTCATCAACCGAGACAGACATCGATACCCGACTAACAAAGACATGGACAGCTATCACTAGGCTATCGGTCTATTTGGAAGTCAGACCTGACCGATAAAATGAAGCGCAGTTTCTTCAAAGCAGCGGTCGTGTTGATACTACTATATGGATGCACTACACGGACGCTAACTAAACGTATGGAGAAAAAGCTTGACAGCCCCTACACAAGAATGCTCCGAGCTATATTGAGCAATTCCTAGAGGCAGCACCCAACAAAGCAGCAGTTGTACGGTCAACTACCACCCATCTCGAAAACTATCAAAATTAGACGAACCAGACATACGGGACACGGCTGGAGAAGTAGGGACGAGCTCATAAGCGATGTACTCCTGTGGACCCCTTCACATGGCCGTGCAAAGGACCTGCCGGAAGCTATAGACAATAGGGAGGGGTGGCGAGAGAGGGTCAGGGAGACCCGTGTTGATAGCACGACATGATGATGATGATGATTATCGGGAGATGAAAAACATGTCCAATATCTTGAGGAGGAATAATTGGTTAGTTTTAGCTGCATGTCAACCCGCCTAGGTCTTTTCTATGCCTGGAGACTATTTTGTTTGTTTGTTTTGTTGTTTAATGGCTTATCCGCCTTCGTGGGTTATTTAATGCCAAATCCATCCTTCTAAAAGGACAGTAGTGGTATTATTCTACTCATAGTTGGGAGAATAAGGGGTTCATATTTTTCCCAAGGATATTAGTCCAAAAGTAAACGTAATAACGTGACAGGAGTTCGAACTCGTTTACTGTGAAGTTTCAGTCGAGCACTTTTAGCCATTATGCCACAGGGACTCTCCGATATGGCCTCGCAGAGGTGGATAATATAGTGATTGGAAATCTGAAAAAACATTCAACAAAATTCCAAAATTAAAGACGAATACCATGGAAAACTAGGGAGTAGAATTGAGTGTTCGAGGAAAAAACCTAACAGACGTGAAAATTCTAAGAATCTTCCACTAAGAAGCACTTCATCACTGCTATTCTTTAAACAATAATGCCACTCCATCGTATACTTACTAAATGTGAAAAAAGGTAAAAAAATTTCTTAATCACTGAAAAATATTAATCAACTAATGTGTTTGGATGACATAAAGGTATTTGCAGGAAATGAAAAAGAACTTGTGACCCTGATATAAACAATAGGAATATACAGCCAAGAAATAGGTTTAGAAGTTGGCATGGAAAAATGTGCCATAAAGAAAATGTAAAGTGGGGAAAGAGAACCTGTGAAAGGAGGGGAACTCCCAGAACAATGATGCATTAGGACGCTTAGAAAGAAGGAAAATAACAAGTCCGTGAGAATAATTAAAGCAGACACTATCAAACAAACAAAGATTAAGGAAAAAATAAAGAAAGAGTACATCAAAGCTTCTTGAAATCAAAGCTCAGCAGCAGAAATCACATAAAAGGGATAAAATCTGGGTAATCACCAGGTAAAATCATTCTTAAAATGCATGAGAGAGGAACTGAGACGAATTGATCAAAGGATAAGAAAATCGATGAATATTGATAAAGCCTTATATCAGGTAGATAGTAGCAAGAAAATCAAGAGGAATAAGATTCGTTAGTATTGAGGATTGCATTGATGCATCAATATCAGGACACGAGGACTATATCAAGAAGAGCAAAGAAATACAAATTGCAGCAGCATAAATACAGATAAAAAGAAACAACAAAAATAAGAAAACAGAAATGGGAAAGATAGCAACTGTACTGATATTTCAAGCGACAAACGGGCGAGATTGCACACGAAAAAAACCTGAACATGGCTAAGAAAGAGAAACTGAATCTTTTCTAAGAGTATCAAAAAATAACGTCATAATGACCAATTTTGTTAAAACAAAATATCGATTGTACGCAATAGAATCGCAAGTGTAGGTTATCGGAAGAAAGAAATAAAACATTTGATTACATCAAAAGTGAATGCTGCAAAATAGCACTCATGGAGTACAAGACTATGTAGGTAAAGTGATCTCTTGGGAATTGTGCAAGAAATTAAAATTAGATCTTATAAGGCACCAACTATACGGCCACCTGCCTCCCATTACGAAAACTATCCAAGTTAAACAAACCAGACATGCAAGACACTGCTGGAGAAGCAGGGACGAGCTCATAAGTGATGTACTCCAATAGACCCCCACATATGGCCGGGCAAAAGCAGGACGACCAGTTCGAACATACATTCAGCAGCTATGTGAGGATACGGGATGTAGCCCTAAAGACCTGCCAGAGGCGATGAACGATAGGGATAAGTGGCGAGAGAGGGTCAGGGATATCCGTGCTAGCAGCACGACATGATGATGATGATGATATATATAAGTAAAGTAAACTGGACATTGCCATGATGGTTAGACTGTTCGCCAATGGCCCGAGAGAACGGGTTTCAATCCCAGGTCGAATCATACCAAAAGCTCAAAAAATGGTACTTGATGCCTCCTTGCTTAAAACTCAGGATTATAAGGTACGGATCAAGGATAAAGTTAGTCAATCCTGTGAAAGGAGTAGTACCCTCCCCTACACCTTTGTGTAGTAAGTAAAGTTAGAGACTTTAGTTGAGGTTCCCTTTACAATAGCTCCTACACTGAGGTGTAGGGGAGGGTTCTACTCCTTTCCCTGGATTGCTCCACTTTACCCTTGATACGTTCCTTATATTGCTGAGTGCTATGCAAGGAGGTATCAAGTACCATTTTTAAAGTCTTTGGTATGACGCGACCTGGGATTGAACCCAAGTCTCCCGGAACATTGGCGAACACTCTACCCACTAGCTATCGAAAAGGGAGCCTTCGGGTCACCCTCGACAACAATCGCCAACTTTACTTACTTATATACATAAACCAGAATCCGTCTAAGAAATTGAGGCGTATAAAATTCTCTGAGATTTTAAGGTTTGGTTTGGTTTGGTTTCTTTGTTTAATGGCATATCAACCTTTGTAGGTTATTTAATGCCAAAGCTATTCTCCGAGAAGAACAGTAGTGGTACTATTTAACTCATAGCTGGGAGGATAAAGGGGTTTATACATTTCCCAAGGGTATTTGACCGAAAGTGAACGTAATTGCGCGACTTGGGTACGAACTCGCTTACTACGATTCCGCAGTCCATCGCTTTAACCATTACACCACGAGGACACCCCAGCGAGATTTTAAGATACATACGGATCAACTTATTTCGGACTGAAGATCATACCTAATGTTTGTGTACCAAAAGATATAAATTGCCATCTGGTGGGTTTTAGCAGTTCAAGAGGTCTACGGAGTGAAATAAAAGAAAATGAAATGTCACACAAATCTTTGGACTTTACCAGGGAACAAAAAATGTGGAATATGGAAATAACGGTGATCTCATTTGTAATTGCTGCTCTTGGAACGGTCTCTAAAAGTTTGGAAAGGAGACTGAACCAGTTGGAAATCAGAGGAAGAAACTCGACTATTCAGTCTACAGCATTATTTAAATCTGCCAGAATACTGAGAAGAGTTCTGGAGACCTGAGAAGACTAGCATTACGGAGACTCCTGTAAAGTCTCACCGACTAATACTGGTGTAAAAAAATCGTATGGAGTAGATTTAAAAAATATCAAATTAATAAATTATCTTCCCCCCACCAAAAAAAAACCCGGAAAAATGTTCATCTGATGATAGCTAATATATAAAACTATTAATAATATAAGAAAACTAAGAAGTAAGATTTAGATTGAATTTAGTTTTTATCGTGCGTTGCCGACCAGCATTTGAACACCTGATTTATCTTAAGGTTTTTAAATCGAGTTTTGAATCGAGTTTGAATGTGAAAGTAAATAAAGAAATATAGCTTCATAGAACAAAGTTAAATGAAGTATATACGAGGTGAGGGTCGATCTAACAACACTTGCCAATGTTTTTTTAATATGGAATTACGAACTATCGTGCAGAAAAATCAAAATGAAAAAATATCAAGTTATGTCCAGAACAGTACGAAAACCTTATGTAAATATTATCTAAATTCGAATGCTCGACATGTGTTTTAATTTCCAACTACAAACTACTGTTGTTATAATTATTGAAAACATATCATGTGACATTTCCTATTTAATCAATGAAACTCCGAGTAAAGTGATTTTCATGAACAGATGCTGACTACATTGAATTAACTGGATAGAGGAGAAATACCCCAGTTGTAAGCGTTCAATCGTAGTAACCAGTGATGCACAATGAACAGGGCACGAAATGGATTTTCCAAAGTGAGGTGAAACAGATTTCGAAGCGAATGTTTAGTTAAAGCAAGTGAAGAATCAATTATTCAAATCGTTTCGCGTGTAAACAGAAGAACATCAGTCTATAATTGGATGATTTTTTCTTCTTTCAAAGTATAGCATCGTATTTCCGAAATCAATATTATATAATGGAAGCAATGCGTGAATCTTATGGATTAAAAGTCAAACGCTTGACACACGAGTACTGTAACCCTACACACATTATTGGTTCTTCTTCGATTGCATGAAGTGCAAAAATGGCCATCAAATACGCGTTTGTAAAATTGGGTCAGAGTGTTAAATAGGTAGACAGACAAGGTCAAACGTAACTATATTAACGCTTTCTCTTTTAGAGTAGATCAGCTTGTACTTCAATATATAATACATGCATAGAGTTAAGGCAGAACCTCTGAATATATATATATATATATATATATATATATATATTGAACAAGTCCTGGCGGCAACACCCTACAAGGCACCAACTATACGACCACCTGCCTCCCATCACGAAAACTATACAAGTTAGACGAACCAGACACGCAGGACACTGCTGGAAAAGCAAGGATGAACTCATCAGTGATGTACTCCAATGGACCCCCGCATATGGCAAAGCAAAAACAGGACGAGCAGCTCGAACATACATACAGAAGCTATGTGAGGATACGGGATGTAGCCCAGAAGACCAACCAGAAGCGATGAATGATAGGGAGAAGTGGTGAGAGAGGGTCAGGGATATCCGTGCTAGCGGCACGACATGATGATATATATATATATATATATACATATATATATATATAATTTTATAACTTATATAAATATATATATGGCTAAAGAGCCAGAAGTAATCTCCTTAGTTTTCACCAACCGGATCATCAAGATATCGTTTGGGCCAACGATTCAGAAATATTCTTACTGTAATATAATTGCCGAGGGATTTCGATTTATATATCTTGCCTTTCGTTTTAGTTAGGCTGAGAACCTTTCGCTTAGCGCATGGGTTAGTTAGGTGCAACATTAACGCGGGTGTTCACGCGCGTGCGGAGAGGATGTGTCATTCAGAGATGTCAAAATAAAAATCCCAGATGGGAATTATGACCGGGGGATGTGAGTGACGTCATGCACCGGAAGCATGCGCGGAGGATTTTGGGGATTTGAGAAAAGTCAGTTAGTTGAGTTCCTGCCTCGGAAGAAGAAGGTTGACTTTCAGAGCTGGGCGAGGCCAGACGACTTTGTGCGCTACAGGCGCCGCGCGTTGGTTGGGTTGAGAGCTGATGATGTAAAAGCTGTCAGTATAGAAAGATTGTGTCTCTCTCTCCTAATGTTGAAAAACCTTTAAACGCAAAAAGGGGAATAAAAGTTTCGTACCTGAACCAATTTCGTAAATTTTGTATTTTCGGGATTTCTATGAGTATGAACATTCTATATACATTTCACGGATTCGTATCAGTGGTCGTATTTTTGGACCTTAATATAACATTACGATCGGGTGGATTTATTTGTTAGTTTGTTTGTATTTTATGGTATATCAACCTTTGTGGGTTATTTAATGCCTACTCCAATTTATACGAATAAACAGTTCTATTTCACAATTTAATTGTCAAAAAGATTTCTATTTCAATCTTTTCAGTTTAATCAAACAGTTCTAATTCAAACAATTCAGTTTATTATAAGTATACTTTTTCACCACATACAGTTAAATATCAAAACAGTTCTATTTCAGACAACTCAGTTGAGCATAAGTACGTAGTTTACCTGTCAAAGCAGTCCTATTTGAAGCAACTCCGTTTATCATAAGTATGCATTTTCGTTTTATTTGACCCATAGATAGGACCCTATCAGGTGCTATTTTTGTATTAAGAATGGACACTTTCATTTAATCTTTATGTTCAAGTCGTAAAAATTTAAAAACCCTTATAAATGGATCTTCCTCCCGTGGCATTTCTCCCGCAGGTTGGTTCTAAGGGAGTCTTCAAAGGTGGAGACAACTTGGTGGACGGTGCGGCGTCAGGCCTAACGGTCAGCAGGAAGAATCGACCACTGGTGGTAGTCAATGTGGCGGGTACCGTGGGTTTTCTTCAGGGAGTCTTTAAAACGTTTCTTTGGCGCCACTCTGATACGGTAGTCAGTGGAGAGTTTACCCTACAGGGCTATATTTCAATATGTTTGTTAACTTGTAAGCGCAATATGTGTACAGAGAAAGAAAAAGATGCCTATGATTTTTAAGTACAAACAATCTGCTAAATAAAACATTAAAAATACATCGTTTCTAATTTTTGACATGAATTGTTGAGTTATTTTGATTTGTACACAGACAAAGTTTTCTTGTTGAATGTGGGTTGTCGAAAATCCTTTATGAGGGCTTTTAAATTTTTACGACTTGAACATAAAAATTAAATGAAAGCGTCCATTCTTAATAAAAAGAATTTCTAAAGAGAAAATATAAACTTTGAAGATTTACAAGTTGAAATTCTAGACAGTGGTACATATGTCACCGGTTTATGATCATCTATGAATGTAAATCACATACGTAGATTACACAGTGTTTATAATGATCTCCTAATTTTAGTTTAGTTAGGGTATAAGGCAAGATTAATGAAGCAACCTGTAAGAATCAGACCAGCAAGTTAACATTGGCTAGTTTATCTTATTAACCCATACGTTCCAGGACTTGTGCCTGATGTGTTTTTATGGAAGAGTGTCATTATAGGCATTTATAAATCTGAATTTGGTAGGTATTTAATCATTTATATTGTTCAAATGAATTAATGAAAAGCTTTGTTTAAAACTTCAAGAAAGACAACCAATTTACCTCTTCAGCCTCACCTTATATATAGGACTTTATTTTGATTTTGCAAGCTTTTGGATGTAAGTATATATTATGGTAGCCACAGTCTAGCTTAGGACCAAAATAATAAAGAAGAATTTGAGCTCCTTACTTTTGTAGTGATCGGCATAGATAGTTTATAAAAAAAGAATTTGGAGTTGGTGTCTTTAAATACTTAATAAACTTTGCGTTATCTGATTTTAGATGAGGATCGAATCATTAAACTATCAAGTATTACTGAAAATTGGTTTGGTTTTGTTTAAAACCACATCAACCATTGTAGGGTATTTAATGTCAAATCCGCTTTATATATATATATATACACACACACACACACACACACACACATATATATATATATATATATACATATAGTGATTTGTGAAACACATTTTGTCGATAACGATTTTAAATGAGCCAAAGCTCATTCTTTTGCTCAAAGTTAAATGGTTCCAAGTATTGCTATTTATCACTAACAATTCACTTAAATATCAGTCATTTGTTTACTCATGGTTAAATTATCGAACAGTTGTGCTTCTCACAATTCAATTTAGCATAAGTCATTTCTTTGCACTCAGTTTAAATGTTAACGTTCTATTTGAACCATGATATGGACCTGAGAGCAATAGCAGTGAAGGGGTGCTCAAAATTACTCAAAGCTCCTGTATTACCGGAGCCGCACCATCAGATTTTTTAGTGTCATATCAAGGACACTAGTAGTGGTGGGGGTCTTAACCCTCTGCAGAGATGCACTCGGCGTATTCTACAGCCCTAAACAACTGTGCTAATTGAAAATTGGTTGCTTATATACGTGTTTGTGTGTTTGTATATATATATATAGGGGGAGAGAGAGAAAGAGAGAGAGAGAGTGAGAGAGAGGGGGTATCAATCGGTGGAACAGTATTCCTAACAATCGATTTTACTAACAGCAACTAAAACGCTACGATTAGTGCCAAAGGTTGACGGACGATATTAGATTAGATATTAGATTTATTATGGAGATAACTTATAAAAGGTAATCACATTACAAGAAAAAAAAAAAAATAAAAAAAATAACAAAACAAAATAACAGAATCATTAATAAGAAGTATCAAATAGTTAAAATTGTCCTCAATACAAGTTACATGTTTGGCATCATTTAGTTTGAATTATTAAAAAAACAATTTTGAAAATGTCATTGCTTTGATTTTGATTTTTGGTACATGGAAATGATTCGTTTGAAAGGTCAGGGTTGAGCCAGGATAAGAATGATTGAAACTTGACAGCTTTTAAACTAAGGTGTGACACAAGGCCATGGTACAATAATAGAATATTGTTGATTGACTCACCAATCAAAGAAAAGAGGTGTGGAGCTTTTACCCGTCTCATAGGTGTGCGAGATAAAGGCATAGTTTTAACTGGCTGACCAATCAAATGTAGGCCCAGGGAGCTTTTTCTTCCCCACTCCGTGGTCATTTGTTCAGGATTTTTATTGGCTGGTCAATCGGAGTTGTGCTGTCTTGGGTTTGGACCTCCATAAAAGAAGACACCAAAAGGGAAAGAAGCAGATGTAAAGTTGGTTCCGTCGCAAGACGACCAAAGGCCTTGCCAACGGTTTCGCCACCCAAAGTCATGGACTTGACCATTCAACCAGAATTTTTTTCGAAACTACGTATATAGAAGACTGACTTGAGGCTAATTAGCCATATCTATAATCATCTGACAACTTATTACCTTAACTAAAACCTTAAAATAGAAATTCTTTGTTTTGTATACATGATTTTAATCATTGTATTATGAATAAAGGTTTTGTTTTATTTACACTCGTTAAGAAGCATTTCTAAGTTGCTGAAGGAGTTAACAGCACTGGTGAATTTGATCCTCTGCAAACCCAGCCAGAACTGAGAGGAATCAGAGCCAGCTCTTTCGCGACTCTTCGTCGACTTGCACTAATAGGACCACAAAACTCCTAACGTTTGCAGCATATATATATATATAGAGAGAGAGAGAGAGAGAGAGAGAAGGAAAAGAGGGAGAGAGGAAGCATTGGTGGCGTAAGGATAATCATCATAGAAAATGGATCAGGCGGATCTCGTTCAAATCCTAGGTAAGGCTGTTTTCATTTTATATAGCGCTATTACTGGAGGGAAATGTATGCATCCAAATATTTTCCCTCCAGCTTTAAGTTTGATATGGCAACTGATATAAGAGAAGGAAAATTCTGCTTAAAAAATTATCCTTATCCTATCCAGCTCGTTCAAATTGCTTTATTCTTTATCCGTTCAAGTCATGGAATGACTTTTGGAAGGCGCCGTATGTCTCCCTTTCTACTTGTTCTTTCTTCTAATCTATATATAGATGTATATGACTCGATATTGTATTGACACTTAATTATTTACTCTCGCGAAGATGGTACTTGGGAAATATACGGCACCTTCCTAAATTCTTTCTTTCAGAAAGTCTAACGACTCAAACAAAATCCTCAAATATAGAATCGGCGAACACGAAATGTCTGTCCTATTTAATCAAACATATTTGAAAGAAAATCATGCCTATCTATCTATCTATCTATTGCCCAAGATGTTCTGATGGAATGCGCCAAAATTGTTATATTGTAATCTAGCTGTATCTTTTATTGAGAGGTAGTTCAGTTAAGCTGTTCTTAAGATTCTAACTGTAAATATCAAATAAATGTGGTTGAAATTTTATAGTCAGTTGAATAAGACGAGTTAAATTTAGGTAACTAAGATTCTAGAAGTTTAGAAGTTAGCTCGAAACATTAATTTAATCAGGCGAGTGACCACATAGTGCGGATCTATGGTTTAATTGCTGATTCAAAACTTTTGTATGGTTGGTAAAACATATATGAAAAATGCCGTCAATGATAACAAAGTATGTGCATACATTAAACATGCGTTTGTCCTTCTTGTCACCTGTGAGAAATCAAAACAGTTTAAGCCTACGAGGAAAAAAAAGCCATGGCAAAACGTGACCACTGGTTGAAAGAAAAGATGCATATTAAACAAAATGGTTTATTTTGGGATATAGTCCTCCTTGTTGTCTATATACTTCTTCCACCTGTATTGTAGAGAATCTCTTGAGTAAAAACAACAGATATGATGTTATCATATGGATTTTTCTGCCTGTGACCACTTCAAAACTCCATCTTATATATATATATATATATATATATATATACTATTATAACAGTCTTGGGGGTCACTAAATCACTTGGCGGGTTTATATATATATATATATATATATATATATATATATATATGTGTGTGTGTGTGTGTGCATAATTGAGTTTCAGCTGATTTTCGTCTTCTTAGTTTAATCCATGAAACCAACGAGTAGAGTTATCAGTTGATTCTAAGTTTTAGCCTGCTCTCTTTGCCACTTACTTCATATAAGAAAAAGATTTTTACTGCTTATTTCCCTACATACAACCCCCCCCCCAAAAAAAAACAAAAAAAAAACAGACATCTGCAGAAGACTACTGTTATCAGGGATAATTGACTAAAACAGAACGTTCAGAGACACAAATCCGGAAATTAAACATTATCACGACCCTATCAAAACAGTCTTAAATGTTCACCATAAAATTTGCAGATAAAGGCTGCCTAATCCATTATTAGTCTGCTGAAGAGAACCATAGAGTCTGAAACATGTGTAGATTATAATTATATGAAATTAAAAAAAACTAAAGGAACACATTCAAATTTATATATATACATACACACACACACACACACACACACACACACACACACACACACACACACACACATATATATATATATATATATATATAAACTTGCCTAATACCCAAGAACTATTCACGATATATTAACTGGAATTGTTTTAGTGAATTCAGTTAATTCGTTCATTCTGGCAGACAAAAATTCCAATTGAAAACCTTTCTGTACAATTGAGATTTCTCTGACTACAGCTCACAAAAATGGATATGATGTCATTGTCTTTTCTTAGGTCAGTTGTAGTTAGGTTCCCGAAAATGTTGGTGCAAGGTCAGTAGACCCCATACAGCAGTTGAAACAGTGAAACCTATCGGGCAATTGGGTTAGGAACAGCGGCCATATACCCGTTACAGTTAAAAACTGGGGCTTTCTTATTTCCACGTGTTTAGCCCTGTAACGCCATGATTCTCAATAGACGTTTGTAATACAACTACACCACATGGATGCTTGCAATACCACGGTCATTGGTAGACCCTTTCAAGCGCCACTTCACTACATAGTCATCTGTACCCAAACGGTACTTACTGATCTATGAATTTAGCGTCTTAAGTGTCACTCTCATCCTTTTGTAACCACACTGCAGAAAAGTGACAAACACACAAAACACAGTCTTGACTCACTAATACAAAATTGTATTCACTACTATACCTTTCAGTAGTCGTCGACAAGAGAGAAACAGAGTATGAACAATGAGTCGATCGCTTTAACTAGACATAGAATAAAAACGTCGTGAGGAGAGAGAGAGAGAGAGAGAGAGAGAGAGAGAGAGAGAGAGAGAGAGAGAGAGAGACTGACAGACAGACTGACAAACAGACAAATAGCTAGATAAATAGACAGAAAGATAGATAGATCTGTAGATAGAGAGAGAGAGAGAGAGAGAGAGAGGGAGAGAGAGAGAGAGAAAACACAGATCTCTATATAATCTTTCTCATTTTCTATTGTAGTTCTTGAATATCCTTGTTCGGGTTACCGTCTTCACAGCTTCGAAGCGTGTATGAGACCCCTTCACAGTACTCAACCCCAAAATAGTGGTAGTAATTTTCGCCCATGTTTACATCATCACGTCTGATGACCAACTGATCTTTTTTTCCTCTTTTCTATCTCAACTCACTTCCCCAAACAGGATTTCCGGTTGAGATTCTTCCAGCCAATCAGAATCCGTAGCCGATTCGTTGCTTATATATTTCTTTTTTTAACCCGGATGTCCACTCTCTCTCTCTTTGTTTGCCTCGATTCTTTTTCTCTTATATGTTCCTTTCTTTTCCAACGTCCCGTGGTCGACCAGTAAATCTAGCTAGGTAACAATTCACTGCCAATCAGAGTATCTAAAAATTTTATTGCCCCCTTAAAAAATTTCTCAACGTCTTCAAGTGATAATGATCTTATTATCTCTTTGAGCAAAGATTTCGAAGCTGAAGGAATACGAAAGCTTATTTTTCGATGGGAACATTTGCTTTAAAGAAATATCGATTGTATAAAAATTAGAGCTTTTTTTATAGGGGAAATCAATTATTTTATTTCAAAATTGACTTTATTTATTGAATGACCCTTATATATTCACATAAACTTAATATCTTGAAAGTTTATCGCCAAAATCTCTCTAAAAATAATCTTCAAGGAAACTGACCCTGCCACCACACACACACACATATATATGTATATAACCGAGGTTTGTTAAAACTTTTGAAAATGAAACTGTAATAAACAAGGCATGTATGAACGAGTGTCCAAGTTATGACTCTAAACAATCTGTTGGCGAAGTTCCAGTAATGTTGGAATTTTGAGGAATGTGGAGTACCCCTTCATTACCATCGCTCACCGGTCCACTCAGGCACGGAGTGGTACCACCAGATAGGTTCCTATTTATGGGTCAAAAAGAACTAAAATGTGCATTTATGCTAAACTGAATTGTTTGAAATAGAACTGTTTGACTAAACTGAATAGCTTTAAATAGAAATATTTTTACAATTAAATTGTGTACTTATGCTAAATTAAATTGTTTGAAATAGAACTGTTTATTTGTATAAAAAATGGATTTGGCATTTAAATAACCAACAAAGGTTGATATGCCATAAACCGCAAACTAACAAACGAACAAGCAAACATTTCAGCAAGTCATTCATAGGTCAGAACCCTTCTTATATTATGTAATTGTATATCTTTATAGTATTAATGTCCACAGACCTTACCCTCTGAGATGGATTTTTAGTTCAGAAAACTAAAAAAAAAATCGTACAAAGTCGTATTGAGTCTAAAGGTCTAGACAGCTGTCTACACATCAGGAAATTAGTTTATAATATGTGTTGCTGAGGGGAGCAACATGTTAATTTAACTTTTAAATTTTAAATTAAAAACATCTAACGGATTCATGTTGATACTTTCTAATCATACATCGAGTGTGTGTTTAACTCGTTCTATGTAATACTAGTGTGTGTGTGTGTGTGTGTGTGTGTGTGTGTGTGTGTGTGTGTGACTGAATGAGAGAGAGAGAGAGAGAGAGAAAGAGAGAGAGAGAGAACTTGACATTCTCTTATTATGAAAAAGGGCAACGTTTTATAATGGTGTTATAGTTTGGGTTTAATTCATTTTGATTTATAGAATTTTATGAATTTATGAATTCTCGTATGCGGTACAGAATGCCTTATCTGGCGCGAAGATCCCGTGAACATTAGAGACCCTACGTTTAATCTAATTTTCGTTATGCACAATCCAAGTTATATGATAAATTATCAAAAGCTGGGCAAAACATAAATAGTCATGTTTTCTCGGTGACATTTCTTTCATAAACTGTAAAAAAGGTATCAAGTAGTTGCGTATTTATTAAGCCACAGGTATTACAGAAGAACACCTGAAAAGCAACGCACATCTGTTCAATATATATATATATATATATATATATATATATATATATATATATGTGTGTGTGTGTGTGTGTGTGTGTGTGTGTGTAGATATTGAGAGAAAGAGAGAGAGAGAGAGAGAGAGAGAGAGGGGGTGAAGGATAAATCCATCAAATGAAAAAGCTGCTTTCCAAACTGTGTTCTTAATCAAGTGTAAAACTTGATCACTGTTGCTATAGCAACTGGTTCTTAACAGAAATGGCGCAATAATATCGTGATCTTTGTCGATTTGAGCTATCGACTCAGAAAAAATACGTTTAAACGTGTCAATCGATATAGTTTCGTATTCTCTATTATTCTATATTTTTGATTTTCAATGTCTATTGGTGGGTGGATTGGTTTGCTTTCTGAGGTTTTATTCAGATTTTGTGGGTCACCTTACAAGTTTGGCGGGTTTTTTGGGTGTGTCCTAGAAGCAGAGATCGGTGAGATCATTTTGCTAAGATTCACCTCTGGTGAACATGTTATCTTTGCATTAAGAGATGTATGATTCAAATACTTCTTAATATTTTACAATCTTTTGTTCGTGATTGAATATGATTTTATGTATTATATATATATATATATATATATATATATATATATATATATTGGTTAGTGAATCTTGCAGTTGTACAAGACGCTTATGATGGCTGTGATTTCAATGCTTTTTATTTTAGTTATAACTTTTAAGTGTCACCCAATATTTTTACTATTAAGTAGTTATATCCTTAATATAGAGCTCTTTTTACTATAACAATGTGCTTTTTTTGAGACATCAATGGGGATATATATATATATATATATATGTGTGTGTGTGTGTGTGTGTGTGAGAGAGAGAGAGAGAGAGAGAGAGAAAGAAAGATAGAGAGTGAGAAATAAGTGGAAATATATGTATTGTGACGTGGTATGCCCCTGAGAGGGAAAAAGTAAGATTTAATTCCCTTACCCTTTAGTGTTTGAACTAAAAAGCCCCAACGACTGACCGCTAAAGCAGTCAGAATATAGGTCAAAATACCTGCACTCCATAACCTATAATGGGTTGGACAGAGAAGGGAATGTAGGTCATTGTAGTAGCCCGAACGAAATAGAGAGGAAGAAAAAAAAAGAAGCCAAATGATTGGTGGGAGCCTTTCGCGCCAAAATAATGCCTTTTCGTCGGAGGAAATTTGGAAGGGGATCTTTAGTTTTAGGACAGCAGTCGGCGAGAAAAGATGTGCTGATTTATTAACCAAAGCTCCGGGAGGCCTCGTAAAAAGCATAGAATAGAATCTTTGGACAGTAGTCAGCAGAAAGGCTGACCCAGGCGATTCTGGAGAGATGTCACTCGTGCGCAAGAGAAAGGGACATGTGAAGTAAACCCTTCGAAAAAGATAAGTATATCTTAAAACTGTTTTTCCTTCTACCCTTTCTAAATATTGGAAATTATATATATTTTCAGAAAAGGAAAGAAAGAGACTGAAAAGATTTGTTTCGTCCACCCTAAATGAACGAGTGGACTTAGATACTTTCTCAAGTAAAAGAAAGAAAAGTATAAAGAAAAGAAAAGAAGGGAAAGAAAGAAGAAAGAAAGAAAAGAAAAAAAGAAGAAAGAGAGACACTTGTGTTTAACATTGCCTACCTGGCTTGACAAAGCCGATGGTTAAAAAAAAAAGAAAGAAAGAAGAAAGGAAGAAAAGAAAAAAAGAAGAAAGAGAACATTTGTGTTTAACAATGTCTGCTGGTTTAATATAGCCGGCACCTTAAAAAGAAAGCCAGAAAAGAGAAAGGAATTATTTCTTAAATCTTATAATTATTTGTTTGGTCGTCACTTATTAAAATTTTGTTACATTTCAAATGCTACCTCGTGTTGAAATATTTTCGTCATGTTGTTATCTATCGAATTGCCTTCTTTTGCGTCTTATCTTTTTCAGCTTCGTACCGCTTTCATTTATTCTCGCTAAATGTCTTATTCGCCTTAAAAGCATTACAAGGGAATTTCGGTAATTTGACTACAGTGAAATATATTTTGTTTTAACCTTGAAGTCCATGCTTTCTGTTATCCGAGCGGGTATGAAAACGAAGGACTTGGTGGGGTATGTGAATATGAAATTAGAAGCCCCCTTGCCACGTCGAGATGAGTCTAGCCTCCAATTAAC
>OY757905.1:111005514-111033014 GCA_963585895.1 Sepioteuthis lessoniana | reverse complement strand
ACAACGCCATAAGGAACAATTATATAAAAGCGGAAATCGATAATACGCAACAGAATAACATGTGTCGGTTATGAGGAGAAAGAGACGAGACGGTTATTCACATAATACATACATACAGCAAACTAGCAAAGAAGAGGTATAAGACAGGTTACGAATGGGTGGGATAGGTGATCCTCTGGGAATTGTGCAAGAAACAGAAAATTAACTGGTATAATGCACAAACCAGAATCTATTCTATAGAATTTTGATACATAGAATATTTTGAGATATAAACGGACTGCTTAATCCAGACCAAGTATTAATTAACAAGAAAAGAATGAATAAATAAAAGAAAACGGGTTTAGAGGGTTATCGCCGAGTGAAAATAAAAGAAAGCGAAAAAAATTGAGATGTTTTATGCTCGACTAAGCAGAACTTCCACAAGTACCATTAATGTATATGTATTACCATAAATCATCCTATGGTTGGTTGGTGGGTTGGTTGGATTTTATGGCATATCAACCTTTGTATTTTATTTAACGCCAAATCCATTTTTATACAAATAATCAGTTCTATTTCAAACAATTTAGTTTAGCATAAGTACAGAGTTTAATTGTCAAAAACATTTCTATTTCAGTTTTGTCAAACAGTTCTAATTCAGCTAATTCAGTTTTGTTTCCACAGTTAAATGTCAAAACAGTTCTATATTAAACGATTCAGTTTAGTATAAGTACAGTTTCAAAGTAAAAAATAGTTCGATTTCAAATAATTCAGTTTCCTTTAAGTATGGTTTAATTATGAAAAACATTTCTATTTCAAGTTATTCAGCTTAGTTAAACAATTCAGTTAAGCATATGTATGCCGTTAGTTCTATTTAACCCATAGATAGGGCCCTATCAGGTGCTACCACGCTGGGCCAGAGTAGACCCAGGAGGAATTGCAATGAAGGGGTGTTCCGCATTCCCCAAAGCCCTAGCATCACTGGAAACTCACCATCAGATTGTTTAGTGTCATAACAGGACACTCATTGGGGGGATCTTACCCCTCTGCCGAGATGCAGTTGGTGTATTCTACAGCCCCAATTGGGCAATAAATTATCGTATGTAGAGATCAATACATTCACAGATTGCAAAATAAGGCAGGTATCAACAATACCCAAGCTCTACGCACAAACTGTAACCAGGTCAATATCGGCATTCTTCTTCAGGGTGTTGCAATTTTATTGTTCACCCGTGTTTTTAATCAAATAAGCTGCACAGATATATGTGAGAATAAGCATAGGCTACTGTTTGTAGATTTTTCGTGTTGCATTCTAGTTACACATTCCGAATGAAATGATTGCAATGTTTTGTATCGGGATCATTCACTCATTAACAGATCAAAAACAATTCTATCATAAACATATCTTCATGATACGCTGATTAAATAGCGATCAAGTTCGATTCTCCATAAATCTCTCGCACCTGTGACCGTTTTATCTGATTAGGCTGTACGTCGCCCTGCTACACATAGGGTTGATTGATTGATTGTTTGTAACTGCACGCCAAATTTTCAAGCGATATTTTATGTCTAGAGGTTACAGAATCGCATTCATTTTTTATGTTCATACATTTTTGTGTAGTTGGTACTTGAGATTTTTTTTATTTTGTAGATGTTTCGATGTAATACGAATATTTTTTTAACATCACTATTTGACCCATATATGTAATCCAAAAAGGTATTACAACGCCGGGTCAGAGAGGAACTGGGAGCGATGACAATAAAAAGGGTTCTCCAAGCTTCCTAGGTCTTCAGACCTAGATTCCTATCATCAGATTAATATCCCACCGAATAAAAATGCTATGAAATTGAGGTTCTAGGACTATTACTAAGTGTGTATAGATCGTAGATTCACGGGAAAGAGAGTATTTTCTTAAAGCGAAAAGAAAAATGGTAAAATGTATCAAGGTACGTGATTAGAAGTTAACAAAGTTTTATCAACGACGGTCAAAAGTTTTTTGTATCAGAAGGGTGAATTGTAGCCATGTCTAGGGATCAGTTATTTACTGTGTGGCACTACATCAGAAATAGAGCCCATAAAAAGTTTGTACTAACTATAATATTAGCTCTCTGAAAGTTTACATTTGACCAACACAGTTCTAAATATAAAAAGATCCCCAGGTATTTACAATGGTTGGTTTGACACAAAGGCAGGATTATTGTTGCAAATAATAATTACTGAATCCATAACAAAAATAATTTTCGAATGAAAAGCTGAGGAAATCAGATCATTATGTTACAGCTAATTTGATTTTATCTATTCAGCACAAGACTTGATGTATACAGCTCTTAGAGAAATTCAAACTAACCAAGAATGGTTTGCAAGTCTAGCTTGTTAACTATTGCGCCATGCGAGGCGTATTTTCTACTAT
This sequence comes from Sepioteuthis lessoniana, assembly GCA_963585895.1. NCBI lineage: Eukaryota > Metazoa > Mollusca > Cephalopoda > Myopsida > Loliginidae > Sepioteuthis > Sepioteuthis lessoniana. The sequence continues at coordinate 111,030,624 of OY757905.1, read as the reverse complement.
GCTTTGTTTAGTTATGGCGCAAGACTATAAATATGAAATACCCGGAGAGAAGCAGACTAACTAAAAATTCTCTGCTTATCTAGCTTGCTAACCGTCACCCTACGAAAGGTTACCACACTTGCATTAAGTTGCATGAAAATTGAAAAAGAAAAAAAAAAGAAAAAAAAAACGAAGACATATATGTATACAGGGCTTGGTTTGAAAAAAAAAAAGGCGATAACTTTTTCTTATCTCATAAATGAATATATACTTTTAATGTATATATATGAATATGCGTATGTCAAATATAATTTATGTCATGTTATATCATGTCAAATATAAACAAACTAGTCGCGCATAAACTAATCATCATTATTCAGAATAAAAAGAGCAGAAACAGCATCATAATTATCAATTGCCGCTTTGAAAATATCCGTTTATTATTAACAGGACATTTCCAGTACCGCACTCTCTTCCTGGTTTCATTCGTCAATCGTCAAGCAATTAAATAAACAAGGTAGATAAGAAAACGGACTGAGATTAAGAGAGGAAAAAGACTTCACTGAGTCGGACAGTTACTGTCCCACCCTAAAATTGATATGTTATGAAGCATGAGGAGTGGTTTTGAAACAGATCACTTGTTGAAAAAATCGACATATACAGAAAGACGGACAGTGAAGCTAAACATTTATGTACAACTGACATACGACGTATGTCTTTACTTGTATATGTAATATGTATATTACGAACCAAAAAAAAAAAAACAGAATAAGATTTAATATTTTCACTGTCATGGTTATTTCATGAAAGGGTAGAGGCTTCCTATAACCAAGTTTGGTTGCTAGAATACCGTACTAAGTAAACACTGTTTATAACATCTTTCAAATTAAAGGGGGTATTAGAAAGGCCATGTTGTATAACTGTTATCGACATTAGAAATGGACTAGGTGACCGAGTCAAAATCCTGTGCAAGGCTGTTTCACATAACCTTAAAAACCATGGAAAAAGCATGAAAGTGTCAGATTGCATTTTTGAAATTCACCAGTTGTAACAATCAGGCTTTAGTTGAGTGTATTCCCATTCCTGCTGTAGCTGTTTATTTGAACCTGAAATTATAAAAATTGTTCAATAATCTTATAAGATGTTTAGCAATAACATAGTGAATTTTCAAGAGTCTAGGACAATTTTAAATGCCCACACGAAAAAAGTCTGGAAACTTATCGCATAAACCTCGTATATATATATATATATATATATATATATATATATATATATATATATATATATATATATATATATATATATATTTGAGAAAGAATAAGTGGAAAAGTGGATAAATCGAAAAACTGACAACGGATTCAAAAACGATATTTCGTCTTAATTTCGAAAAGAATTCTTTTTGAAATAAAGATGAAATATTATTTTTAAAATCCGTTTTCAGTGTTGCAGTTTATCCACTTTTCCACTTGATTTTATCTCATCTTGTCGGATTTACCAAATTTACCATTTTTTTTCTCTCTCTCTCTCTCTCTATCGCCTCTCTTTGACCAGTCGGCTGGTGCTGTAGAATGAACCGACTGCACCTCTGCAGAGGGGCAAGTGCCCCACCCCCAAGTGAGTGTCCTTGATATTACACTAAACAAGCTGATGGTGTACTCATACTAAACTGAATTAACTGAGTTAGAACTGTTTGAATAAACTGAATGGCTTAAAATAGAAATTTTTGACAATTAAACTGTGTACTCATGCTAAAATGAATTGTTTGAAATAGAACTGACGATCTGCATAAAACTGGATTCGGCAATAAATCACATGCGGAGGTTGATATGCCATAAAACCAACCAACCAACCAACCAACCAACCAACCAACCAACTCTCCATTCTCTCTCTCTATCTCTCTCTCTCTCTCTATATATATATATATATATATATGTATATATACATACACAACATGGAGTAATGTTGCAGCAGCCTCCCACCTCTAATGTTCCTGGTGTACGGTTGAGTTGATCGATCAAGGAGTCAATAACGGGATCTCGGAAACATAGAAAATCCATATAGCAACCGGAAGTGGGTCCCGTTATGATTTAACACTTTCTCCATCCACTTAAAATATCTCTTCATGTCTTCTTGATTTAAAAAAGCCCCAATGAGACAGGGAATCTCAGTAATAAAGTGAATGTTAATTTTCATGACCACGTGTCATAAAAATAGTATTTTCTCTTTTTCTTAATTTGAGCTAGTCGCCATTTTTTTTTACCTCAGTTACATTTCTCAAGTCATGATAACGAAATATTTGGCTTATCGTACCAAAAATGAGGAAGCTAAATATTGCCTAATTTGATTAAAGTTTTAAAAGCTAATTATCTAGTAAGCATGCAAACTATTACCTATCAAATAGAGACCTGTATTATAATGTACTAAATTCAACGGATAATCTAATGAATGTTTATTTTCATCTTATATATAATTCACCAGTTTTTTTTTTTTCTTCAGTACACAATAATATACGTTGCAATATCCAATTAATATGTACTGAACTGCCCCAAGTCTTAATTTTTAATTGACGATGACAACATGGGAGCTTTTTTTATAACACGTTCAGCATAGAGTGACAAATATAGGCATGTGGAATCTGTAATCATGACATACTTTATTTCTTATATAAGAATCCCTGTAATTCATTTTAAAATTTTCATGTTTTTTTTCTGCTTTCACTCTATTTGCATATTTCATAAATGTTTCATATGTTGTTCATTCCAATAAAGTTTTTGTAGACAATGTGTTTCTTTATTAAGGTCGAGTCATTAACATGCAGTAATATAGCCGACCCACTAATTGCTCTCATTAATTAATCTTGGTACGTGTTTGATGTAGAGTGATATTTGTCTTTCTATATAAATATGGGTTAAACATCACATGCACACGCATTCATAAAGCAATTTACAAAGCTCTTTGCTTAAATGTGGCGCAAAGCCGTACGAACAAGGCACCCAGTGAGACTCAAACTCATTTGGGAAGGTTTGCTAGTCTAGCTCGTTCTCCATTACGCCACTCGAGGAACCGATGTATGTATGTATGTATGTATGTATTTGTGAATGTATATATGTATAAACAATGAGTAAGCGAGTGAGAAAGTGATTTAGTCTGTGAAAGAGAAAAAAGGAAGAGAAAACAATTTCCTGGGGCTAGTTTAGACCATCGCGTGAAAAACTAAACAAAAACAAAACAAAACAAAAAAAATGGGAATAGAAAACAAAACAAAAAAAGAAACCAGAAGTAAATTGTGTGTGATCTAATATTTGAAATGCAGAAAATAATTGAAATAATAGTTAATTTTCTCTCTACTATGAGGTCTCGAACAGCGCTCGACCACTGGTGCCGGCGGCAAATACGCAAATAGGTCAGCCTCAAAGCAACCCCACGCACAATGAAAACACATATGAACAAACTGCAAATCCACACCTCTCTCTCTCTCTCTCTCTCTCTCTCTCTCTCTCTCCTTCTCCATTAATATATATCTAAATATCACCATAATCATTAAGTTGTGATGATAGGACGGATTTTCCAGACTCTCACTCTTTTATCATTCTTCCATATCGGTCTTCGCTCCAGGCAGGTCCTTCAGACAGCATCTAGTATCCGCGCAGAGCTTATGTATGTATGTATGTATGACATTATTAGTAGGCCAACACTAGCACATCCATGTGGAGGATGTCCATAAGAGATAATTGCCCATGTGTTCCCATTTACTTCTCTAGAAATGCCAATCATGTCTGGTTCGTCTATTCTGGAGATTTTGTGAGATGGGAAGTAAGTGGCCATACAGCTTCATTTTTATGGGATGCTACTACTTTCAGTATTTGTTCAAAACGGCAAGTAGTATTCTCGTGTAATTCTCGTGTAATTCCCAGCACTACGATAACGACTAGCATTCAGTCGCTTTATTAACAACATTAGTTTGCTCTGTTTTTCCCAGCTAATATTTTTTTGCATAGTTAATTTCTTCCAACGTAAATGCTTTTTCGCTTATTCGTAGTGATTAAAGTGAAATGTCATTCTTGTGAAATATACGCCTCTCTGAACCGTCTAAGTCCAAGATTGGGATTGTCTCGATGAAAGAACATTTCTTTATTGCTCTTGTTTTAATTTCTGGCATGTCAATAGATGAATAAAAATGGTATGACACTCTCTCATTTTCGTGTTTATTAAAATTAGTTCTTGTCTTTTTGTTGAATTTCGGTGGTCACTTTGTATCTCAAAATCCCAGTTAATTGTATACGTCAAATTTTCTGCGACAGATTTTGGTTTGTGCAAATGACATGTGTCAGCTTCACCAAATTTTAATCTCATTGGCTATCATTTCAATCTAGATCTTCTTACTCTTGCATTCCTTTTGTGCTCGTTAACTATAATCACTTATTATGCAATTAACCATTTCATCCCTCTCCGTACATTATCTACACTTGCTGTAGCTGCTGCTGCTACTATTACTATTACTACTTTTGCTTTTAATAAAATATATATATTAAAATAATGATATATGGACACGGCAACACGAGTTCAAATCCTGGACGAGACTGATAGCATTTCACATAACACTGATACCCTTGGGAAAGGTATGGATCCAATTATTATCCCTCCAACTATGGGTAAATAATAGGACAGACTAGTTTCTTCAGCCTTGGTGAGGTAACTAGTCTAGGAGAAGGAAAACTCTGAATTCAAACCTGTTAAATTCCACTTAAAAATTGACCTTGTGTCATATCCTGCCCGAGCGGAGGGGTTGGGTAAATATGATAATAATAATTATATATATATATATATATATATATATATATATATATATATATATATATATATATCCCTGTATCAACATAACCTACACTTGCTGCTACTGCTGCTGCATTTATTACTACTATTACTATTTTACTATTACTTATAATAAAATATTTATATATTATCATAATTATGATAATATACATATATATATATATATATATATATATATATATATATATATAAGTACAGTTAATTTGCCCAAATACATCTTCGAAAATTCACTGGTATTGTTACAAGCAAAATTACTAATGAAATTATTTTATAGAATACTTAATATTTCATCATCATCATCATGTCGCGCCGCCAGCGCGGATATCCTTGACCCTCTCTCGCCATTTCTCCCTCTCATTCATCGCCTCCGGCAGGTCCTCAGGATTACATACTGTGTCCTCACATAGTTGCTGTATGTATGTTCGTGCTGGTCGTCCCACTCTTGCACATCCATATGTGGGGGTCCACAGGAGTACATCGCTTATGAGCTCGTCCTTGCTTCTCCAGCAGTGACCTGCGTGTCTGGTTCGTCGAACTTGTATAGTTTTCGTGATGGGGGGCAAGTGTCCGTATAGTTGGAGTCTCGTGGGGTGTTGTCGCCAGGTACTCAGCAACGTGTATTTTGCCAAAAAATAATCCTTCCATAGAGTAATAAAACCCTTCGATTACAATTCATGGTGATGAATATATCGTTATACTAACGAGTATGTATTGATTCGATAAAATATTTAATTCTTCAATAAAATAAAAAGGTATTCAATAGAATATGTAGACTTCACGGTTTTCCGGCCATAGTATGATTATCTTCGTAAAAATAAAAGATTTACTGATTCCTATAATGCATCGACAGTCATTTAAGTAGAGAAAAACATTAAAAACAACAAAAAATCGCACTGAACAACTGAATGAAATCAAAACAAACTTTTTTATTGATTTATTTGTTTGTTTTTTTGTTTTTTTTACAAATGGAGTATCCTGTTCCGTATTCATCATCTCCTTCCGATTTGAAGCCCTTTAACATTTTCCAGTTTTTCTTTTAACTGACTGACAGTTGTATACATCCACATTTGCCTTCGGTGAAATAAAATTCCACCGTTAAAATTACGAAAAAAAAAAAAAGTAGCTTTACACGCACCTGTACAATCCTATATATCAGAATATCATTATTTCATCGAACCCCAAAGCAACACCTGCATGATTGAATAGCAGTATTTTCCCTTTTTTCTATTCCAAATCCTATCATGTTTTTCAAAGAAATTCTAGATTTCTTTTTTTAGTCACAACATCAATTCTTGTTTGCTCTTGAGGATGCGCATGTGAACATCAATGACTTTTTAAGGAAGTGATTTTAACGGAATATGCTGGTTTTATTCAGTGACTTCCTGTGCAGTTACTTAACTCATGTATTGTACAGAAGCAGTTCAATAAAGATTGGAAAATAATCAGCTGTTGTAGAAACCGGTTAGACGATCCGCAAATCTGTTAGGTTCGCATTATAGCAACCATCCATAACGATATGGATGCTTCTTATTATTAAATGAATAATTACCTGAAATTATAGAATTGTGTACCGGTCCATTGGCCAAGTGCTTAGAGTGTTCATCAATGGCCTGGGAGACCTGGGTTCAATCTTCGGTCGAGTCATACTAAACACTCAAAAAATGGTAATTGATCCCTCCTTCCATAACACAGTATTATAAGGTATGGATCAAGGGTAAAGTGGAGCAATCCAGGGAAAATAGTAGCACCCTTCTCTACATCTCGGTGTAGTAGCTATTGAAAAGGGAGCTTTCCGTCATCCTCGACTATAGTCGCCAACTTTACTATATAATTGTGTATAGATACTTAAAACTATATTAATTTTTTTTGCAATTATTTATCTTAGATAAGAATACTAGATAACATACAGTTGTGTGAAAATAATTAATATTCGATAGGAATTCCGGGTAACATGGAACTGTGTGCGAAATCTTTAAAGGTACACCTTCACAAAACATGTGAATATCAAAGTAAAATGGATGCGAATCCCTAGCTTATAGGTATAAAATAACTGTAGACTGTGTGACTAGTCGTTAAAAACATTCAATCAATCATTTAGGTAGATGAATTGGTAAAAGATTTTAATACCTGTCCGAAAGTGGGAATAAATGTCATATTTTTGAAATCCCTGTTTGATTGCCTGAAGAAGATAGCAGGGGGTATAGGACTTCATATAAATGCGGACAAAACAGAAAACCGAGTAGATGTACTTCAATCAAAATCAATAGACATATCCACCCTAACAGGTATCTCCTTGAAACGAGTAGCCAAATTCGCCTACCACATAGACGCTGACAAAGTGCATGGAGAAAACGCTTAACAAGATTTGCATTAGAAATCTAGCTGCCATAGTGAACAAATCCTGGAAGCAACATCCCAGAAAACTGCAGCTGTACAGCTAACTACCTCCCATCTCTAAAACCATTCAAATCTGATGAAGAAAACATGAAGGACACTGCTGGAGGAGTAAGGGCGAGCTCATAAGCGACGTTCCTCTGTGGACTCCTTCACATAGACTAGCAGGTGTTTGACGTCCCACTAGAACCTATGTATACTAGCCCTGTAAAGACGCGAGAAGAAATCTAGAGTTCCTGTCGGAATGTGTTGGACGAGTCAACGAAATCCGTGCTCGTAGCGAAACATGATATTATTTTTATACACATTCTATGATCGTCTAAAGTTATTTGTCTCTAAAATCTTTAGAATTTTCTTTCGCGTACAAATAATAAACAGATTGAAAACAAGAAAAACATGCAAACACCTCTACTATTATAAATGGAACTGGACATCCCATCTTAACCCTCCCGCTTCCCCGATTTTCGGACAGCATTGAATCATCTTTGACTTAATTAATATTTGTTCGGCAATAGGAGCATTATTCATATTCAGGATACGAAGCAGCTGTTTTAAAACGAATGCATTTTATTGATAGTCTAAAGTACTCGATCGAGTCAGAGTATGGAAATTTAGAGTTTTCAACGTAACCATAAGTTTACGACCTATTGTACCATGACAACGAAGAATAAAAAGCACTTTGGTCATTATTCATAGCTACGAAATTGTAAACATGAGTTGCTCAGTTTTGTTGCTATGGGTATGAGAAAATGTAGACAGTAAAATATCACAAAGAAAAATTACGATACTGTATTGCATCGGATGCCAGCCTTTGAATTAAACGTAATTCAAACTGGCCTCTTATAAATATTCCTCGTCGACAAACACTTATTTTTTTCTTATGTGCTTTGTAATTTTTTTAGGTTTCAGAATACTTTTGTTTAAAAAAGAACGTCTCTCCTAAATCTTTATTCTCTTTATGTCATTTTTTGATCAAGGTATATATTTCTAGCTTTCGCTATTTTCTTCTTTTCATGCTCTATATTGATTAATTGATTTTAACGGCACGCATAACCATTTGGGATTATTGTATGCTAAGAAATTTGGGAACTTAGTTCATTGTATTTTTATGTATACATTTTTTTTATTTTGTTGTTTCGTAAAAGATTTTTTCACGCAGTTACATGGTATCAAATATTCCTATATAATATAAATAATTTTCAAATAGACGACCTAAGTTGAGGGTGACCCGAAGGTTCCCTTTTCAATAGTTACTACACCGACGTGTAGAAGAGGACACTCCTCCATTCTCAGGATTACTCCACTTTACCCTTGATCCTCACCTTATAGTTCTGAGTGCTTAGCAAGGCGGCCTCAAGTACCATTTTTTAAGTGTTTGGTATGACTTAACAAGGGATTGAACCCAAGTCTGCCGGACCATTGGAGAACACTCAACTCATTAGACCAATGTATTTTACCATTATATAGGAAACTAAGAGATAACACCATATCGGATCAAGTTGGACCTGTGAATAGTGACACTGAATGCTGATTTTTTTCATCTCTTTTTTGTGGAAAATTTGCTTTAATGTAAAAAAAATCTTAGGACCTGAAGTATATTAAAAATACTTCACTCAATCTTCAAATATGTAACATAAAACGGAGTCATAGAGATGCTGAGAAGTATAGAAAATTCACGGAAATAAGTGACTTGAATACAAAAAGATTATTTTAAAGAAAATCAACATCTCGTTCATTTAAAAGAAAATATTTATAGAAATACAACTCCATGTTTTTTTTAACACAGTTCGTAAACATATATTCAACCATATGCAACGTTGAAAGATTATATGCAGAAAGAAACATCTGTCTAAAAACTATTTCCGTCTTTAATAAATGACCTCCTTGTCGATGAAATTTAGAATAAGCTGACTGGAATAACACTTAGGTTCAAATAACTAATAATTGATCCTTAGAAAACAGCTGTAGTTTCAAGTAACTATTCGTAATACAAATAATTTACTTTTAACTAGCATCAAGTATTCCTATCAAAAGATAAAATATTGCAAGCATCTATTTGGCTATAAATGGGACTCTGACTGTTACTACCACTTCGGATCAGAATGGACCTGAGAATAATAGCAATAAAGGTGTACATCATACTATCCAGGGCCCCAGAACCGGTGTCTTATTATCAGATGCAGCTTAGTTTTCTACCTAGGTTACTCCATTTTTTATGGGTCTTACCCCTCAACAGGGATTAAGTCAGCGTATTCTTAGCCTTCCTTCCTGGTCGGTAAAAGGATGGGTGTTGGACAGTAAAACGAGTGTAGGAAGTTGAGAATCATTTGCTTACTTAGCAGCCATGATGTGAATACAAAGACAGGAAATTTACAGCTTTTTCTCAAAGAAAATCTGGTTTCGAAAGAAAAAGGATCACATCAGATATTGGTCTGTTTTTTTATGTCTATTTTTAAAATTTTTTGGCATTTCGTAGAAGTATTTTTCAAAACAGTAGCATCATGTCGAGTTGAGATTGAAACGTTATATCATGTATTTATACTCACGTAAAACATGTTAAACTTTAAAAAAAAATCAATGATTTAAAACGCATAAAAAGAATAATCTCTATCTATGACGTTGAATAGATTTCTGTTTCTGAGATAGAGCCAATAAATAAAAAGCAATATATATATATATATAAACAAAAGCGCTCAGAGAGACATATATGTAGGAGCATGTTATTTTGTAAATCTATTCATAAGTAAAATAATTATAATGTTCGTGTTAAGTACCAAGTAATTAACATTAATCTTCCGATCAGCGAAGTTTACTATATCTTATAACGATGGCTCTACCACAATACAGAAGTTCATTCATCTTTATCAATATCCTTGTGCTACCGACATATACTCATCGACAAAGGAATACACACACACACACACACACACACACACACACACACACACACACACATGCATATATATTGATAACAAGATAATTCAAGTAGAAGGAGATATTTATTGTGAAGCTAAGTCAACACAATAGCGTTTCGGTTCTAATGAACCATCATCAAGACTGTAAGGGATGATATTAGTGATGTTAAATCAACGATGGATGTATAAAAAGTGTAAAATATAAAAACCTAAGGAAAATTTGTATAACAAGAAAAAAGTTGGCCGTTTATACAAATTTTCCCTAGGTTTTTATATCTTTTCTCTCTTATAGAGAACTATTTCGTTAACCTCAAGTACTTTCTCTCGTGTTGAAATCTGGATATTGATTGATTGGTTATATCTTAATGGCATATCAATCTGTGTAGGCTACTTAATGCCAAATTTTTTTTTCTGCATAAATGATTTTGGGTGAATTAATATATTGGTAGACACAATTTTCTTTAATTTCATGAACATTTACAAATTGGTTGAGATGATTTTAATTAATCTCATGCCTATGAATATATCAGTAGGAATAATTTTCATGTGAGATTATTTACTAACTTCATGTCTAATAATAAACTTAAATAATTTTCAATAACTGTTTCTCTCAACACAGTTGAATTTTAGTACTTTTAAGATAAAAACGGCTGGGTGCTTGTTTTTCATCAGAGAAATTTGAAAAACATGTTCAATACTTAATTGCATTGGTGTGATATAACCAATCGATTGATCAGAGTGGACTTCTCCGAAAGACCGCTTTGTCCAAGTAAGGGCCGAAGTGGAGTGTTGCAGGTTTCCTGACCACTTAGTACCTGAGGAACAGACCGCTCTGCCACCAGGATCCCGTCCGCAGCCATTATTCATTCCCACCTACGGCCAAAAAGTGGCTCTATTGAAAGAGGGTTCAGGGGGTTCAGTCGGCCAATTCTTCAGCCCCAGCCAACAGAGTGGTCTAGAGATTGAGAGGTCAATTTTAATTGTTTGATTTAGTTGTCTTTTAACCATCGTAATATTTTTGTCACGCTTCAGGCATATTTCTGTTAATATATTAGAAAATTTCCAATATGGTGAAAATAATAAATAAATTTGATTCGTTACTGATATATCACTACCCTCAAAATGCTGTTGGCACACCTTTTCCGAAGTTGAACCAAAATCCATTGCGATAGATAATTTCCTTTGTATTTATTCAAGAATCCCTCCCATTCTGTAAGTGAGGCTTATTAAATACAAATAATTAAATCACTGGATATTAGTAGAATAATCATTTCGAGATTTGGTTAATTTCTTTGTTTAATGGCATATCGACTTTTGTAGGTTATTTAATGCTAAAGCTAATATCCTAGATGAACAGCAGTGGTAGTATTTAACCCATAGCTGGAAGGATAAGCGGGGTTCATATCTTTCTCAAGGGTATTTGCCCGAAAGTGAACGTAATAGTGCCACTGGAGTATGAACTCGCTGACTACGGTTCCGCAGTCTATCGCTTTAACCATTTCACCACGAGGACACCGCCCTTCGAGATTTGATATTAACTATTCTTACGTATTTATAAAGTATTCTACTTATGAATATTCTTGGATTATTGTCTAGGTAAAAGTAATAAACAGTTTCCTATACGAGATAAAAATCTCTTGACGTTGTATTCCGGGGAAAACGAATTTTCTCATTATTATAAAAATTAACTCATGTAAATCATATAAAACAACATTTGCTCCAAAAAATGTGACAACTTACCAATGTTTAATTTGTTGAATGGATTAACGTATTTAGAACTTTATCCTTTCTAGACTTTATACAAAGTGTGTTTTATAATCTTTGACTTGGGACTTGAATTATCTGAAACAAAATTCTTTTTCAGTTGTTTACTAGTTCATTCTTTGTATTACCGTTTTAACATGGCAATCTTCTAACACATATATGTTATTCTTGAATCATTTTTTATCTTAAGGCCATTGACTTTCTGTAAACAGACCATAGGTATTATTTGGTGAACTTTTAACGGATGTGTGTACCGTATAAAAATATAAATTATAAAAATAAACTTTTTTTGTAGAAGCAGTCTCGAGTTACAAGTTTTTGATTCTATATTGACAATTATATTGTTTTTATTATAATGGAGGCCAATGAACCTGAAGAGATATGGCGCACAGATTTTATCCAAGAGATAAAACTGTGATCTTCAAGGCATATTTGGTTAATATTCTAATATTTTTCATGCAACTTTAACACAATAGCACAACTTAGCTTTACCCTAACGTTAAGCTGACTCCAATATATGGTAACCAGCAAAAGTAATAATTTTCCTCGTTTATATCCTGAACATATAGATCCCTTATATACATACATATATATATATATATATATATATGTATATATATATATTGTCATCCACAGACAGACTGTTTCGTTCTATCAGAACTCTTCAGTGTGACTAGACACGCAGGACGCTCGAAGCCGGGATCGAAACTCGTCCAACTTTACATTAGATTAAGTTTCAGACCTCTCGGCCACCAAGCGGACCACGTTGGCTAACTATTAAAATTAATATCACTGATCATTATTTATATTATAATTAACAACTAATAATTGTAATCTAAGGGAATGTTTTTTTAAGGTATTTATTTTAGAAACAGCAGCAGCAGCCTTTGTTTACATATTTTATACCCTTTCGGCTACCAGAGTGCTCAATTCTTTCAAAGAGCTTTACATTACGCTAGCGGCGGCCGACAATTCCTTCGCCAGAGTGCTCAACCCCCATGGGGGAGCGTAATCCAGTGAATCCTGAGTTAGGAACAATTTTAAGCAAGAACAATAAAATATAAAAAAATACATTATTAGATTTATGTAATCCCGGTCAAGAGCTCAATATAAATAAAATCCACGGTCACATTTAGATAATAAATTTTTTTTCTGTTGACATGGTATAATAAGTTGATGCTTACTTGGAGGTGACTTTGGTGTAATGGTTATCGTCGTAGGAAATGGACATGGCAACACGAGTTCAAATCCCAGACGAGACTGCCATATCCTGCCCGAGCGGAGGGGTTGGTAAATAGGATAAGTTGATACTTATTGTTACTTTAAGTAAAAGGCTTTTATATGGGTGAAATACTTTTTTTTGTTTTTTTTTTCAGTTTGGTTGTGAGGTGAAAAAATATATAAATTTTTCGATGTGCCAATGTTATTATGGTTATCGTCTTAGTAAATGGACACGGTGACATGAGTTCAAAACCTGGACGAGGCTGATTGCATTTCACATAGAACTAATAACCTTGGGAAATGTATGAATCCAATTTTCTCCCACCTGATATAGGTAAATAAGAGGGAATTGGTTTCTTTAGTCTGGGTTAGCCCACTCGTCTAGAAGAATGAAAAACAGTGAATTCAAATCTATTAACCTCTACAAAATATTGACCTTATGTCACATCCTGCCTGTGCAGAGGGGTTTGTAAATGTATATATATATATATATATATATATATATAATTTAGATGAATTTATTTTCTAATGATACTGTCACGTGGTCTACCACTGAGAGGAGAGAAATAAAAAATTTCCCCTACCCTTCCGTGTTTGAATTAACAGGCCACCAAAGACTGACCGTTAAAAGGAAGAATAAGGACTGTAGGTCAACTTCGGGCGGCCTGTTGAAGGAAGAAAAGAATATAGGTCAAGCTATCTGTACCCCGTAACCTCACCCGGGTGGAAGAGATAGTAGTCCGAATGAATCGCCTGACAGGGTGAAGGAAAAAGAAAGAGGCCGAATGATTGGCCAGAACCCTAAAAACGGAAGTAGCACCCTTTTCGTCAGCGGAAATAGGAAAAAAAGAATTTAGTTTTAGGACAGCAGTTGGTGTGACAAGATGTGTGGACACTGTGGCCAAAACTCCGGGTGAAGAAGCGAAGTAGAGCTCTTGGACAAGAGATAGCAAACGCCTCAAGCCGAGCTCTATAGAATCCCACGAACCCGTTAAAGAAAATACTCTCAGAAGAAACCCGTCGTCGAAAAGCTAAGTACACCGTAAAACCGTTTTCTCTCTCAACCCTTCCTAAGTATTGTCATTGTATGCTCTCTCTCTCTCTCCCTCTCCCTCTCTCTCAATTTAAAGAAGGAAGAAAGAAAAGAATAAGGAAGAAAGACATTTGTACTTTGATATTATCCGCTGATAATATAGCCGACACGTTAAATATGTGTGTCCGCATGTATTAAAAACCTTGTTATATTTTATATCTCTCCTCGTGTTGAAATTTATTCCAATCAAGTTGTCTTTTGCATGTTCCTTTTCAGCTTCATTCGCCTCAATTTATTATCGCTAAATGTCCTATACGCCCTTTTAAAAATATTACACGGGAAATTGGAATTGTCGACTACAACAAATAATATTATATCTAAACCTAGTGGCCCATATCTTCCATTAGCCTAGGGGTAGGAAGAGATAGTGGCCTGGTCGGTGTGTGTACGTGAAAAATTGGAAACCCCTTGCCAGCGGCGGTCAGTTTATCCCCAAATTACCCCCCCCCATAATCTGCCAGTTCCCCTACGCCCAAAAAGGGAATCTTAACTGCAACTTATTTTGCGAGGGATCAAGTGCCAGGCTGCCCCGTCTTCACACGTGCGAAAAATAAATTACCCGCTTGGGATATAAAATATTTTATACCGCGTCACAATACTATCAATTCGAAAAACTATTAAAATTAATATCACTGATCATTATTTATATTATAATTAACAACTAATAATTGTAATCTTGTACATTGTATTCGTACTGGATATTTCCGATGACCTTCAGTTTCAATCAATTCAAATTTTGACCCGTTACTAAAAAGTTTTGAATACTGCAAAGTATTATACGAAATGGCTGCAACTTGATCAAGCATTTCCATTGTAGGATGTAAAACAGGCAATTGTAACATAGTGCTGGCGTGCTCTGGATTAGTGGTAATGATACTTTTGCGCCGAAACCAGAGCTGATGATGACTTTGTTACCAGATCAGCTGTTGTTTTGCTTGTAGCAGGTTCATGTTATATGGTAGCATGCTTAATGAGCTAGGGCATTTAGGGAGTTGGATTTTCATCGGAAATACCTTACAGAGCTCAACTTTGGTAAATGCTAATTTAACTACATATATATATGTGTGTGTGTGTGTGTGTGTGTAACATAATTGGAAAGAAAATTCAGCGCATAGTGTTTAAGCTAATAGGAATTTATTTCAACTGACCGCCGACTCAGCGTGCCAATCCGATGAAGCGGGCTGCCTTGGTAGCCTGTCGAAACAAATTTATAATAGCTTTATGACTCTCCGTTGAGTTTTCTTTCCAATTATATTACAGGTATATTTGATCTGGATTAGATTTATATATATTTTTAGACATTTATATATTAATAGGCATACATGGAGCTCTCTGGTAGAATTATATGAAACCTCTCATATATTCTCAATTTCACACATATATCTCCTGACATTTATGTTATATATATATATATGTGTGTGTGTGTGTGTGTGTGTGTGTGTGTGTGTGTCTGTCTGTCTGTCTTGCCACTGTGAAGAGTTGTGCTACAGCAAAACAGTCTGTCTTTGCATGACAATATATACCCTCCCCTCCCGGGGTTTAAGCACCCTGGCGAAGGAATTAACGACTGTCTTCCCTATAATGCAAAACTCTTCTAAGTATCTGAGCACTATAGTATCCGGTAGCACCAAATTTAAACAACCGAAAGCTAATATATGATACATTATAATTCCTGGGCTGATGCAAGACGTCTAAATGACTGAGTGGTTAAATGTGAAGTCTAGCGTAAAGTTAGGCGGGTTTCGATCCCAGCTTGAAGTGTCCTGCATTTCAAGCCACTTTAAAGTGTTGTGATACGACGAAAGAGTCTATCTGTGGATTAATATATATACATATATATATATATATATATATATATATATATATATATATATATATATATTATTAATATATATATATATATATGCTCCCCCATGGGGGTTGAGCTCTCTGGCAAAGGAATTGCCGGCCGCCGCTAGCGTAATGCGAAGCTCTTCGAAAGAATTGAACACTCTGGTAGCCGATAGGGTAAAAAAATGTAAACAAAGGCTGTCACTGCTGTTTCTAAAAAAATAAAAAATACCTTAAAATTCCCTTAGCCAACGTGGCCCGCTTGGTGGACGAGTGGTCTGAATCACAGTTTAGCGTAAAGTTGGACGGGTTTCGACTCCGAGCGTCCTGCGTGTCTAGCCACAGTGAAGAGTTCTGATAGAACGAAACAGTCTGTCTGTGGATGACTATATATATATATATATATATATATATTCTATTTCTTGGTTCAGATATGTACTATATGAAATATAGGTTGACTCAAAGCCATTTAATTTACTTGCTAATAAAAATAGTTTATCACTCGTCTTTCATTTACACTTAGTTGGCTTTTAATTTCTATTATCTTATTTGAATTAACATGTATAATACACTCATGGCTCAAGTGATACAATCTTTTCTCTGTTGCTATTGACTGTGTAAGCACAGATACTATCAGACTGTGATCTGAAATACCGATGAAATAAAAACAGCTCTATGGTTTTTCATGTTCTCGACCTAATCTTAGACAGACAGAGTATGATGCTTCAATAAAGGGACTGAATTACAACCATTAATTCGATTTGGTTTTGATGATCTAGTCATGCGGGATTAGATTTGAAATGTAAACTAAAATGGAATCTTAGACAGAAAGAACAAGAAACTATTTCATTTAGTTACCGGACTCCGTGACAACTTCCTGACTTGTTGCTGGCTGAAGTATTCGGGTATTTACCAATTTAAAACCCAATATGTATTCAAATATATTTACTTATTTTGGAACACTTTCTTTTATGGCATGAACAAAAATGACCTATTGTTAAAAATGGACAACTGAATTTTCAGCGGCATTTGCGAACATACTTCATGAAGTAAAACGAAAGCAATTTAATGATTTTGCTAGTCAAATGGTTCTTTTATCTGATATGCTGATTGATTTTAACGGCAAAGCAACCGCTCTAAGATTATTTTCTGTCTAGAAGTTAGGGAACCGCGTTCATTGTACGTTCATATTTTCATTTTTGTGTGTTTTATTCTGAAGTTTTTTTTTTTTTTTTTTTGCATAGAGCTATATATATTTAATATTCCTCTCAAATACTAATTATTTATCCCCAATTATATGGTTTCAAGTAATCATTTATATTTGAAAATTATTTTTTGTACACGCCTATTAAGTAGAGTGTTCGCCAATGGCCGGGAGAACAGGATTTAATCCCAGGTCGAGTCATACCAAAAACTCAAAAAAATGGTACTTTATGCCGCCTTGCTTAACACTCAGCTTTATAAGGTAAGGTTCAAGGGTAAAGTGAAGCAATCCAGGGAAAGGTGTAGTGCCCTCTCCTACACATCGGTGTAATAGCTATTGAAAAGGGAGCATTCGGGATACCCTCGACTAAGGCCGCCAACTTTACTTTCTTTATTTGATTTTAAGAACCTAATAATAATCTGTTGTTCAAAATTATAGTTTCAAGTAACTATTCTTTATACTAACAATTTACAGTTATATGGTATCAAATATGCCAATCTCATACAAATAATTTTTAGACAGATATATTTGATTCATAGATGAGACCCTAACCGGTCCTAATTTTACAGAAGAGAGTAATTCTTGGAGTATGAAAATGAAAAGGCATTTCACTCTTCTCAGATCTCCAACACTTGAGCCGTACCATCAGATACTATTAAATGGCATACACAGGACCCGACTTCCTTTTTTTATAGGGTCGGTAATATACCTCTGAAGGAGATGCAATCGGTATTTTCAAAGCCTCACTAAGTGCGAGGTTTTTTTATCCAAAAATGCAATAGGTTTTTATTCACATATATAAAAGAAGTCTTATCGGTAGATATTCTTTTAACGTTACATATGTTTAAATACAGATATACAAGCCATGTTAAAAATAGTATGTAGACTGAAGCTGTATTTTTCTCCGGGGAAATTTAAATAAAACGAAGGAAATGTTAATTTTCTTAAAAAATAATCCGATTTGTATTCAACGCACTTATTTTTTATTGATCGAAGAATCTGAAAATATTTCGTTTATATATTCTCTGTCTGAAACTTGGCCGATGTATTTCTTTTAATGTATTCGACGACTTCAGATTTTTCAACTCAATTAAATATTTAGTTTCGAACAAAGAATAAATTGAACGGATTTTGGTAAAGGGAATATGAATTATTCTACACTTTTACCATCGTATGTTTCATCAAAACTATTGATAATCATATATCGAAACTATCAAGAAAAATTATCAAGAATTACCATTGACTTTTCTAGGAAATTACCACACACACACAAACACACACACACAATTAGTTGTCTTATATGATAAAAATACTGTATGTATATTTACCGAACCTTGCACACGAGCAAGATGCGGATCAGGGTTAAATTATTAAGCGGACTTTATCACGTTTTAATCCAGAGTTTCCATCTTTGAGACTGGTTGTCATACTGTTGTATCGTGGTAAGGAAAAGATACATAGTGAAATAGAGTTAATTATTTATTAACTCAAGTGGTACAGTCTGACTAGTATTATAAGTCTCGCGCTGTTGGTGTTACGTCCGAAGTTGGTTTAACAACTGACCAACGTCCTCCAGAGCTGCCTCTGCTTCTGCTTCTCTTTCGGCTTTTGCCTAAGAGATGCCGGAAGTCACATGTTGTGAACCACTATACAGCACATACCAAGGTTAAAGAGTTCAATCTACCCTACTATTTACCCTTAGCAAGAGGGAGAATAGTCAGATTCATACCTTTCTGAACAGTATTAGCGTATGTGATAAGCAAACAGCACGTCCAGGATTTGAACTCGGAACCCGATGTCCATTTCCATTTCAAATCAGGCACATATTTGATACAATGTAAGTAGATATTTGTTTTTTGAAGTCCTATTCATCGGATAAGTAAACTTGTATGATGATTAATAAGAAACTTTTACTAGTTGAAAAGAAGCAGATTCAAAATTTATAATTTCTTGGATTGAATAAAATAACGAAGAATAAACAAATGATAGATCCTTTTCTTGGCTAAAAAAATGAATTGGCGAGATTTTTTTTATGTCTTTAGAAAAAAGAAAATAAAGAAAACATATAGGCAAGAAAGAAAGATATTCTAAAGTTAACGTTGAAAAGTAAAGAAATACTGAACTCTAATTGCCGGAGAACAAGTGAAGACTTCAGACCAAATCAAGAGAAAATGAATTAAAATAACCAAATCAATGAAAATCCTTGCTCATGGCAAATCTGTCCCTATTAACTTTGAGCTCATTAGAAGTGCTTTACAGTGAAAAAAATTGGATACTGGTCTCCTGAGGAAGTTGTTTTAACATTTATTCAAATTATGTCAAAACAAGGATATATATTTGTTTAAGGATATATATATATATATATAAACAGAGTCTCAGTCAAGAATGTTTTTATCTAATACATGAAGCTGACAGAAATGAGACGACCACAGAGATGTTAGTAAACATCCATTTATTTTAGGCTTTATCCTGCTCTACTTCCTGGTAATTAGCCACTTTTATTTCTAAGAGAAAGTTTTTGCACGAATTGTTTATTCGCACACACACACACACACACACACATATATATTTATATAGTTTAAGTTGGCATTCATTAAGCTCACCTGAGTGAATCATTATGTCGGCAGAAATACACAGTACCTGACGAAAGTATAGACCCCTAATTGTTCTACATCATTAACAATTATCCCATGCTGAGAA
Organism: Sepioteuthis lessoniana; assembly: GCA_963585895.1. Lineage (NCBI taxonomy): Eukaryota > Metazoa > Mollusca > Cephalopoda > Myopsida > Loliginidae > Sepioteuthis > Sepioteuthis lessoniana. Next base: position 111,010,691 of record OY757905.1, on the reverse strand, counting down.
TCGTTCTTAGGTTAAGTTAAAATTGTTAATTCTATAGATTCTGAAATTCAAGTAGTGGCAGTTAAGTCATATCAGTTGCGGTAATATATATATATATATATATATATATATATATATATATATATATATATAAAATGTATCATAATCATCATCAATATGTCGTGCTGCTGGCTCTCTTTGGCTATTCGTCCCTATCATCCATCGCTTCAGGCCGATCTTCTAGCCTACATCTTGTGTCCGTACAGAGCTGTTATAGGTAAGTTCTTGTGGGTCGGCCTACACTGGCGTGTCCGTGTGAAGAGGTCTATTGGAGAACATCACTTATGAATTCGTCCTTGCTTCTTCAGCAAAGTCCCCCACATCTTGTTCGTCTTATTTGGATGGTTGAAAAGATGGGAGGTAGGTTGCCTTACAGCTAATATTTCATGAGATGTTGCTTCCAGCATTTGTTCAGCAGGGATCGTAGTATTCTTGTGCCGTTTCCATCTACCTTTTTCTCCAAACACTTAGTCAACGTCCATATGGTGCATCCATATATTAGAATTGACAAAACCATTAATTTGAAGAAATTGCGTTTTATTCTATCGGATTGATTTGATTTCCATATGATCGATAATAATTATATAGCAATCCATCCCTTTGCTAGGCGGATATGGATGTAATTTTCAGTTGATGAGATGTTGCTGCCGAGGTACGTAAACTTGTCCAATAATTTCAGAGAACCACCATTTAGAGTGGACATGTCTTCTTTTTTGATTAAAACATGTCTGCATTGACGTGGAGGTCAATGTCGCCTGCTGCCTGCACCAGGCTATGTAGTAGAGATTTGTCTTGTGCTGGTGTAATTGCAAAAAGCGCTATGTCATCTGCGTAGTCTGCGTGTTATAGTTTCCAAGGGATAATTCTCGTTAATTATTCCCGTAGTTCTTAAACTTCCTTTTTTATTTGATGTATACATATAACATAGAAGACAGATGTTCGGTTTGGTACCGATGCTTTTTATTAACAAACGAATTAATGAATCTAATAAGCATTTCTATCTGATTTTAGTCATATTAAACATTTCTATAATTATAAAGTGAGGTTCAGCATGTAACTCCTACCCACTCAAGAAATTATCATTCATTTGTAAGTTGTTTCATTACACGCTTTAGATGTTTATTACTCAAATAAAAATGATGTTACAATATGCCGCTTTTAGTGGGGCTTGTTGCATACAAACGTAATAACACTCGTATTTCTTTGAGGAAATATTAAATTAAGTAGATTAAGTTAGTATTCTTGGACTGTATTTACAAGTCAAAGATAAATCTAGATCCATTTACACCAGTAATTCCCAACGTAGGGACGCGAGCTCCACTAGTAGGGCATGATGATATTTGGCGGTGGATGCAATATTTTGGTGTGGCTTGTTTAGAGATCGAGTAAAGGTTGCTCGGTTGGCTGGGGCTGTAGAATACACTGACTACAACTCAGCAGAGGAGTAAGACCCACCTTCCTAACGAGTGTCCTGAATATGACACTAAACAATCTGATTATGAGGTTCCAGTAAGGCAGGAGCTTTGGGGAATGCGGAGTACCCCTTCAATGCCATCGCTCCTGGTCCTCTCTGGCCCGGAGTGGTAGCAAATGATAGGGTTCTATCCAATGGGTGTCTTAAATGTGTATTTATGGTAAACTGAATTGCTTGAAATAGCACTGTTTTGACATTGAAACTGCGTACGTATGTTAAACTGAATTTTTTTTAAATAGAACTGTTTTTATGTTAAATTGTTTGAAAGGGAACTGTTTTTGACATTGAAACTGTGTACTTATGCTTAACTGAATTGTTCGAAATAGAATTCTTTTTTACATTTAACTGTGTGTATGCAAAAAACTCTACTTATACTAAACTGAATCGTCTGAAATAGAACTGTTTTGACACTGAAACTGAGTACTTATGCTAGAGTGAATTGTTTGAAATAGTACTGTTTTGACATTTAGCTCTGTGTGAACAAAAACCTATACTTATACTAAACTGAATTGTTTAAAATAGAACTGTTTGTATGTATAAAATTGGCATTAATGACCTACAGTAGTTGATGGGTCATAAAACCAAACCGAACCGAACCAAACCAAACCAAACCAAAAAAGTAAGAGTATTATTGTTCAGTCTTTTTCCATCTTAAGCAATATGCAAAGCAATGATTCCAAATACAGATTTTCAAGGATGTTTCTCTTCTCCATTATATGCTTGGCGTTGCACTCTTTTCCTACATCTTCAACTCTATTACTAGTTATCGTTTTTGACAATTAAACTCTGTAATTATGCTAAACTGAATTGTATGAAACAAAACTGTTTATTTGTCTATACAGGGATTTGTATTAAATAACCTGTAAAAGTTGATAAGCCATAAAACCCAAACAAACAGAAAAACAAACTAAGTTAGGGGCCTTTTAAGCTTCCGTCACGTGAATTGCTGTAAAATTTTGAACTTGGAAGAATTAAATAAAAGAGGGGGTATCAGAATTTGAAAATACGAAAGTGGGGCATGGTATGAAATCGGTTGGGACCACTGGCTTATGCGCTGTTATTAAGGTGATCATTCAATAAATAAGGCGTATTTTTACCAACCAAAAGTGTTGGTAAAAGGAATACTTTTTTTTACAGTTGTATCTTTTTTTCTCCAAGAAAATCAATAGTGATGGGTTTTTTTATGTCCCAGAGGACTGCCAACACGACTTGCTTTATTACCAGATGCGTCCTAAACTTTGTTTTACGTAGGAGTTAATGATGTTTTCTTTTAATGGACTGTCTTTTGCCCATTTGTTTTATATTTTTTACGAAATGTTTCTCCGTACACATCACTCTAAATTTCACATGTTTTGCACATCTCAGTCACCAAAGATTTGAAGAAAGATCTCTTTTCCAGCCTGTATCTCTCCGTTTGATTTTTCGCCATTTTGATAACGCAAAAATATTTCCGCGAGATTAAAATCCTTTTCGCAATAAGTTTTATATGAATTAGATTATAGTACCTCAATTCAGACTGATGGTAATAAAGAGGCACTCCACATTGCTCTAACTCAAAGACTGGAACACAACGATCAGATACAGTTTAATATAATACGCAGAATTTCAAGTATTTATATCAATTACTAGTTATTTAGTTTAATATTAAGACATTTAAATGGCTGGTTGGTTGTTTGGGTTTTGTGGCGTATCACACTTTGTAGGTTATTTAATACTAAATCAATTTTTAAACAAATAATCAGTTCTATTTCAAACAATTCAGTTTAGCATACAAAAACAGTTTCATTTCAAATATTTCAGTTCATGCAGTTTAAATGTAAGTACCCAGTTTAATTGTCAAAAACATTTCTATTTCAAGTAATTCAGTTTTGTCAAACAGTTCTAATTCAAATAGTTTGGTTTAGCATAAGTACGCACTTTAAATATCAATACAGTTCTATTTCAAGTGATTCAGTTTAGCATAAGTATGTAGTTTAGTTCTATTTGACCTCTAGACAGGGCCCTATCAGGAACTATCACTCCGGACCAAAGTGGACCGGGGAGCGATGGCAATAAAGAGTTGCTCTGCATTCCCCAAAGCTCTAGTATTACTGGAACCTTACCATCAGGTTGTTTAGTGTCATATATAGGACACTCGTTAGCGGGGGGTCTGCAGAGATGTAGTCGGTGTAATGGTTAAGGCGCCGGCGCACGGAATATTAGTAAGCGAAATCGAACTCTAGCCGCTCTGTAACGTTCACTTTCGTACAAATACCCTCACGAACCCCTTTAACCCCCCAGCTATGAGTTTAATAGTACCACTGTTTTTTTTCTAGAAGGATGGATTTGGCATTAAATAACCCAAGAAGGTTGATATGCCATGAAAGAAAGTAAAATTTTAATAAGGAATAATTGAAAATATTTTATGCTGAAGAGTTAGCTTTCAAAATTTAATAAAGTTATATAAAACAATGTCCATGTTTTCTCTTTATTTCTTGCCTTGTATTTGAAAATATCTCCTTGAGAAATGTGTCCTGAGTAAGAGAATAAACTGTATCTAATTGCTCCAATTCTTGACCTTTATTGCCATTACTACCAGGTAAACTCTGGCCCTGAGTGATCATAGTTTTTGTGATCCAGTCTGTGACGAACCCGGGTGTGTTGAGGAACAAGCATCCAAAGAATTTGTTATGAGTGGTGGGACTAAATGTAAAGCACCTACAGGCCTGTCCGAGAAAGAATTAAAGGTAAATTCAAAAGTTCCTTTCTGTTTGTGTACACTTCCTTTTTTTTAATATCACTTATCATTCAAAAATATCAAGTGAATATTATATTTATAATTTCACTTTTCCAACTCAATTGCTTTTATGTTGAAGTAATTTCTAAATTAATTGGGAAAAGTTGATAGTATTTTTCTTTTTTATTATTAGAAATGAAAGGAAAAGAAATTAATATTAATATGGTAGAGAATAGTCCATAGTTGACATTAAAGATAAGGAAGGGTGACAAACATTGATATTCATTGGCATAGACTGAAAAGATATTCAGATTTTGATTTGTTTTCCGTGATTTTATTTTGCAATTGCCTGACTGAAAGTTCTTTTAATTTCAGTTGGATATTTAATAAATGATTATCCTTAGCACTTTAATAATGTTGTTTTCTATTGATTATTTTTACTTTATTTTTATACAAATAAGCATAAGTGTGACTGAGTATATAAATATTCTTTTCATTTTTTTTTTCTTCTCATGGAGGTGTAATGGTTATCGTCGCAGGAATTGGACACGGCGACACGAGTTCAAATCCTGGACTGATTGCATTTCACATAGCACTAATACCCTTGGGAAAGGTATAAATCCAATTATTCTCCCTCCAGCTTTGGGTAAATAGTAGGGCAGACTAGGTTGTTCAGCCTTGGTGAGGCAACTAGTCTAGGAGAAGGAAAACTCTGAATTCAAACTTGTTAAACTTCGCTTAAAAAATTGACCTTGTGTCATATCCTGCCCGAGCGGAGGGGTTGGGTAAATATGATAAATATTCTTTTCTCATGTTTATATATGTTTCCATGTATGTGTGTGTGTGTATATATAAGGGTGGATCACTAAGTCCATTGCTTGATGAGCTATTAGTTCATTTATTATATGAAATTTTACTGTATAAGGTTTGATCTACAAAGAAGCATTG
>OY757905.1:110970514-111000514 GCA_963585895.1 Sepioteuthis lessoniana | reverse complement strand
TATTTAGGCTTGATATTTTATAATTTGATTTAACAATTTTTTAAATTGTTGAAAAATCAAAAATTTTATCTTCATTCTCAAGGGAAATTATATACTTAAAAATCCTTAAAAATGATCACGTTACAAATACTTAAGTACGATTCAAAAATCAAGTCTATTAATCAACTGAATCTTTTTGATAATAAAGTAATATATTCTTGGAACAAATTGCCCAATCAGATCAAAAACAGCCAAAGGAAATAAGATTGAATGAGATGATTTCAGAAATAATTATCAGAAACAAAATTTAAGAGAGCATTTTGGGAAATTATCGAATGAATCACTTAACAGAATTAACGGCATATAGATATTTTAACGTAAGATAAGGTTGGCGACTGTTGTCGAGGGTGACCGAAGGCTCCCTTTTCAATAGCTACAACACCAAGGTGTAGGGTAGGGCGCTACTCCTTCTTATGGATTACCCCACTTTACCCTTGACATGTACCTCATAATGCTGACTGTTAAGCAAGGAGGTATCAAGTACCCTTTTTAAAAAGTCTTTGGCATAAATAGAATTGGATTGAACCCCGGTCTCCCAGGCCAGTTTCTTCCAAGCAGCAGTCCTGTCGATACGGGAGTATGAATGCACAATATGGATGCTAACTAAACGTATGAAGAAAAAGCTTGACGGCAACTACACAAGAATGCTGCGAGCAATATTGAACAAGTCATGGAGGCAGCACCCCACAATTCAGCAGCTATATGGCCACTTACCACCCATCACGAAAATTATCCAAATAAGAAGAACCAGACATGCTGGAAACTGCTGAAGAAGTAAGGATATACTTATAAGTGATGTACTCCAGTGGACCCCTTTACAAAGGCAGGACGACCAGCTAACACCTACATACGGCATCTCTGTGCCGATATAGATGAAACCCTTAAGACCTACCGGAAGCAATGGACGATAGAGACGGGTGGTGAGAAAGGGTCAGGGATATTCGAGCTGATGGCGTGACATGATGATGATGATGATAATCATATTTATTGTGCATATAGTCTATGCAAAAATTCTTCTTTATATTTTAAAGTTTGATGTGAGAAAATAAAAAAAAGAGAGATGCCCAAGGAGTAATAACAAACAAATAAAATACTACTACTACTACTAATAATAATAATAATAATAATAATAACTAACAGAAAATGATGTACCAAGACTCAACCAATCTATAAAAAATGCACAATAACAATGAGTTTGACATTGGTTGATGGTGGAAATAAACAAAGCACTAAAATTCAGTCGTTAGTCTTGAGATGTCTAAAATGATTTTCGTCAGCAAAAACCATTGCTCCACTATGATGTGCCTAAAGAAGAATTTCAGAAATATTTCGGAAATATTTTGAAAAAAAAATTGCTCCACAAGAAAATAACAAGTTATACATGGGAGTAGACGTAACACTTACCTTTAAGAAAGAATTCTTGATTGTGTAGATTTGTTTTCTTATTTAAATGCATATAAACCTTCTTGGGGTATTTAATGCCAAATCCACCATTCTAGAAGAAAAATAAACATTGGTGGTACTATTTAATCTATAGCTGGGAGGATAAGGGAGTTCAAATCTTTCCCAAGAGTATTTTTCCGAAAGTGAACGCGACTGGAGTTCTAACTCGCTTACTATGATTCCGCAGTGCAGCGCTTTAACCATTACGCCACGAGGACAACCGCTGTTTATGTCGAATGGTGCGCAAGAAATAACTAACAAAGTTGACAAGGTACTTGTAAAAACGGAGATTAGCTGAGTGCTGATTGCTGATAAGACATCAGAATTGCTAAGGCTGTCATCGGAATTAAGTGGGGAAGGCGTTTGTTCAGCAGAAAATAAAATGAAAGTGAATGATCTAAGATATAATTAAACAAAAGAGATACGATTTTTAAACATACATAAAAGCATGAAGGAGTAACGCTTAGCGTAACGGTTATTGCTGTAGGAAATTAAATTCGTTAACTGCGTTCTATTATTGGACCAGGTTATTTACATTACTCATTCCACTTATGTTCTTGGAAATATATGTCTCTTTCTCTTTTCCTTCTATTTCTAGTTAAATATTTGGAAATACTGGTTTCTTTAGCTTTAGTGAGTGGTGTTTAATAGGTTTAAATTTCAAATTAAATTAAAACTAAATTTAAAGTTTTCCTTCTCCTAGACTGGTTGCTATATCAAGGATAAAGAGCTCAGTCTGACCAACAATTTTTCATAACTGAAGGAAGAAGAATTGGATCCATACCTTACTCAAATGTTTTAGCGCTATGTTAGATGAAAACAATCTAGTCCAGGGTTTGAACTCGGATCACAATGTCAATTTCCGAAGACAATAACCATTACACTACATAGGTATTTTTCCTAATTTGAGTCACAGCCTTCCTTTTGGTGGAGGGGCTGTATAAAAACATAAACACAATCATCAGATTTGCGATGAGAATTAGTGACATCAATCAATTTCGATCATGGACCAACAAGAAAATTGATGTTGTTTGGTAGAACGTTATAATCCAAAATCGGTCAGTCGATAAGTATCACATTTTTTTCTTAATGCTTTCACAGGGATCGTCTACATTTATTTTATTTCAATAATTTTATTTCTTAAAAACTGAAGTCGTTATAATGTTGACCTTTTTGCCTAGAACGGATTGAATATTAATTTGAACATAAAGTATACATTTTTTAATGTAAAAATTATTATGACTACAGAATATACAAGCTAAGATTTAATCGTCTTCAGTTTTGAATAACGCCCAAATAAATTTAAGAAGGTTTGTGGGAAATGCGTATTAACTCGTTTTCTTATTTTTTTTTTTTTTTTTTTAGTTAGGAGTTAAAGAAATCATCTAAAGACCTCAGAAGACAAGTATTGTCTTCCGGTTTCGTTGACTGATTAATTCATTGATTTTAATGGCTTGACAACCCGTCTTAGGTTACTTATGTCTGAAAGTTGCAGAACTACGTACAGAGTAGGGTTATATCTAAATTTTTGTGTATTTAAGAATTTTCTCACAGAGTTATGTAATATCAAATATTCTTGACGAATACAATTAATTAAGACACAATCGTATGGTTTCAAGTATTTCAAAAACTCTAATACTAATTGTTTATTCAAATTATATGGCTTCAAACATTTATTTCTGCTTTATAATAATTTCTTTGCATACAATTATATAGTTTAAAGTAAAGGAAACTTTAAGAGAGAAACAGAATCTCCCCTAATAGCAGCTCAAAACAATGCCATGAGAACCAATCATATTAAAGCGAGAATAGATAAGACGCAACAAAATAGCAAATGTATGCTATGTGGTGATACGGATGAAACCATTAATCTATATAATTAATTGTTTTATCCGTATCACTGCATAGCATACTATTCTCGCTTTAATATGATTGGTTCTCATGACATTGTTTTGGGCTGCTACAAGCGAATGCAGCAAATTAGCACAGAAGGAGTATGAGACTAGACACGACTGGGTCAGCAAGGTGATCCACTGGGAGATGTGCAAGAAATTGAACTTTTACCACACTAACAAATGGTTTATGCAAAGCCCAGCACCAGTCCTAGAAAATGGCACACATAAACTCCTATGGAACTTTGACATAGAGACAGATTACCTTATCCTCTTTACCCAACCCCTCTGCTCTGGCAGGATATGACACAAGGTCAATTTTTAAGCGGAGTTTAACAGGTTTGAATTCAGAGTTTCCCTTCTCCTAGACTAGTTGCCTCACCAAGGCTGAAGAACCTAGTCTGCCCTACTATTTACCCATAGCTGGAGGGAGAATAATTGGATTCATACCTTTCCCAAGGGTATTAGTGCTATGTGAAATGCAATTAGTCTCGTCCAGGATTTGTACTCGTGTCGCCATGTCCTTTTTCTACGACGATAACCATTACACCAAGGGCAACTCCAACCTAATCTCGGTCAGAAGACCAGACCTTACAATAATGAACAAAAAAAAATAAAAAAATAAAAAAAAAGAGAGAGAATTAGCAGAATTGTGGACTTTGCTGTACCGGTTGACCACAGAATAAAACTGAAAGAATATGAAAAGAAGGAGAAGTACCTCGACAAGCAAGGGAAATAAAACAACTATGCAACATGAGGGTGACTATTATACGAATTATGATTGGTGTTTTTGGTACAGTATGTAAAGGATTATTTAAAGGACTGGAGGACTTGGAAGTTAGAGAACAAGTGGAGACAATCGAAACTACAGCATTACTGAGAACGGCCAGAATACTGAGAAGAGTCCTCATGACTTGATGGTTGGTTGGTTGGTTTCTTTGTTTAATGGCATATCAACTCTTTTTAGGTTATTTAATGCAAAAGCCATTCTCCTAGAAGAACAGCTGTGGTACTATTTAACCCATAGCTGGGAGGATAAGGGTGTTCATACCTTTCCCAAGGGTATTTGCCCGAAAGTGAACGTAATAGCGCGACTAGAGTACGAACTCGCGTATCACGATTCCGCAGGCCATCGTTTTAACCATTACACCACGAGGACACACCCCTCATGACTTGAGGAGATTTTCTGTCACTCAAACTCCCGTGAAAGACCATGACTAAAACTGTTGTGAAAAAACTCTAATGAGTGAAAATAATAATAATAATAATAATAATAATAATAATAATAATAATAATAATAATAACGACTTGACGACTACATAGAAAAGCGCGGAGGAAGACTGATTACTGCCATTAGGAACCATACTGACGATACGAGGATCAGCAGACCAGAAATGACCAGAAACCAAAAATGGGAAGAAAAACAACTCAATGGATCATTTAAGCGACTAACAAGTGACGTCTCACACGATAAACGTGAACGGGGCAAAGAAAGGGAAGCCTTAAGAGGGAAATTAAATCTCTTCTTAAAGCAGCTCAAAACAACGCTATGAAGACCAACCATATCAAAGCAAGAGTAGATAAGACGTAACAAAACAGCAGATATACGTTATGTGGCGATAGAGACGAAACGGTCAATCACATAAGCGAATGCAGCAAATTATCACTGGACACTGCTGGAGAAGCAGAGATGAACTCATAAGAGATGTACTCTTATTGATCCCCACACATGGCCGCGCAAAAGTAGGACGACCAGCACGAACGTACATTCAGCAGCTACGTGAGGATACGGGATGTTGTCCTGAAGACCTACCTAGGGCGATGAACGATAGGGAGGAGTGGCGAGAGAGGGTCAGGGATATCCGTGCTACCAGCGCGATATGATGATGATGATGATGAGGCACGACTGGGTGGGCAAGGTAATCGACTGGGAACTGTGTAAGAAATTTAAGTTTGACTATACGAATAATTGGTATATGCACAACACATAATTTGTCCTGGAGAATGAGACGCACAAAATCCTCTGGGATTTTGAGAAAAGAAAGGATCATCTAATCTCAGCCAGACGACCCCTAATCCCCAAAGCAATAGATTAAATAGATAGCACCACTGTTGTTTCTCTACAAGTATAGCTTTGGCATGAAATAAGCCACGAAAATTAGTATGACATTAAGCAAAGAAACTAAAAACAAATGAAATATAAGCAAATTATTTCATATTATTGCAACAAGTATTTTAATCAAACATAAATAATTTTCAAACAGATATATTTGACCCATAGATAGGACGCTACTATGTTGTATAAGAGTGTATTTGGAAGTAATAACAATGACGGGATATTCCACAATCCCTAGAGCTCCAGAACTGGAGCCTCACCATCTGATACAATTTAGTGTCATACCCAGGAGACCTATTTGTTGGGGTCTTTCCTCTTTGCAGGGTGTGTCAGTTGAAGATGACTGAATATAAAAGTGTTGGATAAAATCTGTCACAGAAAACAAGTACGTTTTTACGTGTGTTAACATGATTTGATCTTTAAAAGGTGAACAATTGGAGCTCTGGGTTCAAAATTATTCTCGAAGGATCGATTAAAAAGAACATCGATATTATCATGCACACTCGACGTGATCAATGCAAGTTTAAGAAAAAAGAAAGAAAAAGAAACAAAAACTAAAAAACAAAACAAAACAAAATAAAACAAAAAAAAAAACATAGGCAGTGAAGACCGATAATCAATTCGTTTATTTAATTAAGGTTACGCAGAGATTACCCCGAGGATTCTACAATCTTGAACGTCTCTGAGGATATTCATTTGCACAGGTGATAAAAAGACTAACATTTAAACAAAGGCTTAGCGCAACAGGAAGATAATATTTTTTTTCTTTCTTCATTGATTTGACTTCTTGCCTTAACTGGAGTCTTCTAATTGCAAAGCTTAATGTATCTGCCATGCTTAAGTTTGATTCTACAAGGCATTTACATTAGACTGCTCAATTTATTATGCTTTTTCAATTAAATTTGGAGCGAAAACTTCCTCGGAATTCTCAGAGTATGTGTTACATCAGGATATTAGTAACGGTTGTCCTGAATTACTTATCTCACTTTCGCTCTCAATCTAACTCTCTCTCTCTCTCTTTGTCTCTCTCTCCCTTTCTCTTCACACACACACACACACACACACACACACACACATATATATATATATATATATATATATTTCGTGGACTATAATGCAATGATAATTAAAAAAAGGTATGAAATCGCTTGATTCATAGTTCCAAGTCATCGATCCTCAGGTGAGTTTTTATTAAACTAGTGTGGGAAATGAGCTCATCTCTGGATCGACGTCATGAAACTGATTCATAAGCTTTTACCTTTTTATTATCATTATTATTATAGTTTTTCCCATCAATTTTAGCTGATGGTCTTTCACTGGTGTTTGAGTGACAGCAAGTCTCCTCAAGTCTCCAAGACTCTTCTCAGTATTCTGGCCGATCTTAATAATGCCATAGTTTGGACTGTCTCCACTTGTCTTCTGATTTCCAAGTCTCAAGTTCCTTTACCAATAATACTTTAACATATTTTACGCTCAAATTAGATTGTGATATTGTTCTGTAGTTTCGGGCATAAATATATATATATATATATATATATATATATATATATATATGAGGGCAATGGTAATGAAGGGGTATTCCTCATCGCCACAAAGCTCCAGCATTACTGGAGTCTCACCATCAGACTGTTTTATGTCATATCAAGGACATTCGTTTTTGGGGTGAGGGGTCTTAATCCTCTTTAGAGATGTAGTCGGTGTAGTTCTACAGACGTATAATTCGCAATGAAGGGGTATTCCACACAACCGATATTTCCAGAACTGGAGCCTCAGCATCAGATTCAATTTAGTGTCATTTGTCCTCATTATTATCATGCAGTGCAGCTAGCATGGATTTCCCTGATTCTCTCACAATACGTCACCATCATCCATCGTTTCTGGTAGGTCTTCTAGACGACACCCTGTGTCTGCACAGAGCTTTTGTAGAAGAAAAGGAACATTTCTAAGTCATGTGTCCACTTTCAGAGTAAATAATAGCGAAGTAGTGTACACTACCGACCGTTAACAGCAAGAAAGAAAAAAATCAAAATGAATACGTTGGTTGGTTGTTTGAGTTTTATGGCATATCAACCTTTGTAGGATATCTAACCTCAAATCTATTTAAAAAATAATTAGTTCTATTTCAAACGATTCACTAGAGCATGAGTACACAGCTTCATTGTCAAAACAATTCTATTTCAAGCTACTCATTTTATTGAAACAGTTCTAATTCAAACAATTCAGTTTAGTATCAGTATAGTTTTTTGTTTACACACAGTTAAAAGTCAAAGCTGTTTCTATTTCAAACAATTCAGTTTAGCATAACTAAAAATTTCAAAGTCAAAACAGTTCTATATCAAACAATTCACTTTGCATAAGTATGTAATTGTTAAACGTGAAGACAGTTTTATTTCAGATAATTCAGTTAAGCATAAGTACGCAGTTTAGATATCAAAACAGTTCTATTTCGAGCAATTCAGTTTAGCATAAGTGCGCTGTTATTTGACCCATATAGGACCCTATCAGGTGCTACCACTCCGGGGCAGAATAGACCTGGGATCAATGGCAATGAAGAGCTACTCTGGATTCCCCAAAGCTCCAGCATTTCTGGAACCTCACTATCAGATTGTTTTATGTCATATCTAGGAAACTCGTTGGAGTGTGGTCTTAACTCTCTGCAGAGATGCAGTCAGTGTATTCAACAGTCCCAGCTGACTAGGCATCAAATGAAACACAACTGAATGTGATGTCCGGGACTTACACAAGTGTAAATGTTGTGTTCATAATTTCGTTTTTGCCTTAACTACCTGGAAAAGGCATTTGCTCTTGTGGCCACATCTTGTTGCCTGTATATTTAGTATTCTAAAATTTACTGTTTATGAAAAACGAAAAAAAAAATTATGGAAAACGAGCTTACACACGGGCAGAGAGTGCTGGTGAAATGATATGAAGCAACATTTATTTAAAGTATAAAAATAGGAAGGAGAGGGGAAACAGTTTGAATCTATTTGTGTCATTCGTAGTACATCCGTATTTTTGACTGAGGAGACCTTTGCCATCTGCAAGCGATACAGTTTGGGTTTGCTATTCCCACCCGACAGAGCAAGTAAATTATTTGGAATCAAAACAAGGGTGTTTAAAATTATCTGGAGATTTCTGTCAGATGGCTGACATCTACATAATGAAAGGTGTAAAGGTTACCACCCGCTTTTGTAAATAGTTTCAAGAAAGTGCAAAAGAAATAATTAAAGATGCTTGGGGCCATCAAATCCCGAAGAATATCTTCTTTTTAAATTCTGATTGATTGGTAATAATTAGTGTCAGTGAGACAAACCAGGGTACAAATTTAAAACGTTGTCTCTCACATTGTGTCACACTTGTTTTTTGGTTGACATTTTTCCATTGTTATTGGTTACTTTACTTTAGGCGTGTCACCATGTCAAACAGTTTAACTAGATCTGGTAACATTTGGTGTAAAGTAATATCTCTTTCAAACAGGATTTCCAGATGCCATTCGTAAAAACTGTCAGTTCATGGGCGGTGTGATTATGATGAAAAAAATATAGACGTTTATTTTGAGAGTTTCTGTAGGATTAATGAGCTTATATTTAATCATCATCATCACCATCATCATCATCATCTCTCTCTCTATCTCTCTCTTTCTCTCTCCACACACGAACACATACACGTACACATATATGCCTGCTTGTTCGTGTGTGTGTGTGTGTGTGTGTGTGTGTGTGTGTGTGTGCGTGCATGTGTATGTGTTTCTTTGCAAGCCTTTTCATATATGCATGCATGCATGTATCTGACTATCTAACTAACAATATATATATATATATATATATATATATATATATATATATATATATATATATATATATATCTGTTAATATCTATCAATCAATCTCTCTATCTATCTATCTATCTTCATACGTGAAGCAATGCATTACTGTCATAAAATAACGTCGAAGTGGCTCCTGCATGAATATAATCTAAATAATATAAAAAGATAATGGTAATCCTTGAATTTGTTAAGAGTCTAATGTGAGAATACTTCTTTAGTGCTATAAAACTTACTGTAAGCAAATGCATGTGAAAGATATTCAGTGACACAGTGACCCATTTCCAATTTCACTTTCAAGAAAAAAAAAAGAAAAAAAAATATATATGTGTGTGTGTGCGTGTGTGTGTCCTTCTTGAGTGATGGTTACCGTCACAGAAAAAGGAACACGACAATCCAAGGCTATTTGTATAGCAATAGAGCACTTAGGAATAGTATGAATCAAAATATTTCAACTCCAGCTATAAGTAGATATTATGAAAGACTGAGCTCTTTAACCTTGTTATGGCAACAAATCTAGGAGAAGGAAAACTCAGAAATTAAGCCATGTAAAGGCCGCTTAAAAATTAACCCTTGTTACACATCCTTCTCACGTCAAAGGGTTGATATATATATATATATATATATATATATATATATATATATATATATATATATATTGCATGGTAGTGTCTCTGACCCTGGGTTTCATGCTTTATGCATTCACCAGAGTGAAGTTTTTCAAAGAAAGACCGATTAATATGGTTAATATTGGTCTGAAAAGTGGGCGATATCCGTGTGCATATGTGCTTAAGTTTGTGTGCATGTGCGCCAAAATTAGTAGGCTATTGAATGTTAGTATATTTGTGTATGTACTGTTGCTCGCGCGTACCATATAGCATGCTTGCGCACGTAGTGATATGCATCTTTACATATATACACATAATTAAAAATCAGTTAAAATCACGTATAGATATATATATATATATATATAGATAAATATCCTAGTTTATGAGGGAATGTGTGACCAGGGTAAGAATATAAAGTGAAGACTTATCTTAGCAAATCATTTTTCTGACTTTTCTGTATTAATTACAAACCAGATCAAAATTGATGAAGGGCAAGTTAATCTTCGAAGCCACATTTGAAATTAAATACTCATATGTGCTACCTTTTTGCTAGCCTGCCTCCCATCACGAAAACTATCCATGTTAGACGAACCAGACACGCAGGACACTGCTGGAGAAGCAGAGACTAGCTCATAAGTGATGTACTCCTATGGACCCCCACATATGGCCGAGCAAAAGCAGGACGACCAGCTCGAACATATATACCGCAGCTATGTGAGGATACGGGATGTAGTCCTGAAGACCTGCCGGAGGTGATGAACGATAGGGAGAAGTGGCGCGAGAGGGTCAAGGATATCAGTGCAAGCGGCACGACATGATGATGATGATGAGTGTAAGTCTATGTTCAGTTTAGTGAGTATTTGCGAAGCAGACATTATGAAGCCAAAATTTTGCTCAGTCAGCTGTGTGTGTGTGTATGTGGAATCCACCGATAGCGCCTCTGTAGAGGGGCAAGACCCCCCACCCAACGAGTGTCCTAGATATGACACTAAACAATCCGATAGTGAGGTTCCAGTAATGCTGGAGATTTGGGAATGCGGAAAAAAACTTAATTGCCATTATTCTCAGGTCCACTCTTATTCGGAGTGGTACAACCTGATAGGGTCCGATCTACGGGTCAAATAGAACTAAACTGCGTATTCATGCTGAACAAAATTCTTTAAAATAGAACTGTTTTTGACATTTAACTGTATGTAAACAAAATCTATACTTGTACTAAATTGAATTTGAGAATTAATTTTTTTTTATTTATTGCGGACTTTTTGTCCTCATCTTGGCAGTTTTTTTTTTGTTGTTATTTCTTCTTTCACTACGTTTCGGCCAAATTTCACCTCTGGCCTTCTTCAGGTGATTTACCGCGACCTCGGATAGGAATGCTGAGTCTTGTAACCATATCCCCAGTAATTACTGCCTTCCATAGTTGTTGTCTATCGCACCACGTTTTTGACCAAGTAAACCTCTGGCCGACTTGGGTAGGATTTATAAACCGCTATCTTCTGACAATGCTCACCTGGAACCGTAGAGACTCGACGCCTCTATCCGCTGTGCCACGGAGCCCGAAGCGTTGCGGATAGAAGCGTTGAGTCTCTAGTCTCATTTCCTATCTGGGGTTTTTATTATGACATTTGTGATAGTCACATCCTCATGAACACCTGCATTCAATGTGTGCCCCTGCTCGTGCACTAAGCCGAATAGTTCTAAGCCTAACTAAACCGAATGATGATATATAACCAACGAAAAATGATAATATAAAAAAAAATCTTTCCGCAATAATATAACAATATGACAAAACAATCCGATGTTGAGGTTCCAGTAATGCTGGAGATTTAGGGAGTACGGAGTACCCCTTCATTGCCATTGTTCCCAGGTCCACTCTAGCCCCAAGAGGTAGAACCTGATACTATCTATGGGTCAAATAGAGGATACGGGTCAATCTAGGATACTATCTACGGGTCAAATAGAACCAAACTGCGTACTTCTATTTCAAACAATTCATTTCAGCATAAGTTTTTGATATTTAACTGTGTGTAAATAAAATCTATACTCATACTAAGCGGAATTGTTTGAATTAGAACCCTTTGACTTAACTGAATAGCTTAGAATAAAAATGTTTTTGACAATTAAACTGTGTACTCATACTAAGCTGAATTGTTTGAAATAGAACTGCTTATTAGTAAAAAAATTGAATTTGGCATTAAATGACCTACAAATGTTGATATGTCATAAAACCCAACCAACCAATCAAGTAAAAATTATTTTTTTTATTAAGGACTCACATATTTCATTGGTTTTTGAAAGATGATTATTTTATAGTTATGGGCTACTTTTTAAGACCCACTGAAGACTAATTGTTTCGTTCACAGGATAAAAACTTCGACAGGACACATACTCTGTGGATAAAGTGTTTAGTTGAAAAGTGCTTCAGACTGAAATTATCCGGATGCTGTAGGTTCCATGCCATCTAAAGGTATGAGTAACAACGAATACTTACAATAGCTCAGCGAGCACCTCGGTTAGTATCATGGTTACCAAGCTTGAGTAGCAAACCTGTAAGAGTGAGTTCGAGTCTCATTGTGTGCCCTATTCATTCGGCATGGTGCCACATCTAAGGAAAACGCCTAGTAAATTACTACTAGAGCTTACCACTTGTTCCCAGTTATGGTTATCGCGATTGAAACGATCTACTCCAGTAGATTAAATAAAAGGTTCAGTTCGAGATTCTGTGTGTACTACCGAGGTTTGACTTGTAATGTTATATAACATATGGCATGGATTTTCAGTTCGATCCTCGAGACTCCGTCTGCTTTGACAAGCTGTCACGCTGTGATGAGTAAACAGGGATAGGACAGCACATCAGGGAACTAAGGTACAACAGGTGTGTAACCGAAAGGAGACCATGTGATGAGAACTACGCGGTCAGATTTGGACTGACAGCAGAGAACCGGAGTCGAGCGATATCAAATCGTCTCTGACAAGCTTGCAAGGGGATGTAAGCGTTGACCCCCACCTGCCTCCCGGAAGAAGATATGGGAAGAAGAAGTCCTCTCTCTGAGTATATGTCTCTCCATCTACCTCTCAACTAACAACAAACTATGGGATCTTTTCGAGAATAAAATGAGAGATATATTTTTATAAAGAAGTGTTTTGTTTCTTCATTGATTTTCGTTCATAATGATTGATTACTATTCAACAGTAACACCTGAAGAAGACGGAAGGACATATCGACTGAAAAGTTGTGAGTATAATAATGAAGATGAAGTCAATAATCCGAATATTATAAGAGATAAATACTTGACCAAAGAGGCTCAACGGTATACGAAGGCTTCTGAAAGATTTTAGGTCAGGCTAAACAAAGAATTGTCAAAAGTTTTTAGATCTGCATACTCTTCTACATATTTACACAGTAATATAACACAAATCTCGAGCTTCTGTAATCCTTCCAAAAAATAAAATCAATCAGAATTAATGAAAAAAAAAATGATAGATTTTTTGCATGCCATCATATGTCTCGAAAATTTCTTCAAATGATATCAATATTTATAAAAAATTCAAATGATATAAACATTTACCAAATGTACAAATCTTGTGTACACTATTACGCCGGTGACATAACGCTTCTGGCAAATACACCTACCAAGCCGAAACCCTGCTACATAGTCTGGAACGAGCCGCTGCAGGCATCAGCCTCCATGTCAATGGACACAAGACGGAATATATATGCTTTAATCAAAGAGGCGACATCTCCACTCTAAACGGTAGCACACTGAACTACCTATAGAGCAGTGTCTCATCAACCGAGACATACATCAACACGCGACCCGCAAAGGCAGGGACAGCCATCGATAGGCTTTCGCTCATATGGAAGTCAGACCTGACCGATAGAATGAAGCGAAGTTTCTTTCATGCAGCGATCGTGTCGATGCACAAAATGGACGCTAACTAAATGGATGAAGAAAAAGCTTGATGGCATTTACACAAGAATGCTGCGAGCAATATTGAACAAGTCCTGGAGACAGCAACCCACAAAGCAGGAGCTATACAGCCACCAACCACCCATCCCGAAAACTATCAAAATTAGATGAACCAGACACGCGGGAGAAGTTGGGACGAGCTCATAAGTGATGTAGTCCTGAGAACCCCTTCACATGGACGAGCAAAGGCAGGACGTCCAGCTCAAACCGACATACAGCAGCTCTGTGCCGATACGGGATGTAGCCATGAGAATCAGCCGAAAGCAATAGATGATTGGGAGGTGTGGCGAGAGGGGATCAGGAATATCCGTGTTGATAGCCTGACATAATGATGATGATGATGATGATGATGGTGATTACGCCAATATTCACATCGAAACGATGTATTCTTTTTACTATATTACGGAAACACACAACCGAAAAGCAAATCCTCATAATATAGATATTTTAAACGATCATCACAACGGATTAGAATTCTATAGAAATATAAATGATTTTATCAAAAATTTTGAACACTATATATAGGTTTTTATGAATTTTTTTGTAAAATGTACAGAAAAAAAAGGAAATCACGATGAATAAAAAACTCCTTTGCTTGTTGATGAAATAGATTGGATGATGAAAAAATAGTTTCTTTGGGGGAAAAAGAAAGAAAGAAAATGCAGTTCAATATTGAAGGGGAAGAAAAATAGATTGAATTTGCATACTGATAGCAACCTTATCATTTAAGTTGCTCATATCTTGCATTAAAAAATAATATTTTCATGAGAAAACACACATGTAATCTAGATGTCCACCATATGTTGGCAGTCTTCACAAAAAAAATATTTCCGCATTTTGAAATTTATTCTTGAAGCCCATATCAACTGCAAAAGATTTAAATTGTTCCTCATAAAGAATCGACCGTCCCACTTTAAAAACGATAATTAGTAATAGAGTTAAATATGCAGGAAGAGTGTGCAACGCCAAGTATTTAGTGGAGAAGAGAAGCTTCCTTTAAAATCTGCATTTGAAATCATGGCTTTGCATATTGCTTAAGAGGGAAGAAGATTGAGCAATAATACTCTTATTTTTTTTGGTTTGGTTTGGTTTGGATTAGTTTTATGGCACTGGAACCATTGTAGGTTATTAATGCTAATTTTATACATACAAACAGTTCTATTTCAAACAATTCAGTTCAGCATAAGTACACAGTTTCAATGTCAAAAGCAGTTCTCTCTCAAACAATTCAGTTTTGTATAAGTATAGTTCTTCGTTTACTTACAGTTAAATGTCAAAAACAATTCTATTTCAAATAATTCAGTTTAGCATAAGTACACAGTTTCAATGTTTAAAACAGTTTTATTTCAAACAATTTAGTTTAGCTTAAGTACTCAGTTTCAATTTCAGAAACAGTTCTATTTCAAACAATTCAGTTTAGTATAAAAACACTGTTTAGTTCTATTTGACCCATAGATTGGACCCTATCGGGTTCTACCACTCCGAGTCAGAGTGGACCTGGGAGCGATGATAATAAATTAGTATTCCGCATTCCCAGAAGTACCAGCATTACTCTAGTTTCACCATCAGATGGTATAGTGTCATATCTCGGACACTCATTGGTTGGGGGTGTCTTACCCCCTCTGCAGAGAAGTAGTTGGTATATTCTACAGCCCCTGCCGACTGGGCAAACTTATTTTTTGCTTAATGTCATATAAACCCTTTATTGTTGATTTAATACCAAAATTTTATTCATTTGTAAATGTTTTCTTAAAATAATAATTCCTATTATCTTATACGTTTACGTAGAAAACTTGTTAACTGTCCACGTATGGGTCACTGAGATCTGTGTTAAAATTATTTGTATTCAATTGAAATACTGAAATCAATATAGTTGAGTAAAAATATAAATAGTTATAATTATAAATAAACATCTAAAATTTAATTCAACCTTGGCAATAAATAATCCATAAGGGTTTGAT
This sequence comes from Sepioteuthis lessoniana, assembly GCA_963585895.1. NCBI lineage: Eukaryota > Metazoa > Mollusca > Cephalopoda > Myopsida > Loliginidae > Sepioteuthis > Sepioteuthis lessoniana. The sequence goes on along the minus strand of OY757905.1, from coordinate 110,984,661 downwards.
ATAAAGTCTCACTATTAGATGCAATCTAGTATCAGACCCATTAATAGGAAAGGAAAAATAATCTTTCTTGAAAATCTCCATTTGAAATTATCGATTGGTATTCAGCCAGTGGTGACTACGTTGTGAATGAAAAGTCACGTTTAACAAAGCTGCCAGCACACAGGATGAAGAGTATTTAGTCAGCTTATCCGAAAGAATCAAAGCAGTGAAAGATGGATTACATAGAGAACATTTTCCTGACAACGTCGAATTCATCACTACCATAAAAAAAGTCGGTCACTTCCACGGGTTCATATTTTATCAAACGTACCATATAGGCTCTTTCTTTTTCATTGCCGACAAAAATATGTTTTAATACCTGATTTATTTTTAATGGCATATCAACTCCTAATGGGTTATTTAATATATATTTTGAATGTTCAATTGTGATTATAATAATCTATACTTTTACGCAGTTATGTAGTTTCAAGTTTTACCGTTGGAAGTATTAGAAGTACTATTGTATGGTTGCAATATTTAGGCTGTAGGGGAAAAACATGGCGAAATAGATAGATATGAATTATATAACAATGCCGCATGCGGTTTAGAACAAATCTTAGAAGCAACACCAAAGAAAGCACCAGCTGTACAGCCACCTACCCCCTATCTCACTGAGACGAACCAGATATACAGGTGAAATAGTTGCAAACTCATAAGTAACGTCTTTTATGGACTCCTACACATGGACACACTAGCGTTGATTTACGCGTAAACATTTATATTAATATGCCCTGTGCAGACATTTAATGCTCTCAAGACGACTTGCCATGAGTGAAGGTCATTAGGGATCCATTGCGAGAGAGAGAGAGAGAGAGAGAGAGAGAGAGAGAGAGAGAGAGAGAGAGAGAGAGAGAGAGAGAGGGTCAAAGGGATCTGAGCTTGATAATAATGATGATGATTCCAATCGAATATTGATAATTTTTAAACAGATATATTTGATCCATACATCGGAAACTAATGAGAACTACCACTTCAGATCAGAGTGAACCGGGAACTTATGGCAATGAAGGTGTACTCTACACTTTCTAGATCTCTATATATGGAGCGTCATCACTGGCTGCAGTTGAGTGTTATGCCCAGGACACAACACTCTTTTAAGAGAGGAAGTAATATCTCTTGAAATTCTCCATTTGAAATTCTTGATTTCATTTGGGCTTGTACACCGGCTACAAGAATTCATTAAAAAATACGCTACAAGACAAACCCATTTTATAAGCCGAGTGCACTTAAGCAGATTTACATTGTATATCTTTACCATAAGTTTCTATCTATATTTGCTCCCCTTTTGAAATGCAAAACCGATTAACTGAGAAAGTTAAAGAAAAAAGAAAGAGTATATTGATCTTTATCTGATTGAAAAGCCACTTATTTGAAATTTAATAGAAGTATAAGACACGGGTTTCATCGCAAATATCTCTGGAAAACGAACATAAAAGCATTTCTACTTTCGAAAATAAAAAGTACGTGGGCCATTCATTAAATAAAGTGAATTTTTCCTTTAGGAGTTGGAAGAAGGAAGCTTTGTTCATCGTTGAATTTTCTTATGAATATCAAGTGTTGGTTCCCTCCAATTCTGATAAAACTGTCAGCATGACCTTCTTTATTGATCACTACGCCAGGAACCTCTTTATCAGAGAGACGTTGGGTTTCCATTGTATAGACTCTTTTCGATTCAGGCTCGTAGTCCTAAACCCATGTTTAGCCAATTCGTAAACATTTTTTTACTAAAACATGTTCTTCCTTACACATTTTACATTCCTCTGTAAATTTACCATCGATTGCACTTCTCATCAACCAAGCATTTGATGAAAGACTTCTGTTCAGGCTGGGAATTCTTTGTTTCATTTACCCCCATTTTGAATAAATCTCATAACATATTTTCGAGATATTAAAATAATCTTTGCTATAAACTAATTCTAGATGACACAGAGTTTATATACATGGAAAAAAAATCTCCAAAAAGTATTTTACTGTTCATTTTATCTTAAATTCTCCTGATTTATCGAATAAGTCTCATATCACTTAGGACTGCAAGCTGCTTTTTAACACTACGATGAATATATAATGGGAGCGTAATGAAATCAAAGGTTTTCCATGAAGTTTCTATTACGGAAAAAAACCTACAATTTTGGCCTACAATGAACAACTGAGCGGTTGTCAGACAATATGACATTTAGCAAGATGACATCTTACATAAAGCAGAGGTAGGCCACACGAGTTACTCAAACGGAAAACTTTACTAGTTACCAATTAAATTTTGTCGTGTAACAAATATCAGCCTTGCAGTAGTCTGGCAAAGTGGAAGTTGACGTCAATGCAAAGGTATTCAATTCAGTTCGTCTAACGGAAGAAAATTCAATCACTGCAAGGCCTAGTGTGTTGAGTGTTCGCCAATGGTCCGGGAGACCTGGGTTCAATCCCAGGTCTCGTCATACCAAAGACTTTAAAAAATGGTACTTGATACCTCCTTGCTTACCACTCAGCAATATAAGGTACGTATCAAGGGTAAATTGGAGCAATCCAAGGAAAGGAATAGTTACCTCCCCTACACCTCGGTGTTGTAGCTATTGAAACGGGAGCCTTCTGGTCGCCCTCGACTACAGTCGCCAACTTTACTTACTTTTACGTTGACTGAAAAATTGTTGCGAGCACGGTTAGGCAGTGCGTATGCAAAGGGTAATGCCAGCAGATATGTGAGTAGAAAATCGAAACAACTGACTGTATGAAGAATGCCTCAAATAGCTCATCCATAAGAATCGGGCTAGTCAAAAATGAACTATACGGAAAACATTATCCTGACAATGATACCGTCTTCTCCACCATCAGTCAGTTGCCATCGCTTGTATTGGTTTCTTTGTTTATTGGCATATCAACCTTTGTAGGTTATTTATTACCATAGATCTTCTCTTAGAAGAACAGTAGTGGTACTATTTAACCCATAGCTGGGAGGATAAGGGGGTTTATACCTTCCCCAAGGGTACTTGCTCGAAAGAGAAAGTAGTAGCGCGACTGGAATACGAACTCGCTTACTACGATTCCGCAGTCCATCGCTTTAACCATTACACCACGAGGACACCCACTTATTTGGTAATATTTGTTTTATTTGTTTAATGGCATGTCAAACTCTTATGAGTTATCTAATGTCGATATATAATATTCTAAATGTTTGATGATAATCGTAACTACGCATATTTTCAAAATTCCATTTTAATCTTTTTTTTAATTACACTTTTTTATTTGGCTATAATAATTATCATTTGTTTGCATAGTTATATGGTCTCAAGTATTCCTGTCTTGCACTACTAATTATCGAATAGATTTATTAGACGCATAGATGGGACTCCAATATGTATTAGGTTTAGGGTGGACCAGGGATAAAATGGCATTGAGTGGGTGATTCCATAATCTGCGAGCTTAACAACTTGATTCAAATTTGCACCGTACTCAGAATTACGACAACAGATAATGCAGTTTAGGGCATTCCAATTCTGCCAATTGTGGTCACAAGGTGAAAAAATTTTTATCCAACAGTGATATTGTGCTTCCTATAGCTGTCGTGGTTTCCGTGAGAATGATACGAGATATTACTTTCAGTGCTGTCATCATATCTAGTAGACATTTTCAAAACTTAGCTCAGATTGGGACAAGGTTAGAAATATAGGACACCCATTGATAACAAACTCACAGGAAAAATGACCAACTAGTCTAGATGTGACGCCCGTCTCTCCCTTATAATTAGTTTATGTAATATGACTTTGATAGGTATAGGACATCTTCTGTATTCTAGAATGTTGCATTTGTACAAAAGATATAGCATAATGGTTATAAATAAATACGAAAAAAACTTAGCAAACATTTCCCGCCTCATTTCTTAAGCATTTTTGGTGGAGTTACTTTAAGCTTTGCTAAATTTCGTATATAAAAAACTTACCCGTTTGTGAATTTCCTCACCCGAGTTCTACCGCTGAAATGTGTCGGCACCGAATCCTTTATCAGACAAACAAGAATCCAGTCGGGTAACCCGATCCTGTTTTTCTAATCAAGTGCTTGTCACAGTTAAGCATTATTTTTGTATAACATCTTTTCTCACACTCATTACGAGTAAAGCACTCTCCCCCCCCCCACAACTTCTGTAGTCGAAACAAAAATAGCCCTCATTCAGGTTCTTCTCATTCATTGCCTGTGTTTTTTTAAGAGAAGCTGTTTTTATCAATTAACAATTTTTTGTTCTTTTTTTTTTTTGTTTTAGTTTATATTTTTGTCCCGACTGTCTGAAAAATTCGGCCGGTAAACAAAACATTTAGGAGACTAACTAGGTTTCTTAAAAGAATAAACTTGGTGAAAATCTATTTTTAAAACTGGCAATGTTTTAAGATGCAGCGTACAAAAAATCATGTGGTTTTTGTTAACATCAATATTTTGTATAATACAGTTTTCAGTCAATTTATGATTCCAATCAATATATTTCGTTCAATCGAAATCGTATTCCCACTCACCCTTATACATGGTATATGGATATAAAACAAAAATTCTCATTATATATATATATATATATATATATGCAGGCAGTTAAACAATCATATTCTTAATATTTTCGGGGAACTCCTAGATACAGGGGTTACTTTGTTTTTCGTTTTTTTTTTTTTGTTTTTCCCCTCTATCTGACTATCCTGATTTTATATATATATATATATATATATATATATATATATATATATATATATATATATATATATATATGTACCCCCGTTTTTAATTGAATTTCCGGTGTTTAATAACTTGAAAAGTGACGGACGAAAAGGCCCTTCGTTGTTTTATTGTTTTATTTAAGTTCCCCAACTGTAATTACCAATGGTGTCTTTGTTTATCAAATTATATAAATTTTCCTGTACCCGTAATTTAATTATATATATATATATATATACAAATATATACATACATATATATATATATATATATATATATATATATTATAACAGGATTGGTAGTCAATAAATCTCTTTGTAGGTTTGTGTCGAACCAAGTGCAATATAATATGAAGAGTGCTCAATATCTAGGATAGAGTTATTATATAATGATAACAAATGAATATATATTAGATTTATACATTTAATTCCATGGAATTTAGACTGCGACCCTTGGGTTTCATGGATTTTTTTACAAAACAACACTCATCAGGCAGTTAACAAAATTAAATGAATCGAAAATCGACCAAGAAGAATATAACAAGTGTATTGTGGAATGTGTATATCTTAGAGGCCTGTTTCACTGCCTTCTTTGGCATGTCGAGGACCTTTCGGCATCACCACGAGATATCTTGACTTGTTGTCATACCCATTTGCATTTATAAATGTTAAACAATGATACTGCTGCTTTTATTAAGAACAAGTCAAAGATTCTAAGAAGCATTTCAGAGTAATTAACGTTATATCAGGAGGAGGAGGAGGGAGTCGTCAGAGCGTTGTAGCAAATGTGCTGGACTGCAACCTCATAGTGAGCGAATTCGAACTGTCGGACTATATCCGTTCACTTTTCGATTACTAACATTGGAAAACATATGAATCCCCGATAGCCTCAATCTATTGGTCAAATAGCACCACTACTGTCCTCTTACAATAATGGCTTTGGAATTAAATAGCCCTGAAAAGTTTTAAATATTAAGCAAAGGAAACCAACCGTTATATCGAATATATGATTATCAGCGTGAATGCGGACCTCAAAAATTATCATTCATTCGCAAAATGACCGTCCAAAAGATTGTTTCGATCTAAAAATATTGAGGACAGTCAGACGTATTTGGTATTAGCCAAGTGCCTAATATAATTAAATATTTCTTTAATTTAACAACAAAGACTTTCTCTGCATTTTTATACATAATATATTTTGTATGTCATTATATGTACTGTATATAATCGAGTATAATCCGAGAAACTCTTTTGAACATTTTATTGTCTTTTGCAGCTGGAAATTGTAGACCTACCAGTTGGTCTGGCCAACTATTTACACACATAAAATTTGTATCTCGCTTATGGTGTGACCTTCACGTATTTGGTTAAAATTTAGTTCTTAGAAAACCGTATGATACTCGAATTTATACATTATATATTATTATTCATTTCAAAGTAGATAAAACCCAAAAGTTGATTATAAGAAGGCTTGGTAAATTGATTTAAATGATATAATTAATTCTTCCGAAATGAAAGTTTTTTTCCCTCGATAAAATCTATGATATAAAACAATAAAAAGAAGCATCCAATTTTCGAAGAGAAATCAACATATTTGTTTAAATTTTTCCATGTATCAAGATTATTTATAATGATTTGATTCTAAAGATTATTTGTTATGATTTTATTATAAGGATTGAGAAAATATGCTGATAGTATAACTCTGATTAATATTAATATATTTTATGATTTCATTCTTTTATACTCTTTCACATTCAACACTTAGTAAAAATCACAGAAGAAATAATTTATTGTAACATTTTTGTCAGATTTTCTCTGTGACGAAGATTATAATTTTTTCTTTAAAAGAAAAACAGAATTTACATTTGTGTTCAACTTAATTGCAAAATAATTGAAATAAATAAATAATTAAAAACGCATATATGAAAAATATAGAAAAACTATTATTTCTCAGTATCAATTAAATTCAACTTCACAGATATACCAATTTAGAATTAAAATATTTCTATATGATTATATTTTTCAAAAATAGCTGCATAAATAATCCGAGAAGCTATTCAAATGTAGTATAAACAAATATTACGAAACATTTGGCATCCGGGGAACGCCAAGCAGCACTTTTTATATATATATATATATATATATATATATATATATATATATATACCAACCCCTCCACTCGGGCAGGGTATAACACAAGGTGAATTTTTAAGCAGAGTTTAACATGTTTGAATTCAGAGTTTTCCTTCTCCAAGACTAACTGCCTCACCAAGGCTGAAGAATCTAGTCTGTCCTACTATTTTCCTATAGCTGGAGGGAGAATAATTGGATTCATTTACCAAGAGTATTAGTGCTATATGAAATGCAGTCTCGTCCACGGTTTGAACTCGTGTTGTTCAGTCCATTTCCTACGACGATAACCACTACAATATATATATATATATATATATATATATATATATATATAGTGTAATGGTTATCGTCGTAGGAAATGGACACGACGACACGAGTATATATATATATATATATATATATATATATATATATATATATATATATATATATATATATGTGTGTGTGTGTGTGTACGTGTTATACACATCTTGGTTCCTATGCACACAAGATTTTGGCTGCCGTACATTCTGTCATTCTTCAGGTGGCTGTTGGAGTATTTGGCAACCTTCCGATAATTCCAAACTTACAACTTTATTCAAACCACGGGAGTAATCTGTGTTCATTCTGCCGTCCATGACTTTCAGAGTCTTTCTGATTTTCAAGGCTATTAAAACCGAGACCTAGGACTGAACTCACAACCGCCAAGTAGTACTATGCTAGAATAATTTCCTTCGTATCTTTAGGCTCTTAGCCGTGTATCCGGGTGGATAATTAAAAAAGACACCATGAAAAAGCTGTACAGTACAGTGGACAAAATGTTGTTGAGCATCTAAGATGTCTATCGCTGTCTGCAGTGTGCAGCGAACAATAACACCTCATCTCCGTAATATATATATATATATATATATATATATATATATATATATATATATATATATATATATATACACATCCCTCTAGGAAAATTGTATTGCTACTATTCAATTAACAGGGTATTCGTCCTAAAGTGATTGTAATAGCATGACCGAACTTCAAACTCGCATAAAACAAAATTACAGTCGAGATAGTTAACCACTTTTCCATGGTGACTCTCGTCAGACATCAATGATGAAAAAAAGAAGTTTGCATACAAGGTTTGGTTGGTTTGTTTAATGGCATATCAACCTTTGTAGGTTATTTAATGCCCAAACCATTCTCTTAGAAGAACAGTAGTGGTATTATTTAACAACTAGCTGGGAGGATAAGGGGGTTCATACCTTTCCCAAGGGTATTTACCCGAAAGTGAACTTAATAGCGCGACTGGAGTACGAACTCGCTTACTACGATTCCCTAGTCCATCGCTTCAACTATTACACCACGAGGACACCCCCTTGCATACAAGATAGGAAGACTTTTTTATTCCAATAAAGAAGAACACAGATCAGCTAATAAAAAAATATTGTACAGCGAAAACGATCATCATCCAAAGTGACAATGGCTATCCAACACACACACACACACTGACACGCACATATACATACACACATACATAGAAATTTAAAAAATCGAGTTCATAGTGGGTTTGTCCTTGACTCTCTCTATCCTTGCGTTCTTATCTATCTTTCCTGTTAGACCCTCTAGACTGCATCCAATGTCTGAAAAGAGCTTATTTATGTATGACCTTGTTCGTCGGCCAATAGATGTGTGTCGATGTGTAGGAGTCCATAAGAGAACGTTGCTTATGAGTTTGTCATTACTTCACTGGTAGTACCCAGCTTGTCCTCTTCCTTTTACTCAGATGGTCACCAATTGGTTGCCCATGTGTTGGTGACACCTACTTCTTTGACATGGTCTCTGGTGTTTTTCAAGGAAATACATTAACCATATATATATATATATATATATATATATATATATATATATATATATATACGTGTGTGTGTGTGTGTGTGTGTGTGTTGAAAAGATAGATTTGAAGTGAATCTGACAGTATGATAGAAATATGAGGAAAGTTGGATAAATCAAACGCTACCTCAGATTTAGATGGGTGATATTTCGTTCTGGCTTTATTTCATGTTCATGAGCTTCTTGAAGACAGAGACGGTTTCCTGCTTTTAAATAGAAAAACTCAGAAAATGGTCTCTGTCTTGAAGAAGTTCGTGAAGATGAAATAAAGCCAGAATGAAATATCTCACATCTAAATCTGAGTTAAGTATTTGATTTATCCAAGTTTCCACATATTTCTATCATATATATATATATATATATATATATATATATATATATATATATATATATATATATATATATATATAAGGAGTTTTCGACAACTGCGAGGATAATTGGACAGAAATCTTTGAGTGAATATTTACGTCTCAAAATCAGATTTCAAGTAAAATCTGTTATTTTGGGGGGGGGGTATTTTTATGTGGCGTAACTGTTTTCCCATTATTTGTTGGATGTTTCGATTTATAAGGGAAGACGTTTATAATTTCAATTTAATGCATTCTGTCTTGTCAGTAAATCGTTGTTTTTTTTTCAGGTCAAACATTCCAAAGATTATAGACCTTCTGCAAAGGAATTTCTGATTTCTTATCAGCGAATTAATAAATGATCAATCAGCAAAAATTCCATCAAGCATTATATATTTGACTGTCAGACGGGCATGCTCTTTTAATGATTAAAGGTATGGTAGTACTTGTAAGAGTCTCATCTATGGGTTCAAATAGAACTATTTAATCATTAACTATAAGTGAGGCCATTTTTCTGTGTGCAGGCGGATCTTTGGAGCTTGATTTAATTCTAGGAGTTGGAGAGCAATATTTGAGGCCATTAAAATGTCTGCAAATGATGTTTCGCAATACTTGCGAGCAATTGACTGTAAACAAACAAATGAATTGTACCTTGTTTGAAAATGAATGTAAGTAAAACTATTCACTTAAGAATAATATATATGCATTTATATCGTCATCAATGGATAGACTGTTTCGTTGAATGGCAACTCTTGGGTGTGGCTAGATACGCGAGTTGCTCGAATCTCGGACCGAAACCTGACAGACTTTAACGCCAGCAGGATATTCTACGGCACGGCCACGCGGAAACTCGGCGAAAGCGAAGGGATTTTAATGCATATGAATAACTTCTTTGTTCCCCCATATATATATATATATATATATATATATATATATATATATGATAAGACTGTGTTGGGGAGGGAGAAAGATTTAGTATTAAAAACCATCAGGAATTGATATACCTGTAAACCAAATAACCAATCCTAACCTTAGCTGATGATTAAAATTCCATAGTATGGCACACACACACACACATATATATATATGTATATATATATATATATATATATATATATATATGTGTGTGTGTATGTATATATATAAGGAAGATATATAAAAAAAGTGAAGAAACTGATACGCGACTCAGCAATATTTTACTTTTTGCACTTACCGATAGTACGGGGAATATTTTGACACTTTTCGTAGTTTAAGAAATTGTAGTAAATAAAAATAAAGAAAGAAAAAGCACAAATTCATTTCTTCCTTGACAACTTGACACTGATTTTTCTTACGATGCAGACATTGAACAAAAAAAGAAAGAGGAAAAAAAGAAAGAAAAAGAAAATGCTGTGAGTTTAATGCAAAAGAAAAATAAAATGTTTTAACTAATTAGAAATTGGAACCATTTAGAATGTTTTCAGGAATTCAGGGGAGAAAATTAAAATGATAAAGCTGACGTGAAAATAGTGCAAATCAAAAATAAAGTACGCGTGGTTGCTAAATGAGGAATTATTTTACGAAGTTATTAGGTAAGTTATACTTTCAAAAGGTAACGATACGGAAGCTTCATTTACCAAACTTGAAATGAAAATTGAATGAAACCCAAGTTATCATTAAAATACTTCTCTGGATCTTCAATATTGTATATAGTGTTTACCAATATGTCTAAAGTGTTATTTCTAAGGACAGATCATATTAAAGAAATTATTTTTACCATCAAGAAGAAAACATACTATTTTTTTGTTTTTCACTGAAGGACTGATTAGACGTGGAGATTTTTTCCGGTAAGTTTTCCATAAGTTGAAACACATCTTAATGGTCAGGTGTAATATTGTGTGAAGTTCGCCCTCCAATCTCTTTTAATGACTTTTATATCCACAATTTTATTCTTTAGATGAACTTTCGGTTTAGGCAAAACGAAAAAGTTGTACTGAGTTGGGTCTGGTGAGTAAGGACGCTACTATTCTTGTACAATTCCGAGTTTCTTCCAGAAACCCCAGTGTGAAAAGTAGCAAATCTGTGGACCAAACAATATCAAAAAATTGGCACTGACTAGATACGATCAATTTATTATTAGATTAGCTCAGCAGTACACACAAAATCATTTAAATTTAAGTCAACAATATTGGAGATTCAGTTTTGATACTTTTTTGATCACAACTTGTAAATGCAGAAGTTGGAGGAAAATTTGCCAAAAAGAATTGAAATGATTTCAGATTATACCAGAGAAACAGAAGAAAATTTGATTTTACTACTCTGTGTTCTTTATGAAAGTAACTAATATTGTTTTATATTTAATGACATAGATATGACATAAAACTTTTCTAGCTGTAAGTAATCTGTTCACCTTGCCGAAATCAAGTGATGCTATTCAGTAAAAGTTGGAGCTTACATTCTTTCCCTTCGTTTGCCTGGGGCTGTCTGTTATGTGGCTGGTTATTTATTGTTGACAAAACAAATCACTGTTCCTTTATTTTACGTAAAACAAGAAAGGACAATTCTTATTTTACGCAAATGGCACAACGAGGACATACATTGGCGTTTAGAATTATTCCACAAGAAAAGAAAAGTTAGTTTTTTAAGAATAATTTTCGGTCAGAACTAATTTAAATAAAAAGACAAAACTATTAAAATTGAAATATTAGATAAAAGTTAATTCTTCTGATAGAATTTAAAAATTAAACAATGGTCACTGAACCTGATAATTTTATAAGTTTATCATAACTGTTAAATGTTTCAGGTGCTAACTGCTGATCCAGGCAAATAATTTTGTTTGACTTAACCAAAAATCGTCCCTGATGAAACCGAAAAGTCAAAAAGAGGGACCATTAAAACGACTGCTCAAGAGTATTTTTTGCTCCTCTCCCTCGACCTCTGTGAATGAAAGCTTGATCTTCAGGGTCGAACCAACGAAATGTAATATAAGAATATCTGTAAATAACTGACTTATGGACATACGATACAAAATTCTTGTCCAGTAAAAAGTGGTCGAATAACTTTTGTGCCTCTCCTAGGTCACTCTAAATGGTAGGTAAGTACAGATTGGCTGATTAATCAGAGGTGTTATGTCTGCTGATTTCTTATATAAAATATTGATTTTGTGTGTGCTTTGAGAGCTGCGAAGAGGGACCAAGGGATAAAAACAAGTCTCCAAAATTTGTAACAATAAGAAGACCTAACTTCGGGAAAAAAATTTTGCCGCAGGAAGAAGACCTTGATGTTAAAAGATCTTGCCGAAGGAAGAAGAACTTACGAATAAAAAAAAATCTGGCCGAAGGAAGAAGACCTTTGCTGTTTGAAGAAAATCTTGTAGTTGAAAGAAGAACTAGCCAATGGGAGAAAACTTTGACTAAAGGAGTAATGAGGTTCAAGATCTTCAAAATTCTTTTGACAGTACCAACATCATTTTTCCTGCTAAAAAACTAAAAAAGCATTTAGTGAAAAATCCCAGTTAAATTACTTACCGTGTCTTTACATTCATATGTAGTGTACGATTCTTTTCTTTTACAATCTATATCGTTGCATAACCATACAGCAAAAGAATTATATTGTTATTGTTACTAGAAAGTTGTCTCGTTCTTGCAGTTGCCAACATCCCTACCAACCTATACGTATTAACCTTCCGACACGCATGGAGTTGTTCTGGCCAAGTTGCGTTGATCCCCGTTTGTGCAGATCTTTAAAAACACAAAATGGACGCAGATAGTATTGATAAAGCAACTAGTCGTAAGACGCATGTAATCCTCTCAGTGACGTAACTAAATTGCATCTATCGTGTCTTCGCTTGAAAATGCTTACATCCAGTCTCATTTATCTGGTTCAAAGTTAATTTACATGAAATAACTTATTTTCAAGTTGCTAAAACCTTTCAAAAATTTTTTTGAGATTTTAAATCTGAAATATCAAATTGCAATAAATGTTGGCCCATATTTTTGATGTAGACTTTTGTTTTAACTTTTCGAAATAGTAATGTTTTCATAGAGCTTATTTTACATTTTATATAATGTAATGTCGTGTTATGGTCGCAACCATAGAAAATGAATTCGACGACTAGGCCTGTGCAAGGCTGTTTGCTTTTCTCATAGCGCTAATAACTTTTCGAAAAAAGTAATATCCTTATATTGCTTTCTTTACATCTTTTAATTTAAAAAAATAACCATGGGAATACCTATTAAATCGCTACTATATTCGGATCTTCGATAGAACTGCGGAAAAACTATATTTTGATTCACCTCATCATTTCATTCGCCAAAATTAGCCTGCCTACAGGATGAACTTCGTAAAGTCACCAGAGCAGACAGATCAATCGTCGTTTGAGGCTGCAATATTATTATTAACAAGAGAAGATTCCAAAAAGATTTCAATCCATAAATTTTTCGTATATATTTGAAGAAAGAAATCTTTTTGCCAAAAAATGGAAGATATTTTGGTCAGCATTCAAATCCTTTAAATATGCTTTAAATGCATGACAAGATTCAGATAAATTTCTAATAACCCCTGCCCGAGAGTAATTATAACATTTAGTATATTAATTCAATAAATAATAACCAAATCATTTCGGACGAGCTGGATGTGAGACAAGTTAATATTTAAGCGGTATTAACAGATATGAATTCAGAGTTTTTCTTCTCCTAGACTAGTTTCTAGATCAAGATTAAAATGATCCATTAGCCCAAATATTTATTCATAGCGGAAAAAAGAAGAGTTCAATACATATCTTTCATAAGGGTATTTGTTGTAAGGGAAATGCCAACAGCCTCGCTCAGAATTTGAACACGGTTAACCGTGTCAATTAATAAGAAAAATATCTATTATACCTTGAGCTCTTCATGATTATTAAAAATGCATTTTCTCGTAGTCATGTTGTCTTGCATGAAAATAAATAAAGCTGGCTGCTTTCATATTATCAATCAGAAACGTGCACTGATTTTAATGCAGACAGACAAATTCCCATCATATATATACGAGGATCATTAAATAAGTTTCAAGACTTTTTCGTATGGGCACTTTTATTGATAGTACACACATTAAACTC
>OY757905.1:110895514-110968014 GCA_963585895.1 Sepioteuthis lessoniana | reverse complement strand
TGATCGAAAGTAAGTGGAGCAATCCAGGGAAAGGAGTAGCGCCCTCCCCTACACCTTGGTGTTGTAGCTATAGAAAAAATAACCTTTGGATCATCCTCGAATACAGTCGGTCAACTTACTTATATGTATGTATGCATGTATGCTTCAACTGCTGTTGTGGTTAAAACAATTGCGTAATTTCCAGCAACACTAGTAGTTCATGATCAAGTTTCCTTAAAGGAACCAGATTTCAAGTAGAAGCCTAGGGAACACAATTTTTTAAACACTACTTACTTTATTTGGCTTAGTGCCGATTTAAGTTAAGCTAATTATGCAACTAGCTGCCGATTTCATATTAGATAGAATTTATTTCTCTCTCTTAATCTAATTTGTTGATACACTAACGGAACCCATTATTTCTATATCTTCTAAACGATAGATAGGAGAAATAAAATATATATATTTCTTGTACTTGCTTACAGACCTTGCTTTACGTAAAGTGTCAGTAATAGAATGTATTCATTTACAAATTTCCAGGTAAAAAGAATAACTTAATCATTTCAGTTGTAATTTTAGATTTTCCTAGACGGAGTTATATGATAACTCTGTTATTTACGTTAAACTGTTTAAATGTCATGTATCTAAATGAGTATTCATCCAAACTCATTCCTTCCCGCGTTCTCCTTCCTAACCCGACTCACTTTTAAGTACATACTAAAAAGAGCATATAAAGATATATTTTTTTGATTTACCAATAACGTAAAAAAATGGGAGGACATCTATTCGCATTTAATTTGACTCAGCATTTAACATGCAATTCGCGAGTCGCATTTAACAATCTATATTTTAAAAAATCAGTTTACTATATCTGGGCGGCTCACAAGGTAGCAATGTAGACTTGCAGACCATTATGAGTGTACTTGATGCACACTTAGAGGCCTTAGGCATTCACTGGAAGGTATATCATTTAAAAAAAAAACTGCTTTAAATATTGATATAAAATATGAGTAACAAAAATCTCTTTTTTTTTTAAGTCTATAAAATGTATGAGGGTAGGTGAAAAAGTTCAAAACCTCAACCAGATTGATTTTCGAGAATCAGAAAAGTTAACTCTTCAGTTTCAGCTCTGACGTCAGCATTCTTTGGATACATCTTGAAGACGGCTTGTTCGACCAGAAGATTTCAATTAAAAACGTTCAGCTATAGTTAGGTGAGGCTTAGAACTTTTCGAACGACTGATATTTCTGTACATATATTTTATTGAAAAAGCGTCTTGCTGCAAGAGGCTCACCTTTGAATTCTAATGACTTATTAATTCCTGAAGTTCATTCTATTAATACTTTGTTTTATGCTCTTCTTTCTGGGTATTTAAAAAAAAACTTAGTTTTTTTAAAAGGATAGAAAGAAAATATACAGCCCCTTATATATATATATATATATATATATATATATATATATATATATTGTTTAATATTGTTTTTTTTAATGGCATATCGTCCTTCGAAGGTTATTTAATGCGAAAGCCATCCTTCTAGAAGAACAGTAGTGCTACTATTTAACCCATAGCTAGGAGAATGAGGGGGGTTCATACCTTTCCCAAGTGTGACAATGTGCTCGCACGGCCGGTCCCCACTATCTCAACCTCCTAAACCTGCTCATGGCTATCCGATCCTTTAGTGGGTTCTCCCATATCCGACCAGGGGCATTTCGCATTGCTTTACAAACACACAAAACAAAACATACACAACTGATAGGGTGGAAGAAAATAAGAACAAACAAGCACGGACTTGGGTCAGCTAAAGCGCAAAAAGGGAGAAGTTTGGGCGCTTTTCCTGCTTCCTGAGTTTCTGTGGATGTCAAATACCTCGTACCTAAAAAAGATACCCACCAAATAGGCGGTGATTAGATATACGGTCTGTATATCCCCTATGATAAGTAGTTTCCTGTATATGAAATTAAACAGTGTCAGATATTAAGTGACGAGTTCTAAAGCTCTGGGGAGTATGGAGTACACAATCGATGTAGTAAAGTAAAAAGTAAAGTTGGCGACCGTTGTCGAGGGTGACCCGAAGGCTCCCTTTTCAATAGCTACTACACTAAGGTGTAGGGGAGGGCACTACTCTTTTCCCTGGATTGATCCACTTTGCCCTTGATCCCTACCTTATAATGCTGAGCGTTAAGCAAGGAGGCATCAAGTACCATTTTTGAGTCTTTGTTATGACTCGACCTGGGATTGAACCCAGGTCTCCCGGACCATTGACGAACTCTCTAACCATTATGCCAATGTCCGAAATACTTTGATGAAAATGTGCAGTATTGTAGTAGCTATTGAAAATGGTGCCTTCGTGTCTCCTTCGACTACGGTCGCCAACTTTAATTTTACCGTCGATGTAATAAACCCTAATTCCATTGACTGGGAATGTTAGTACCAGTGAGGGTCACATCTATAAATCAAATTAATCTTCTGATAATTATTTGTATTAAGAAGAATTACTTGAAGCTAACATGATAATCATTAAATAAAACTAATTTTTTGAAACCATATAATCCTGAATGAAAACTAATCCAACTTCTTCGCACAAGCAGGATGTGACACAAGGTCACTTTTTAGCAGAGTTTAACAGATCTGAATTTGGAGTTTCCTTTTTTCTAGACCAATCCTCATATCAAATTTAAAGAACTCATTCTTCCCTACTATTTGTTCAAAACGAGAGAGAGAGAGAGAGTGAGAGAACAGTTTAATTCATACCATTCCTAAATGTATTAGCTCCAAGTGAAATGCAAACAGTCTCATCCAGGATTTGAACTCGTGTCGCCGTGTACATTTAGTACGACGTGTACATTTACACCATAGACGTCATATAATTGTATATTGATTATTAACATTGGATGGAAATATAAGTAAGTAAATTTAGCAACGGTAGTCGAGGGTAACCAGATTGCTCCCTTTTCAATAGCTACTACACCGCGGTGTAGGGGAGGGCACTACTCCTTTCCCTGGATTGCTCCACTTTACCTTTTATACGTACCTTTTATTGCTGAGTGTGAAGCAAGGAGGTATCAAGTACCATTTATAAAGTCTTTGGTATGACGCGACCTGGGATTGAACGCAAGTCTCCCGGTCCATTGGTGAGGGTGTCAATATACATAGGACCCATTATAACTCTACAAATAATAAGGTTGTGTTTTTTTTTTTGTTTCAAATTTGAAAATACTTTACTATAGCAACTATCAATCCTCGATCACAATACCTCGGACGAGAGAGGAAAATATATTGCTTCATTATTTATTTAGAGACAAAATCATTCAAAACTGTCTCAAAATAGATGCAACCTTTAAAATGTTGATGATTCATTACTGAGACAAGAAACTAAAAAAAAAAAATGATTGTATTTCCGAGAAACTGATATAATAACATTAAAAAAAATACATGGATTTTATGTCTCAAGCTGAAAAGATTTATTTCTTACTGTACGAGTTCCAGATGACCACCATTTCTCTTGTCTCAGTAATAAATCATTATCATATCAATGAGTTGCATCTATTTTAAAACCGCTGTACATGTGTTCGCAAATTATCTGTATTAGGGATACTTGACATCTTTGAGCAATACTAAAGGAAACCCTTTAGACACAGTTACAATAAATGTAAAAATAAAGGTACAAGGAGCACAATTCTCTAACCTTCAGGTTTAAAACAATCCTACACGTGATAGCATGCCGTTAAAAAATAATTCAATCAACTTAAAGTAAACATTTTACTATTTTACTATTTCGATCCTTGTCGAACAATGTGTAATATATCAAGAAGAACTGTTTTAAAACGACGTTTTATCTGGTGAAATTTGTCTCCTACCGGACACACACGTAGGTAATCAGAAACAGAGATTTTGTTTCTTAATGGTTAATTCAAAAGGATGGGTGATAACAATTTTTTTTTCCTATTCATATTGTCATAGCTCATCGATAAAAATTGATATAGATATTTCACGCTTGATATAATTACGATCGATATAATCAAGTAAGTTAGATAAATCACCTTTTCGGGTTCTGACGACAGGAAAAAATTCTTTTGATCTCTTTGTTAAACTCATGGCAGTGTTTGAGGCACTAGAAATAAAGGAATCTGTGATTCAGGGGTAGGCGAGGATTTTCCTGCGTAAACAAGAATTGCTTTGACCAGAAAGGAAAAGGAAACATTTATGTCTGTTTTGACATTAATCAGTCATCGAATAACTATTTTTTTAACCTCTTCGCCACGAATAAGTGGCAAAACAAAATAAATTTAAGAGAAATTTATCTGGTTTGAGTTCAGTTTTCCTTCTTCTAAATCAGTTGCCTACACAAGGTTAAAGACCCTAAATTGTTCAACTATTTACTCATATCAAGTAAGAGCAGAAAGATACATGCCTTTCCCAACGGCAATCGTGCAAGAAATAAACGGAAATAGCCTAGATAAAAATTCGAATTCAGGCCACCAATTCAATTTCCTATGATGATAAAATTTATGTTAAACATGCTTCCTTGCAGCATGTGACACATGGCCAATTATTTAGAAAGTTCTTTGGGTTGAAAGCAGAGTTTTCTAACTCCTTAGTTGTGTTTCTAACCGAAGTTAAAGAACTCAGCAACCCCTATTTAATGTGAAGTGTAACGTCCGGTATTTGATCTCAAGTCGCCTAATCCATTTTCGATAACGATTTCAGTTACGTTAATTTCGTTTCCAACGTTCAAAATAGTCATATATTTAAAATCTATAACATAAGTCGGTGTTCGGGCACAGGAAAGCGATTGAATATTAAATTCTGATTTCTCAATGCAAGCGTACATGGGTGTGTCTGAGCAGAGGTTGCGGATATTTATGTATGTACATGGATGTGTCTGAACAGTAGTATGATAACTAAACAAGTTGGGTTGATTGACATATTTAAATTGAAGATGTAATAGAAAGAAGAGGGTTTCTTGATGGAAATGTAAGGGCATGTTTTTTTTTGTCGATTATAAGCTCAAGACGTTGGCGCTAGTATGGTCAGGTATTAATTTCGGTGGGGGAAAAGTGGTTTTTCCATTCTGGAAGGCTGGGCCGAATATATACAGTGGAATAATCAGAACACATGATTTAGGACCAAAGGCAGTGTTGGTTGGGCTGAGGGGACGCGCTTGGAAGCCTTCCCTGCTCATCATAGATTGTAAGGTAGCATTATAAGCAGAAGAGCAAGTAGCTGGCCGTTAGACAAAATGGGATAGAAAACTGTCCACAACTTCGTCGGCTGTCCATATGGCGGTACAGAGGGATCAACACCCAGCTCCATAATGCAAAGTGTCAGACGCACCTTCCGACTTGCATAAACTAGAAGATAAATTGTTTCCAATAAATATTTCTCTGTATTCTGAAATTAGTTTTTAAGTCACACCTTGCACAGTTTCGACTAAAACTAGCAGCCAACAAGTCTGTCTTTTTAAAACAAAACACCACCTAGGAGTGGTAGTTGTAATGGGGAAATTGGCTATCCAGCAAGAATATGCTGGTCACAACGAACATCGTTGCAAAAGACTTTCGAGAAAAGTATATATATATATATATATTTATCAACCCCTCCGCTCGGGCAGGATATGACACAAGGTCAATTTTTAAGTGGAGTTTAACAGGTTTACATTCAGTTTTCCTTCTTCTAGACTAGTTACCTCACCAAGGCTGAAGAACCTAGTCTGTCCTACTATTCGCCTATAGCTGGAGGGAGATTAATTGGATTCAAACCTTTCCCAAGGGTATTAGTGCTATGTGAAAAGCAATCAGTCTCCTCTAGGATTTGAACTCGTGTCGCCGTGTCCATTTCCTACGACGATAATCATTACATCACGGACACCTCCAAGAGTATTTGTATGATCAAAGCTTCTCTAGTTTACAGTATGCTGTGTATCATTGGCCCCGACCTCCAGCTCTTAGCTTCCAAAATCATCTCAAGCCCTTGTCTTTTTTAATCCTACCTACAAATAATTCCACCCCCACTTTTTTAGGATTTGGGACTCTCATTCCATCAATTCCTGTCACCAATCCCTTTCCGTGCCCTTTCCTGTGTATTTTTGTCCGGACTACTTTAGCTCCACTCTCTCCTTCGGGGTCGTTTCCGGTGTTTTTCCGGCTTTTGAATACCGGAAAACAGTTGGCTTTCCACCTTGAGATGGAAGGATGGGTAGGCAACCAAACGGGTTTTTTCCCTTGGTTTTATTTAATTTTTTTTTTGTTTTTCTCCCTTCCCCCTATTTTAAATTCATACTCATGGTTTATAAATTCGTAGTAAGCATCTCATTCTTCACAAGGTTTTAAGTAGGTCTTCACACACACAGAGAGAGAGAGAGAGAAAGAAAGAAAGAAAGAAAGAGAGAGACAGACATAGAGGGAGAGAGAGACAAAGAGAGTGTGATATTTCGGTGATTCTAGCGTGTTAGATGAGCATGAGTGAATTATTGTATTTCATGAATGGGTCAGTGGTTGTGGCCAGCAAGGACTCCTTGAAATAATGATGACCACTCCTTTCCACCTCCTTCTCACACTGTGCAAGTCTTTTGTTTCCATAGTTGTTTTAATCAAACCGGTAACCCGTTCAATAAAATCTAAATTCAAGACAGTTGTTTAATTTCTTTATGGTGGTGACGTTTTTCTCCTTTTTACAATGACGTTTCCCATTTTACTGGTGACGTTTTTTCTTTTTACTCATGACGTTTTCCTATTTATTGATGGCGTTTTTCTTTTTACCTTCTTTGGTGAAGCTATTTCATGCCTCTCCCTCTCGACTAGCACAATTAGAATATGTTCTTTTCCGAAAGCAAACACAATGATGGCAGGGATTTGGTTAGAGAAGCCGTTTGATGACCTTGTACGAGTGTCACATTATAATGGGCAAACGAAAATTATTTTGTTCATTATTTACTCTGATACTGTCTATGTTATACATCGATGAGAGCAAGCGTTGTTTAACAGCGAATCTGATTCCTTTCTTCTCTAACTGATTTCATTTAGTCAAGTCTTATGTACTTAAGTTAAAGACAATACGAAAATTACCTTCAACTAAAAAAAAACAAACCCAGATCTGCCTCCACCATTGCATCGATCCGGTTTATCCTCGTTTCTCAATATATTTTTTTGAGATCTGAATTAGAATTAGGAATATAACCCTGGAGCTCTGTCTAATTTCAGTGCTAATATAGTTTCCGTGTTTATTCACTTCTTTATATAAAAATAGTAGTAAAGAAAAATAATTTACTTCAGTTAATTTTTTAATAAAAGAAAATTCACAGTGCATATTTAATTGACAATTCAATCGACAACATTTTAGAAGTATTATATATAGAGAACTTTTAATAATAAGTTTGAGAGCAGACACTAGAGAGGAATATAAGAGATATTGTAATGACCGACTTAGACACTAGCAGATATTTTTAACATAAAGAGGAGAAATTAAAGAAACACAATTGAGAGAAAATAATATATATATATATATATATATATATATATATATATATATATATATATATATATATATATATATGTGTGTGTGTGTGTGTGTGTGTGTGTGTGTGTGTGGTACTATGGTAAAAATGTGGAGACTGAAGTAAATGGAATATATATCTGGCTTTGTGGTTTAGTTTGGTTTGGTTTTATGGCATATCAAACATTGTTGGTTATTTAATGTCAAATCCGGTTTTTACACATATATCAAATATATGATTTGTAAACACATTTTGTTGATACACACAGTTGATTGATCAAACACTTCTCTTTCAAACAATTCAATTTACTATAAGTGAAAGTTAAATGGTTTCCAGTATTGCTATGTATCATTAACAATTCAATTAAAAATCAGTCATTTGTTTACACAGTTAAATGATCAAACTGTTCTATTTTAAACAATTCAATTTAGCATAAGTTATTTGTGTTCACAAGTTATTTGTGTTCACTCGGTTTAAATATCAACCACCTTTCCGGGCCGGAGTAAATCTGGGTGCAAAAGCAAAGAAGAGGTACTCCGCATTCCCCTGAGGTCCAGTATTACTGGAGCTTCACCATCGGATTGTTTAGTGTCATATACAGGACACTCATTGTGGTGTCCTTCTCATCTGCAGAGATCCATTCACTATTTTCCACAGCCCTAGCCGATTGGGCGTCTGGCTCTGTGAATGGCCCGTGAATGGTTCAACAAGATCATAATTTTTTTAATTCAATGTGGAAAAACAAACTATCGGCTCAGTGCAGAGCAGGAGTAAAATTCTGGCTAAGAATAATAAAAGCCGAAATGTTGTTTACGCTTCTAATAGGAACAATCTCATCTGCTCGAACAAACAAACAATCCAGAACGTCCATATAATATATAGGCATGACAATATCACTAGTATAATTACTGATGTAAATTAACCAATATATCTGTTGGGTTCATCTGGCGTTTTCAACAGGTGGGTAATATTAAGTTGATTGCGTGCTCCCTGGGGTCTTCCCAACAAGTCATTACTTTCTATAGATGAACTAAGTTTATTGCTTTGGGCCTATAGCATCCCAAAAGGAAAATTCCGAGGAGATCAAACTTTGGCACAAGACTTCTCATAAAGGGGAGTCCTAAAAATGAAACAAAACTGAAACTGATAGTGAGGCTATAGCTGGGAAGAGTGAAGTACGTCTTCATTGACTTTACTTCCTGGTCCAATCTGACCAAAAGTGACCATGTCAGTCAAGGATCCATCTATTGGTCAAATAGATCTATTTAAGAATTATTCGTATTCAACAGGACTGGTAAGAAAAAAAACCTTCTGAAAGGACTAGATCAAAAATATAGATACGAACTTAGAATGAAATCGGTTCCCTAACTTATAGGCATAAAATGTCTAGACGGTGGGACTTGCCGTTGAAAACAATCAATCAAAAATTAAAAAAAAAAAAAAAATCATGAATGCATTTTTCTTCAAATCGAAATGATCTCAGGAAAATCGATTTTAAAATTCTTATTAGTTTTGTTTGTAACTGTAAGCAAATAAAACGGCATATCATAGTAAGGGATTTATTTAACGCAATCAAATGAATAAAGCAATTTCTAGATCAATTTTTAAGTTAATCTTTATTTTCAGTGAACTTCCTGCGCGTTGATCGTTAATTTACTATAATCCAATTTCACGCTAAAACAAACATAATATTCTTATTATATTCTGATTACAAATTCTCTTTCCGAAACAGAGCATCAGTGTTATCAGTGATAGTCATTAAATCAGGGACCCAACATATTCACGGACGGTGTACTTCTAATTAAATAATAGGAAGATTAAAAACATTATATATATATATATATATATATATATATATATATATATATATATATATAATTTTATTCATATAACTTTCGCATAACCAACTTTTCATATTATGCCTCAAGTTTTAAAATTAATTGCGTCAGTTTATTTCCCTTGAGAGAAGTTTATATCTTATTTGATTAAAGACTCGTTGACAATACACATTTGCTTTTAATTCGGATCTAGGTTTTCAGTTCATGACGGATCTAGAAATGAAATATAAGCATCTCGACTGCTTATAGGTAATTCTCTATGTATAAACAAATTAGTTAGTAATGAATTTGCTGCAAAGTTCGATAATTCTTTTTTGATCTGCTTACACTTTTGATTAACTAATGAATCAATTATCAGTTAATCGTTTATAGGAAGTAAAAATCTGAAGCAACATTCCCATAGCTTATATCAATATTTTCACAAATCTTAAAACTGACGTTATAACGATATCTGAAAGGTATTCAAATGCTAAATTTAAACTCATAAGATTTACGCGGGGAAAATATACCCTATGATTCATTCTGCAACAGATATGGCAAATGAAAAAGACCACTTTGCATTAGGAGAGAAAATATGTTTGACAAATAGATGAAAGTATCCTTTTGAATTATGATCATGAGAAAGACACCGGCGACATCCAGGCTCTTTCAAGGGCTTCACAATTGCCCTATTGAAGCAAATCGAGTTAATTTTGAAAGAAAGTCAATCACGAGTTTTATTTCTTAAAATGTTGTGCTCAGCTTTTAAAATAATCATGTATAATTCCTTTAACTAACGAAATAAAGACAATAATTGATTGATTATACGTCTATAATATAGTCGCAAATATTAATGTTGATGAATTATATTAATATTGGATTTTCATTGACCCATTAGACGCAGTTTTTCATTAATGGGACTTTTACAAAAATTGCTCTATTCATATTTTAGACCCCGCTAATGCCCTATAAATGCTACGGATATTTTTATATATAGATACACCAACTCCTCCGCACGAGCATCATGTGAGACTTGATCAATTTTCTAAAGTTGTTTAACTGTTTTGAATTCATAGTTTTCCTTCTTATTGACTGGTTATTACTCCAAAGTTAAAGAGACTATATTGCCCTAGTATTTACCCAAAGCTAGAAGAAAAATAATTGAATTCAAACCATTTCCAACGGCATTAGTACAATATAAAAATTCAAACATCCTGGTTCGAGATTTGAACTCCTGTCGCCGTATCCATTGACCCACGTTGATAACCATTACAACTCGAGCTCTGCTTAATTTTACCAGCATTAAATATTTACATCAATTTTTAATTGTGTATATAATGCGGTTTGAAGGTATTCATGCTAGTTATTGAAGTATAGTCAAATGATTCCCCCTTTGTATAAGTTTGTTAAGTAGATAAAATCTTCATGATGGTATTTTTTATTTATTTTGGTTGTAGCCTGAGAGTGTTTTCTGTTATTTTACTAATTTATTCTTAATTTTATCTAGTATAGTCTTTTCTCATAAATTTATTTATTTAACAAAAAATCAAAGCTGACTCTGAGTATTAATCAATGATGACGAGAAAATGGCATTGTTCGAAAATTTAAAACAAAACAAAACAATATATTTTCAGAGCTGAGTATATTTTAAGAGACAGTGATAATCTTTAATTATTTCTTTAGAAAACTGTACATCGGGATTACTGTTGCACGTCTCGAAAAATATTTCGTGGCAAGGATATTACACTGTTATTGTATTAGAAAAAAGTGAATAATTAAATTACGAAAATAAATTTAACAGATTTTTTAAAAGCTTATACAATTAAACTACAATTATTTATAGTTGCATTGTAATGCAATCCTGGAAGCAGTACTCCATAAAACAGCAGCTATGCAACCATCTGCCTCCTATCTCACAAAGCATTCAAGTAAGACAAACAAGACATGCAGGAAACTGCTGGAGAAGTATGGGTGGATAAGCGATATTCTTTTACGGACTCCAACTCATAAATACGCAAGTGTTGGCCGACCAGCAACGACTTGCATATATCAGCTTTGTGCAGACACAGGGTGTAATCCAGAGGATCTACGTGGAGCGATTGATGATCCTAATTGATAGATAGAAGGAGAGAGACAGAGAGATTGACAGAGACAGAGACACTGAGAGACAGAGAGACAGAGACTGTCAGGAAACTCCGTTGTGTTCACACAACTTGAAGATGATGATAGATTGGTGAAATCTAATATTGACAGCATTAAAAAAAGTTTGCGACCGTAGTCGAGGGTGACCAGGAAGCTCCCTCTTCACTAGCTACTGCACCGAGGTGTTGGGAAGGGCGTTACTCCTTTCCATGGAAAGTTATAACCGTTAGATTCATTGGAAATAAATTCGGAGTCAACTAGGTTTAATTGAGAGATTCCGACCTTTGGAGCGGTTGAAAGTTTGGCTGACATTTGAGGATTGTAAAGTCAGGAGACAAAATCCCAACTAGTTAAAAGTAATAATTCAACTGTAAATCAGCTGTCTCCAAGACGTTGACGAGCATATATGTGTGAAAATGCGTCTATTTTTTTCCATCCGTGGAAATGACTCTCCGATGTACACGTGATATAAGAAGGAAGACATCGCAGTTAAAAAGAAACGAAAAAAGCGTACACTCAAAAGTGGATTGTAATTTGTTCTTGCCAACAAGAGACGTTTATGACGCACGACGAAACAGTATGTGGTCCTCAGTGAATTAAAGGTTTGGGACATTAACATAACACAACGTGTTAGCAAGATAAGTATCACCTTTGTACAAAAAAGAGATCTAAGAGCTATCCACAAATTAGTAATGAATGTAACCGAAGTAATACGAAACAAAATATTAAATTCCGGTCAAAGAAGTTGTAAAAAGCTTTAGATATTGGTCAACTGTCATTTTCACCAGATCGCTAGCAGATGAACGCTAGATACCCCATATTAAAACCATGAGGATCATGTTGCACAGTCTTTACATTAAAACATATTTCCTAATAAATATTTTTAAAATACCAGTATACTTTTAATTCAAATTCGCTACTTTTAAAACTTCTCTCAACTTATTCATTGCCCTATCAGTTGGATTAAGAACAAGCAGACTGAATCCCCTGAAGACGATTAAAACCCCACCCCCAATGATTTCCGGATCAGGGCACTAATCTCTATTAAGTAGTGAGGATCTAGTTCTGAGTATTATTGAGTCACCTTTTTCTTGCTACTGCTATCAGGTTCTCTCTAACCTCGAGTGCTAGTATATGCTATGTTCCAATCTATTAGTCAAATAAATAATTAGTATTAAAAACTAATACTTTAAACTGTAAAACTACTAGCACATAATTTTACTTACTTGATGTTATAACTTTACATATTTTTAATATCATTAGTTATATAGTTTAATATAATTGCTTGTTGAAACAAAGTCCGACTTCGGCATCAAATAATCCAACCAGAGTTGGCATGCAGTAAAACTATCCAACTTCTTTCACAGTACATTGAGCGATCTGGCATGCATGTCACTTGTCTTTTTGGAATGAAAACTTTTTGGAAAATTCCAAAAAGTTTTCATTCCTGATAATTCTCAGAATAATTTTTTTTTGGAAATTTTACTTGAAAATTCATACAGCCAATTCTTGTGGGGATTGTGTATTATCATATTTACCAACCCCTCCGCTCGGACAGAATATGACACAAGGTCAATTTTTAAGCGGAGTTTAACAGGTTTGAATTCAGAGTTTTCCTTCTCCTAGACTAGTTGCCTCACCAAGGCTGAAGAACCCATTCTGCCCTACTATTCATACCTTTCCCAAGGGTATTAGTGCTATGTGAAATGCAATCAGTTTCGTCCAGGATTTGAACTCATGTCACCGAGTCCATTTCCTACTACGATAACCATTACACCACGGGATTGTGTATCATAAACACATTTACATTAGCTACCGTGATCTACTTTATCTTGAAAATGTCTTCAAATATACGCCGAATCTGGTTTTAATCTATGCTGAAAAGTCGTTTATTGCATTCAACTGTCATTCAAATTTCTAAAATTACGAGATAAGAAAAAGAATACAAAAAACATAAGACTATCATATTCCAAGAAGATGCTTCCTTTAAGCCGGTTAAAGAAGTTAAAAATAGATTTTCAGAAGAATATGTTTTATGCATTTTTGTATTTGGTTTCGGTTGAAAACAGAGGGCTATTAAACGAGAGAATTGGGACATCGCATTCACCTCTTCACTAAAAACTCGTGAACCAACAATCTAACGAAAACAGAGTGTTTATTCTTACAGACCTAGGCAGATAGACATTCATACAAACATACACGCATACCAATAAAAATATACAAATTTTCAATCTAGAAAACAGAGAAAACTGCAACAGATAACAGGAGAAATAAATATACATCACATAAAAATCATTTATATGCCTTGCATATCGGTTGGTATTATAGCAATGAAGTCATATATTTATGGAAGGAATTTTTAAAAGAAACATTTGCCGAAATTATCCCGTTTTTCACCTTACGAAACCTTACGAGATTGTGTGTAGTCATCGTTTGTAGCCAAAAAGTTTGATGTTCAGAATTCAACTCATACACGAGTAACAACGATAAGCTAGACCTTGAAAGCGTTTTAACTTACTTGATATACAGATGATTTGATTTGATATCGCAGGAATGATGACAACGGAAGGTAATATTGCTGCTGTACTTTTTATGGGATATTCTGCCTTATCCTCTCAGTGGAATAGCCAGCCAATTTAATCAAATATATATATATATATATATATATATATATATATATATAATCTTCATCATCAAGTCATATTGACAGCATGGATTCTATTGACATGCCTTAAAACATCATTCGCTCCTACAGACCACTGTTCTGGGAAGGTCCTATGGGAATATCCTCAGAGAACTGATGAATGTATATATTTACTAATTCCTCAGCACGAGCAGAAAGTGACACAAAGTCAGTTTTTAGGTGGAGTTTAACTGGTTTACATTCAGAGTTTCTTTTCTCTAAGACCAGTTACCTTACTAAAGTCTCCAGTCTACTCTACTCTTACATCACGAACGTCTCCAGAAATGACAATTGTAATTTTCTCCAAGCCGCTTAACTCTGGTGTGTCCATGTGTTGTAGTCCATAAGAGACGGTCACTTATCATTTCGTCTTTAATTCTTCAGCGAAATGCAAAAAACATTCATCTTGAAATTAAAAGGGTAATGTTTATGGTAATGAATAAAATAGTGAATCAATACAAAATATCATAGAGTCAATATGATATTACTGAAAAGAATATATATATATATATATATATATATATATATATATATATATATATGTGTGTGTGTGTGTGTGTGTGTGTGTGTGTGGACTTATATATGTTTTTGTATAAAAGTTGGAGCAGTTCGGAGAAACTGCCACGAGGTCGGTATTTCCAAGACCAAAATCAGATTAACCTTATTTCTATCCGTTTACTCATAGACACGTAAAAGGACGAGGAAGAGCAATAATAATTACGCATAGAAATAGGAAATTAAGGAACATTGAAGTGATCATAGAGAGAGATCCCAATACACTGAAAGAAAATTCCTTAATTAATACTTATTAAGTTTACGTTATTATGATACAAGGCCCATAAAATTAATCGTAGAAACATTGTTAAACCAGTCTTATATGTAGCGAGAGCCAGTCTATTTACATAAAAACACATCCAGAGAGTAATGGTCATCGTCTTAGAAATGGGTTACGGCAACAAGAGTTCAAATCCATGACCAGTTTGACTACATTTCACATAGCCCTAATAATATTAGGAAGGGTATGAATCCAATCATTCTCCCTTCAGCTATAAGTAAATTGTAGGGCAGACTGGGTTCTTTAGGTTTGGATAGGCAACCAGTCTTGAAGAAGGAAAACTCTGAATTCCAACCTGTTAAACTCTGCTAAAACTAACCTTGTGTCACATCCTTAATGTGCGATGGGGTTGGTAAATTCATATATAGTAACGTCGGAAATTCTGCAATCTACCTTTACTTGAAAAAAAAAAGTTGGGGCGTCGGTAAAATTATGTCAATCACGAAACAGTTAAGTCGAGACCTGCAACAAGATTTAGTTCAAGTTTGCTTACAGATCGCATAGAAAAGTTAAATGCCGAAACAGAAATAAAGCGTCGATGACTGTATTTTTTAATTTAATTGACTGAAAAAAAGTATCTCTTCCAGTTGTACTTTTGTACTGAGAAGTCATTGTAAGATAAGTTGAGACGAAACGTTTATTTTTTTTAACTCGATGAAGGCATCCAACGGGTCGATGGAAATAAAGAGTCCGTAACGTGAGCCGCTTCTTGGGTAACGATTTACACTTACGTTGGCACAGAGATTAGTATGTGGAAACCTACTTTCATACAAGCGAAAAGAATGAAATCGTTGAAAGGTAACTATCAATGTTACATTTATTCTAGATTTATGTAATTTGTTCTTTTTGGCAACAGTTTTTTTTAAAGCTCATAAACAGTTGACTGATTTATTTGCATTTGAAACGCGCTCTGTATTCATCAAGCATAATATCTACCAGGCAGCAATCCGAGTTTATTTAAAAGGGGGCGTGTACTTCTGCATAGAATCATCTTACTCCCTCTCTTAAGGACCAACGTTTGATCACCAAACCACCAGATAAAACCAGTGTAGTATGTGGGCCCTCTACAGAATGTAATATAACTAAGGATTCTAATTAACTATTTTAGTTAATTATTTTATTTTAGTGATAAATTGTGCGATAGCTAAAAACTATGTGTTAGACTTCTTAGTTGCAAGATCGAGTAGGAAAGTTCAAAGCCAGTAAACCATAGTTGCGTTCACATATCAGGCTCAGCCATAATAAAGTTTAGTCTTGAGATCGTCTGCGGGTGAAATATTAAAATAAACATTTGGTTACTAGTCAACTGTTATTTAGAATGGCGTAGCACTGGAAAGTTTTATGATTACGTGTTATTGACGTATTAGTAAAGAGAATAATCAGTTGAATATACATAACAAGAGTTCTAAAACGCTGTTGTTCAGTTAGCCAGTTTGGGCGGTTGGTCAGTTTTAGTTCCAGTCAGAAGTAGTTCAGACGGACAGCCCATTTGGAATAGGGCTTATTTGGCGGAGAGAAATGTCGAAGTCTGCAGATGTTCATTTCATCTGGCTCGAGTAAAAGTTTTTGTCCCTATAAGTGAGTTGACACTATAAATGAGTTTTCCTTCTCATATTCTGGTTGCCATACCAAGGTTGAAGAACCATTCTGCTCTTCTAGTAAACCATAGCTGGGAGGAGAAAAATTGGATTCCTACCTTTACAAAGGGCATTGGCGGAATGTGAAATGCAAAGAGTTTCGACCAGGATTTGAACTCGTGTCGTTGTATCCGTTACCTATGAAAGTATTCCTTTAGCCACGAACGCCTCACACTTTAAACTATGTAATTGTGCAAAAATTAGTATTATTTGAGAGAAAAATTTGGCGGTAGGGCTTTGAATACACCGAATGTATCCTCTGCAGAAGGGTATCACTAACTTCAAAAAGTTACGTCCTGGTTATGTCAGTAAACTGCATCTGATGGTGAGGTTCCAGTTTTGGAGCTCTTAGTAGTGGGGAGCAACACTTCATTGTCATTACTCCCTGATCAACTTTGAACCTGAAAGGTTGTACCTGTTAATCGGGACAGGAACCACCTGTTTATCATAGACAACATTACTCGCAGCTACGTACATCTCTAGAAATGAGTTTTATTGAATACAAGTTTCTTCTAAGGCAAATATATTATGATTGTGTTATTTATTCTGAATGATTACACAATCAAAAAGGATATTAAATGGTTTTATTGATAATTAACCTCAGCAAATTAGAGCCATCTAAATAAAATGAAATCGCGACTATTCTTTTACGAAAAATAAAATTGCATTGATATGTATAATGAGTAAACTTATTTTTTTTAGAGAAATAGCTCTCCTCCCTAACCGCTCGGTGTAGTAGCTATTGAAAAGGGAGCTTTTGGGTCACCCTCGACTAAGGTCACCAACTTTACTTACTTTTACTTACTTATACCTTTTTTTGACTCAGAAAGTTTCTGTGCTGAGCGGTTGGTTGGTTGGGTTTTATTACATATCAACCATTGGAGATTATTTAATGCCAAATCCTCTTTATACATTCAATATATGATTTGTAAACAAATATTTTGTAAAGAACATTTTTTAAACGGGCCAGAGCTCATTTGTTTGCACACAATGAAGTAGTTGTACATATGAAGTGACTAGTAAATAGTCTGTTGATAATCTTACTTTTAAATCAGTCAGAGCTAATTTGTTTGCACAAAATTATTATTATTGCTTGGATACAATTAAATGGTTCGAAATATTCTAACGCATATAGTACCTTTAAGTATTATTGATTTGCAGACTGTCAAATGGTTCCAAGTACTGCTATGTAATACCACGAATTTAATTTCACCATTCAGTTAAATGGTTCCAAGTTTTGCTATTAAACACTAATGATTTTAATCAACATTGCTCATTCATTTACACACAGTTAAATGATTCCAAGTAATGGTCAAAATGTTCTATTTCTTGGGTGTCTCATATGGTATAATGGGTAGCAAGTTAGACTAGCAAATCTTCACACGAGAGTGCAAGTCTCACTGGGTGCCCCATTCATACAGCCCAGTACTAATATGAGCAAAAAATTTTGTAAATTACCAAACTGTTCTATTACCCAGTCGGCTGTGGCTGTAGAATACTCTGACTGCTTCTCTATTGAGGGGTAAAACCCACAACCCAATGGATGTCCTGTATATGACACTAAACAATCAGGTGATGAGGCTCCTGAAATTCTAAAGCTTTGGGAAATACGGAGTACCTCTTCATTGCTATCGCTCCCTGGTCCACTCTGTCCCGGAGTGGTAGCACTTGATAGGCTCCTGTCTATGGGTTAAATATAACTAAACTGTGTACTTATTCTAAACTGAATGGCTTGAAATAGAACTGATTTGACTTTTAAACTGCGTAGTGATGCGAAACTGAATTGCTTGAAATAGATCTGATTTCATATTCAAACTGTGTACTTATGCTAAACTGAATTGTTTGAAATGGAACTGTTTTTTAATCTAAAGTGAATTGTTTGAAATAAAACTATTTGACTAAACTGAATAGTTTGATTCAGAAATGTTTTGAT
The DNA here is from genome assembly GCA_963585895.1 of Sepioteuthis lessoniana. Taxonomy (NCBI): domain Eukaryota; kingdom Metazoa; phylum Mollusca; class Cephalopoda; order Myopsida; family Loliginidae; genus Sepioteuthis; species Sepioteuthis lessoniana. The sequence continues at coordinate 110,949,498 of OY757905.1, read as the reverse complement.
GATTAAACTGTGTATTTATGCTAAATTGAATTGTTTGAAATAGAACTCTTTGTATAACAATGGATTTGGCATAAAATAACCTATAAAGGTTGATATGCCATAAAGCACAAACAAACAAACAAATAAACCAACTGTTCTAACAACTGGATTTAATATAAGTAATTTGTTTGCGCATAGTTTGAATATCAAACAATTCTATTTGACCTATTGGTAGGACCCTATCAAGTGTCACCACGCCGAGCCAGAGTGGACCTGTGAGCAATAGTTTTAAAATGGTATTCCAAATTCTCTCCAGGACTGGAGCCTCGCCATTCAGATGGTTTAATGACATATATCAGGACATTCAGTGGGGGGCTTTACCCCATCTGCAGAGATGCATTCAGTGTATTCAGCAGCCCCAACCAAATGAGCTATTTCAGTGCTAGATGTTTTGTACTGAATAATATTGATGATAGAAGTTTTGTTTGCATAACGCCCCCCCCTGTGAAAAATGAAATCCCAATATCTTTGAATGAGAAGTATGTTAACGTGTTCTGAAGAAAATAATCGGGATTTAGATATTTACGAGCGATTCTGTTGATTTTCTTTAGCATGACAAATGCATAAACTTATCGATATCACAACTCTGTCACTTTTAAGTTGTTCAGACGAATTCCATGACCTTATGCCACCAATGCTGAATCTTGGGATAACTCACTTCGTCAAATCTTGAAAATCTCATTTCTTTTGTCATTCGTTCTCGACACAAGACTCAATTCAAATCGTTTCTTCCCACAAACAAATTTACACTTGGAAAAAAAAAATCATTCATTATATAAAAGCTTGGGTTTTCTTAAAAGTCAATAAGGTTTTCATTGAGTCCATGTATTACACCCTGTCCACCAATGCATTCATATTCCCATCTTTATTCATCAGCCAATCTCCAATTATGAGTATTTAATACATCCACTTGATAGTTAAGAAAGCGCCCTTAGTGTATCAGATAGCAAATGGAATCTACAACTAGAGTTCAAACCTGTGATAAGGCTGTTATTTCACTTCGCGCTAATGCACTTAAGAATGGCATGGATCCATTCGTTCTCCCCGCGATATAGATAAATTATACGAAGAGAGTTTTTTTTTAGCTTGATTAAGTAAACACTCTAGGAGAACGGGTTTATTAGTTTGTTTGGATTTTATGGCATATCAACCCTATTCAATGCCAAATCCATTTTTATACATATAAACAGTTCTGTTTCAAAAATTCAGTTGAGTACAAGTACACAGTTTAATTGTCAAAAATATTTCTATTTCAAGCTATTCAGTTTAGTCAGACAGTTATAAGTAAACCAATTCAGTTTAGTGTAAGTATAGCTTTTCTTTGCACACAGTTATATGTCAAAACAGTTCTATTTCAAATAATTCAGTTTAGCGTAAGAAGAGTTTCAGTGTCAAAAACAGCTATATTTCAAACAATCCAGTTTAGCATACAAAAACAGTTCAATTTCAAATAATTCAGTTGAATATAACTACGGAATTTAAATTTCAAAACAGTTTTATTTTAAACAATCTAGTTTAGCAAAAAAAAACAAAACAAAAAAAAAACAGTTCAGTTCTAAATAATTCAGTTTAGCATAGATACGCAGTTTAAATGTGAAAACAGTTCTATTTCAAACAATTCAGTTGAATATAACTACGGAATTTAAATTTCAAAACAGTTTTATTTTAAACAATCTAGTTTAGCAAAAAAAAAAAAAAAAAAAAAAACAGTTCAGTTCTAAATAATTCAGTTTAGCATAGATACGCAGTTTAAATATGAAAAAAACTTCTATTTCAAACAATTCAGTTTAATATAACTACGCAGTTTTAATGTCAAAACAGTTTTAATGTCAAACAATTCAGTTTAGTATAAGTACATAGTTTTTTTCTCTTTGACCATAGATAGGACTCTATTAGGTGTTACCAATCTGGTTCAGAATGTACAGATGAAGAATGGCAATGAAAGGGTACTCTTCATTCCCCAAAGCTCTAACATTACTGGAAACTCACCGTCAGATTGTTTAGTGTCATTATTAGGACATTCGTTGTGGTGTCTTATCCCTCTGCAGAGATGCAATCGGTGTATTCTATTGCCCCAACCGACTGGGCAACTAGTTTAAATCAGCTTCACTCTGCTTGAACCAACTGACTTTATGTCACATTCTACCTGTAGCGGAGGAGTTAATTAAATACATCCTATCATTGTATGACTGAAAAAATTTTCTGTGACGTTGCTGATTTCATTTTGTTAATGGTGAAAAATGGTTTTCGATATGAATCATTTCCTGAAATCTGATTAATTTGTTTTCTTTATTTTATCTCTTTTCATTTATATGTTCCTTGGCTCGTAAAAAATCACCTGATTTAACAGCATATTTTGCGTTGCAACCCCAGATGTTCTTCAGTATATCAAATTGCTCCAATTTACGGAGAAATAATTGATTAGTCAAAAATCAATTTTAAAGAAAAAGCAACGTAAAAAGTGAAATAAAATTATAATCAGTAAAATCTTCCTTTTAAGAAACGGTAATTAGAAATGATTATTTATTTACAGTAAAAGTGGAAAGAATAATAGCTATTACTCCCTAAGCTATCTCTTCCCCGTTGTTATTTTCTGGCTTTTTAAAAAATCTTTCCTTCATTAAAATTTTCATTATATTTTGAAATCTTTCCTCTAGTAATTACTTACGCGTTACCCCGTAGATGTTGTGTCGAAATTTTCTAAAAGGCAATCGAAAGCAAAGTTCCTAAGTTATATTCATATATTGATTTGATATCTTTAAATGAAAATGATTTATTTGGAGTCTCATCTGAGGATATTTTTTATGAAGTCCGGTCAGAATAAACCAAAATGAAGCAAAACTAGTCAAAACGAAAAAATAAATAAAACATATTTGAAACAATTATAGACAAAAAATATTAAAAACGGGTACAGTAATAATGACAGATGTATTCTTCAGATATGGTGTTCAAAAACTTTGCTAAAACAAAAATAAATAAATGATGAATAAAACTTTCGGAATTATTCTACTTCCACTAATATTTTTTCTCCATGTTCTTTTTTTTTTTTTTTTATTTCGAATCGCTTGCATTAGTTATGGTATTATTTTTCGTTATCTTAAGATTTCTTCATATATATATATATATATATATATATATATATATATATATATATATATATATATATATATATATATAGAGAGAGAGAGAGAGAGAGAGAGAGAGAATTGTAAGACCACATTAACCGAGGAGAAGAGGAAGACAGATTGTGACATTATTAATTGTAACATTAATTATTGTGACATTATTTTATTACAATCAGCATATTTAAGAATTAAATTAATCACAACAAAAGCAAAAAACTTATCAAATATTTAAAAAAAACTCACCTGTTGACAGCACTGCGTAAATGTCTTTGATTTTAACCATTCCTTTTTCTGTTTAACGTGGTTAGTTCGACTGTCATTATTCATGAAGACAGCTTTCTCCAAGTTCTTTTTCAATAGCTGTCACATACACCTCTCACATGTAAAATCCACATTGAGACCTACGTTGCTGTATCTGTAAAAACATTCCAAAAATATTCAGTTAGTCAATGAAATAATATTGCATATAAAACTAGTGTTAGAAAAGAATCATAGCAATCATGATAGAAACGACAATAACAATCTGCTTATATATATATATATATATATATATATATATATATATATATATATATATACGAGGTTCGTTTGAAAAGTTCTAAGTCTTTTTCAGAAAAAAGCCATTGCAAAACAATTTCGTTGTAACAACATGCTTTCACTTCTGATAAAACTAATTAAGATTCCTGTCATGCTTTCAGTGCATGTGAGACCTAAACCAAGGTTAGATGTGCGCGACAAATCTGAAGGCTGGATGAGGTTTAGAATATTTTAAATAATATTCGTATATATATATATATATATATATATATATATATATATATATATATATATTCTATGGGGGTACAAAATTTAATTAAACTTACAAAAAGAACAAATTTATTCAGGTTAAAGAATAAAAATGAAATTAACCGGTTTCGGTCCTACCTGGTCACAGTTAAAGTAGGACAACGATTAAGAAAAAGAGGAATTAGACTCTGTAATGTTAGAAAAAATATGACGGGAGGGGGATGTTAAATTGTTAGGATATTAAGACCCAATAAACATTTCCTCTGCTTACAGAGGGAAGGTTTATGGTTAACAATATGTATAGTCTATAATACTTTAAGGTAGAAATGTGAGTGTGACCTGCTTACGATAGTAAACAAGTCCACACTGTAGGATGAGGCACAATCACAGTTATTTATAAGGTGTTCTGCTATAACAGACCAGTAAGTGTTTTTAATATGGTCAGCAAAGTAGTCTCCTAGCCGTATTTTCGTAGGCAATTGTTGTTCAATTCTTGCATCCAATCGTTGATTTGTTCTCCCGATGCATTGCAAACCGTAAACGTACCTGAAGGAATATATTAAAGAACTGCTATGTTGGTGAGGGGGGGAGAAACATCTTTCCGACCAGATGGCAACACAGTAAGTGTGCGAAACACAACACGTAAATTGAAAGAAAAGTAACACTTCCGTTCGCACGCGGAAATCTGATCAGCGAAACGATCACTGATATCACCCAGCCAGTGTAGTCTGAGATACACAGGACATTTCTGGGCTGAAGCGAGCAATTTTATCTCCGATAACAGATCAAACAATGTCTTCAGGGAAGCCATTGTTACAAAGTGTCTCAGTGATAAAACCAACTTTACGATCAAGATTAGAATCAGAGCATATCATTAATGCCCTGTGTACCAAAGTCTTGATCAAATTAATTTTTACGCTTCTTTGAGCAAAATGAATCCCAACGGATGTGTAAACCTGGGAAAGTAGGTTTACGATATACACCCGTTAGGAAACAAGAAGCCTCTTTATACACTAGAACATCAAGAAAGGCCGTGTGGAATTACTCTCTTTCTCAAGAGTAAATCGAAGAGAAGGGTGCATTTTATTAAGACTGGAAAAAAAATTGCAAGCCTCAGTCTTACTACCGAATATACAGAATGTGTCATCAACATTGCGAAACTACTCATCAGGTACCGAACACATACATAACAAATCAACTTCATGGTTTGTTTTGGTTTGTTTGGTTTTATGGCATATCAACCTTTCTAGGTTATTTAACGCCAAATCTATTTTTCTGTAAATAATCTGTTCAATTGAAAACAGTTCAGTTTAGCATAAGTACACAATTTAATTGTCAAAAACATTTCCATTTCAAACTATTCAAGCAGTTATATGTAATAATTCAGTTAAGTGTAAATACAGTTTTAATGTCGAAAAACAGTTCTATTTGAAATAATTCAGTTAAGCATAAGTTTAAGTGTAAGTACGGTTTAATTGTCAAAAACGTTTCTATTTCAAGCTATTCAGTTTACTCAATTCATTTTAGCATAAGTATGCTGTTAGTTCTATTTAACCCATAGATAGGGCCCTATCAGGTGCTTCCACTCCGAGCCAGAGTGGACCTGGGAGCTATGGCAATGAAGGGGTACTCCGCATTCCCCAAAGCACCAGCACTGTTGGAACCTCACCATCAGATTGTTTAGTGTCATATCCAAGACACTCGTTGGGGGGGTCTTACCCCTCTGGCAGAGGTGCAGTCAGTGTATTCTACAGCCCCAGCTGACTGGGCAAAATCAACTTCATGGAACCCTACGAAAATTCCAGCCATTGTGAGAACCAAAACTGAACCCATAGAAATTCCATCAACCTGTCTATACATAATGTTATTAAAGCTGAATTCGACAGAAGTGATTGCGAATTTCATTAATCCAACTATTTATTCCGGAATATCAGGGGGTGGAGTAAATGACTATGATATAACACATCTGCACAAATACTAATAGTTTCCAAGATGGGAACACATGTAAAGAGGCTACAGATGTCAAAAGAGCATATAAATTTGTTCTGCGAACAATAATTCTTCATGAAACCAGGAAATTCAAAAGAATCCTAGATGCAATACGTACTGTAATGCATAAGTACTGGTCGTAATATTCGGTCAAGCCACTTAGCGGCTCGATGTTGAGTAGACCCTACCATTGATAATATTGGACGAGGTCGTATCGACCCAGTAGGTCTGAACTAGAAGAGGAGAGGAAACCTCTCTTGACAAGCTCGACCAGCCTTTTTTGAAACTTAGTTTGAATAGAAGCTGTTTGATCAAGGCTGTCAGTCGGACCAAGTTTGAGAAATTTGAAAGTGTCGCTAAGGATAACCACCATTTCATCAACGTGGCTTTGTTGGTCAAGGATTACAACTCCAGAACCATTATCAGGTCTGGTGATAACGATAGAATCGTTCTGGCGTAGAGCCTTAAGTGTGCGATAGGGTTCACCTCTCCAACTCGATTCCCAGCTAAAAAAAACAAAAAAACAGGAGTTCCCGCATAAGCATAGGCAAGATCATTAAGACGGGCTTTTAAGTCACTGACTAGATCTGTAGAGACAGGTTGAAGCCGTCGATTTTGAGCAAATAAAACTTCGAACTCGGAATATATTTCCTCACGTTTAACAATGCTAGATCACTGCATTCCATCTAGCATTGTTAATGCTAATAGAACAAATTTACATGACTCTCTCATCCATCACTTCTGGCAGATCTTTTACACACCATCCTGGGTCCGTACAGAGCTAGTGTAGATAAGTTCAAATTGGTCGTGTAAATATTTGCACGTTTGTGTGAAGGGGTCCATAAGAGAACTTCACTTATGAATTTGTCCTTACTTCTCCAACATTGTCCTGCATGTCTTGTTCGTCTTATTTGGATGGTTCGGGAGATGGGAGGTCGGTGGCCGTGCAGTGGCTATTTTGAAGGATGTTGCTTCCAGGATTTGTTGAATATAGCTCATAGCATTCTTGTGTCATTCTCTTCTAATTTTTTTCCCAATAGGCTTAGTCATCATCCATGTGGTGCATCCATATAGTAAAATTAACACAATCACCGCTTGGAAAAATGCTTTTTTTATCAGATAAAACTGACTTCCATAGGATCGATAACTTATCAATAGCAGTGCAAGCCTTCGCTAGTCATATTTAGATAACAGGATCTCTCATTGAATAACCGACAACAATTGATATACTTTAAAATTCATCCAAACCAAACCAAACCAAACCAAATCTAATTAATGAACTGCAAAACGCTCTAGTTTCAAAATTAGCTGAATTTTAACTAAAAAAATGAAATACTCGCCAAAGCAGGCTGCTTTTTCAACCCGTCGGCGCGGCTCAGAATACGTTAACTGTATCCCTTGCAGACTGTCAACACCTCACCAAAAGGGGTGCCCTTAGTATCAAACTTAACAGTATACAATGGTAAGGCTCTAGTTCTGGAGATTTTGTGAGTGTGAAGTACCACATAATTGCCATTGCTCCTATATTTAATCTGTCCCGAAGTAGTAATACATGTTAGATTGCTATTTATGAGTGAAATACATCTGTTAAAAATTATTCGTATATGATAGATGTTGATTGGTTGGTTTGGTGGGTTTTATGGCATATTAACTTTTGTAGGTTATTTAACGCCAAATTCATTTTTATGAAAACAATTCTATTTCAAACAATTCAGTTTAGCTTAAGTACGCAGTTTAAACGTAAGTACAGTTTAATTGTGAAAAGCATTTCTACTTCAAGCTAATAAGTTAAGTCAAGCAGTTCTAATTCCGCTGATTCAGTTCAGTATAAGTACAGATTTTGTTTACTCACGGTGAAATGTCAAAACAGTTTTATATTAAACAATTCAGTTTAGTGAAAGTACAGTTTCAATGTCAAAAAATAGTACCATTTCAAATAATTCAGTTTATCATAGGCACGCAGTTTAAATATAAGTACGGTTTAATTGTCAAAAACATTATTTAAAAACGTTATTTAAAAAATTCAGTTTATCATAAGTATGCTGTTAGTTTCTATTTAACCCATAGAAAGGGCCCTATCAGGTGCTACCACGCCGGGCCAGAGTGGACCTGGGAGCAATGGCAATGAAGGGGTGCTTCGCATTCCCCAAAGCCCCAGCATCACTGGAACCTTACCATCAGATTGTTTAGTGTCATATTCAGGGCACACATTTGGGGAGTCTTAACCCACTGTAGAAGTGCAGTCGGTGTATTCTACAGCCCCAGTCGACTGGCAATACATAGAGTTTGATGTCAAAACAGTTTTATTTCAGATAATTCTGTTTTGCATAAGTACACAGTTTATACGTCAAAACAGTTCTATTTTAAACAATTCATTTTAGAATAAATAAATTGTTTAAATGCAAAAACCAGTATAGTGAAAGAAGCACGATTTAGTTCTATTCAACCCATAGATAGGACCCTTTTAGGTGCTACCACTCCGGCCAGAGTGGACATGGGAGCGATGGCAATAAAGGATTACTCCGCAGTCCCCAAAGCTCCAGCATCACTGGAACCTCACCATCAAATTGTTTAGTGTCATATCCAGGACACTCTTACCCTTCTGCAGAGAAGCAGTCGGTGTATTCTAAGGTCCCAGCCGACGAGGCAAGTATTCGATCGAACCGTGTACAAAAAATCTCGTAAAAAATAACTACATTAATATAAAAATAGGAAAGCACAATGACATCTATTCAAATCTCTTGGCATAAAATAACCCTAAATAGATTGAAATGCCATCAAATTTAATCAATCAAATAGCTTTTTTGTGGGTTATTTATTTGTAAAATATTCCGATTAAATTTTGGCATTCTGAAGTCGTTTAAGTACGGTATACAAGTATTCTCATTGGAAAATGAGAAATCATATAAAATCTCACTGAGAACTCATTCCTATCAAGGCTGTTTCCAAGATTAATAAATGAGTTACTTGCAATAAAACAAATCAATTTAATATTAAGGCGAAAAAGTACTTGTCATATTTCAAAATAATAACCCCCACCCCCCCAAAAAATGCACTCAAAATTCATTTTACACAGAAAAAAGAATTTACAAATAATTTGAAACCATTCTTAAAAATCGGTATGAAAACAATCCCGGACAACAGCAATCAAAAACCTGCAAGAACAATGAAACGACTTTTAGAATATCAAAGAAAATGAAAGTAGCTTTTATTCTGATAGAAGGCACCAGATAACATTGGATGTGTGCTTAGCGTTTTACTGGGTTGGATTTCTTCGTTTCTTTCGTGGGTTATCTAATATTTGAGACATCAGTGGCATTACGCGTAACAAGTATTGTCGTAGGAAATGGAATCTACGACCCTAGGCATATATATATATATATATATATATACACATATATATACACGTATAGATGCATATATACATACACACACACATATATATATATATATATATGTATATATACATATATCTATATATACACGTACATACACACTCACACAGAATATACATATATATATATATATATATGCGTACATATATGTATAGGTCCATATATACATAGATACATATCAAACATACATATATTACATGCATTAGCTCCTTCTGTTTTCACGCTAATACATTGGGGAAACATAGGATTCAATCTCTTCTCGTTCTGTTATAGAAAAAAAACAGTAGGGCACACAGTTCTTTAACCTTGGTTTGGCAACCAATCTAGAAAAAGGAAAAAATCTGTATTCAAACAAACGTTACTCCGTTTAAACTTTCACTTTGTGTCAGGTCCTGTGACGGAAGTGTTGAACAAATAATCTATAGCAGAGTAAACATTAAGATTACATATCATAAGGAAAAATTGTCCGTGTTGTAGTAGCTAGCGTGCTGAACTGTGTCATCGAAGAAAGCAGTTTCGAACTCCTGTCGTGTTATTACATTCACTTTCAGACTAATATCCTTGGAAATAGAATGAATCAACTCTACCTCCTAGCTATGGGCACCACTAGCCTTCTTCTACATTAAATAACCTACGAATGTTGATATGCCATTAACCAAAGAACCCAAATCAAGCATAACATACAAAAGTAAGATAACAAACTGCAAAGTAATAGAATAAAGATGTAATTGCTATAAATTATGTTTATATTATTTATCCTATTTACCCAACCCCTCCGCTCGGGCAGGATGAGACACAAGGTCAATTTTTAAGCGGAGGTTTATATGATTTATAGACATACGAAATAGTGTATGCAAAATAAAGAATGTTTCTGTTTTGCATGAACTAGGTTGCACTCATTAGGATATCTTCATCTGATGTTGTAACAATTACATCTATATATCTATTAATTCGACTGTTCCCGACATTTTTCCCCAATTCGACTGAACAATTAACTCTAGATCGTTTGGTGATTAATTTTTCCTGGAACTTAATACATTCGCAAGATGTACTATTTGAAAAAAATTATTTTGCAGTTGTCTATATTCTACCAAGAATTTATCTCGAAAGTCTCAATGAACACTTAACAGTTTGGCCCTCATATGCACATGATCTGAGAAATTTATATCATTAAAAATCGATAATAAAAAATATTCAACTTTCGGGCTATGATGCAAAATTCCCTGTTTAATGTTATCCCATAATTCCCTAAACGAAAAATTGAACAGTCTCCAGATTAAGGACACCTACCTAGGAAGCAGTGTCTCATCAACCGAAAAAGACATCGACACACGGCTAACGAAGGCATAGACAGCCATCGATAAGCTATCGATCTTATGGAAATCAGACCTGACTGATGAAATGAAACGCAGTTTCTTCCAGGCAGCGGTCGTATCGATAAGGCTATATAGATGCACTACTTGGACGCTAACTAAACGGCTGGAGAAGAAGCTAGACGGCAATTACACACGAATGTTGCGAGAAATAGTGAACAAGTCCTGGCGGTAACACCCCATAAGGCACCAACTATACGGTCACCTGCCTCCCATCGCAAAAACTATCCAAGTTAGACGGACCAGACATGCAGGACACTGCTGGAAAAGCAGGGACGAGCTCATAAGTGATGTACTCCTATGGACCCCCACATATGACCGAACGTACATACAGCAGCTATGTGAAGATACGGAATGTAGCCCTGAAGACCTGCCAGAGGCGATGAATGATAGGGAGAGGTGGCGAGAGAGGTCAGGGATATCTGTGTGCTAGCAGCACGACATGATGATGATGATGATTAGTATCAAGCGAGATCTTCCTGACTTCGATTTATTAATTTAATGAGTAGAATAAAATATCACTCACCCATAAATAGTTGAAAAGGACTCAGCTCTAAATATTTGACTAAGGGAGTATATCAAAATAGCGTTTATTTTGATTAACGGGCTTAAGGCTTCTTTGTTTAATGGCATATCAACCTTTGTATTAACGGGGTTAAGGTGTATACTGATAGACCACTATGCTTAATGTATGCTTACTCGTTCAAAGGGTTATGTAACGCTTTGGAAAAAGTGTTTCCCTTCTTGCCTTCCACATTTCCCAGATTTGAATCAATTTTATTATGAGGTTCTTTTTCTTCTGTAATCCAAGCTGTAGTAAGAAATGCTGTTGTTTAAAGACTATATCTACCTTGGTACGCGAACTCTCTACAGTAATGATTTTACTTGTTGTGGATGGATTTTCTTTCTCTTTCAACATCAATAGCACATTCTATGTAAAACATACAGTATCTAGTTCTATTGATCAAGTTCACTCAGATAAATCTTTATCAGCAATGGATTATTTGTCAAAGTCCGTGTCTAAATCTGATTTTATCCGAAGATCTTTTGAGGTTATCATTTAAACAACACGTGTATCTGTCTTCACTAATCTTCTTATCTTATGGCTTTTACAAGGGTAATTCTATATTCATATTAAAGAAAAAAAATGATCGGAAATCTCATTCGGTGGTCCTGCATCCGAAAGGCTTTTATCGCTTTAATACCCAAATCTTTTAATGCTCGTCTTGAGGAAGATAATGTACTCTAATAACAATTAATAGTTGCGAGATTATGATTATAGATGTGTGCAACTACCAATCTCTTTCTATTTTTTTTAATTTCTCCCTCTCATTATATTCACATGTGTGTAACCGCAATAGCATATACAATTTTGGGGTTGTTTTTTTAGTGTGATGCACTTAAATGCGCTCATTGAAAGTATAAAGCAGTTCCTGAACCAATTTCCAACTAAATGATAACTTTTTCGGGGATTTTAGTCGTCTGAATTTCTGTGAAGAAGCTTGATGATTTTTATCATTCAGGGTTTTTGGACTATTATCTTCATGTTTATATTCACGTTTCGGGCGATATCTTCGGCCTTCTTTAGGTATTTCATGTCGAATCCGGGCACGTACACGGAACTTCGAACCACGTCCTTTATTTAATCCACGGGGTTCGCCTGATCTGATTCCGTTTACCAAAACCCGGTACAAATGTTGAGTATTCCTGTATTGTTACTAGATTGCAGTCAGGATTGAACTTGCAATCATCAAATGATTGTCACTTAGACGCTTAGGGAACCAAACCCAAAAATCGTTACCCCATGTGTCCTGCTGTACAGTTCAGAATGTACTTTTAGTACTTATAAGTTAATGTCCTTACGTAATTATGAATTGCTACTATCATGTATGTAATTTTTTTTACCTGAGCTCATATTACGATTTTTTGAAGATTTTTCTTATGTGTGTTTTAAATTTTATTTTTTATTTATACAAATTCTCAATATAACGTGAATAACAATGGAAAGATGAATGAAATCCTTGTTTTCATTCTAAACAGAAGTATTCATATCATTTCTATCTTTAGTACCAATGGGATCCGAAATATTCCACTAGTTATTAAGTTAATATAACGCCACAAATTTGGTAGTTAGCTGCTTTATTCTCGGAGAAAAGGTGGGTACTGTTGTGATAACAAAAACTCGTTATGATGTGCCATTTTTGGTTCGTTAACTTTACTTTCAAAATTCAAATAAGTTTAGTGTATTTTTTTCATTAAGGGTTTTTCGGACTATTGTCTTCATCTTTATTGTTATTTCCACAACGTATAATGTAAATGATATTATATGAACTCATTTATATTATTGTTGATGCTTGAATCTTCTCTGTGAATTTTTGTCAATATACAGGAAATATATATATATATATATATATATATATATATATATATATATATATATATGTTTTTAGAAAGCCTCCAAATGTTGACAAATATTTCAGAAACTTGGCTGATTGAACCAAAACAGTTATTTTAAGAGTTCAGCTATTGCTGCAATGTGTCATATTAAAATAAGCTACATAAGTAAAAGCTAGATAAGTAGAAGCGGTGTACTTACTATTGTTTTAGTATCATCATTGGTTAAAAAAAAGGTTCGCTTTAACGACCGATATGACATGAAATACCACAAGTCATAGTAGTTTGGTTTGGTTTGGTTTTATTGCACATCAACCGTTGTGGGTTATTCAATGCCAAATACATTTTTATACATATAAACCGTTCTATTTCAAACCACTCAGTTTAGCATAACTACACAGTTTAATTGTCAAAAACAGTTCTATTTCAAACAATTCAGTTTAGCATAAGTGCATAGTTTAGTTCTTTTTAACCCGTGGATAGGACCCTACAAAATACTACCACTCCAGGTCAGAGTGGACCGGGGAGCGAGGGCATTAAAGGGATACTCAACATTCCCCAAAGATTTAGCATTATTGGAGCCTTATTGTCTTACCTAAGACACTCATTGGGGAGTCTTACCCCTCTGAAAAGATACAGACGGTGTATTCTGCAGCCCCCAACCGACTAGGCTGAGAAGTCATGAGAGTCTCCGAGTGAAAACTTTTGGCTTTTATTTAGGGCTTGGCATTGAACGCAACTCTACCGAAGAATATTCGTCTGTAACTTAGAATCGCAAAATAATGAATACTGAGAAGTGTGTTTGATTCTAAATATGCGTCCTAAATCTGTACTCTGCTTCCAAATCTAAGCTGTGACCGAGTTCAAGCACCAGTTATGCTATTACGTTCACCGTCGGAAAGCTATGAAATCTATTTACCCCCACCCTAGCAATCGGTTGAATAGTACCCAACTGTTCTTTTACAAGGATGGGTTTGGTATTAAATAATCCACAATAGTTGATAACCCATTAAGCCAAAAAAAGAAAAAAAAAAGAAAAAGGAAAACAAACAAAAGAAGACAAATCTATTTTATACTTAGTTAGTCACTATTTAACATTAAAATATATATTATGTTTTGTTAACAGCGTGGTAGTGAAGTATGTCGGTTACTTTGTTAATTATATTAAAAATCAATAATATCAAATATAATAGTAAACATAATATTAAACGTGCATCTGGGAAATGGAAAACGCCTACGATTACATATCAAATAATAAATAGACATAAAATGCAGACGTTTGCATAAAGATCATGAGGTTTGAGAAAAATAATTGCCGTTTTTAACAAATAAGTTAAATACAGTATATCTTTACAAAAAATAAATTTCATACATATATATATAAAAAAAAAAACCTTAAGAATCACGCATTGTTGTCAACGATTTAAAAATAACTATTTTTCCGGAGGCATGTAATCCTCTGTTTTTGGATCTAATCAGTTCTACGATGGAATTTTGTCTTTATACTTACTTTTGAGTATTTACTATCAACATTCTGAAAGGTTCGAAAAAAAAATGATAGTCTTCTAGTTTTTAAGCTGATGGGGGTAGACTTTCGTAGCGGATTTTATTCAATTGCTCCTGCCATTTGAGAAACATTTGTTCAGGCGTTGGTACGGAATCGAAATGTTTCGTTTCGATTGAACATAAACGTCAATATAATTGATGAATTATGTCCATTTTCTCCGACAACTTCTAAGCTTTGATTCTTTCGTTGTGGTTTTATTCTATAAGTTGCTGTGATTACTTCCACCAAACAGCAACCAAAGACTTCTTCTGATGTAGATTTGGATTAAGGAAGGATTTTGGTGGGGGGGCTTTCCTTCCGTCTAGTGACTGTGCCGAAGGTCATGTGATTTTGTACCATCCATTGTTTTACAAGCCATTTATGATAAAACAAAATGGATATCAAGAAAGGTAATTTAGTGTTGGTAACTTTTTATTTTATTTTCATTCATCTCGCGAGATACACATTTGTGAAAGCTTTTCTTTTTATTCCCTTGTGTTGTACTCCCTACATAATGGACTCGCCCTCTTCTATAAATACACGTCAACAAATCTTCAGAGGGAGCTAACCATACCCAATATCCCAGCCCGCTTTTACTGAAGATCTTGAACATTCATATGTATAAAAAATCATATTACCTGTTTGAATCAAACCTATACCGCCCCCGACCCCTTATTTCCTTTTACCCCTGTAGATTAGGATCCCTGCCCCACCTAGGGTAGGTCCGGCTTGTTTTCGGTTCTTTTCGCCCCGGAAAACAGTCGGCCTCCAATTTTATAGACGGGGGGATGGGAGGGCAACCAAACGGGTATTTTTCCTTTGTTTCTGTATATATTTCGGTTTTTTTTTCTCCCATCCCCATCATATGAATTCATTTGTAAAAATCTCATTTTGTAAATAAAATCATGCATCACTCTCGGGATTTTAAGTAGGCTCTTTCTTCATCGAGCAAATGTGGTTTTTTGGTGACAGCAGCGCGCATGGCGACGGATGAATGACTATATATTGTATTGTTGAATGGGTCGGCGAATGTGGCTAGCTAGGTCCCACTAGTTAAAACATAGTTATTGCAAGACCGCACCCTTTCCCCTCGCCCACAAAACTTAAGGCCTTGTGCCTTCCTGTATTTTACAGGAAATAAAGGGAGCTAACCATACCCAATATCCCAGCCCGCTTTTACTGAAGATCTTGAACATTCATATGTATAAAAAATCATATTACCTGTTTGAATCAACCCATACCATGCCCGACCCCTTATTTCCTTTTACCCCTGTAGATTAGGATCCCTGCCCCACCTAGGGTAGGTCCGGCTTGTTTTCGGTTCTTTTCGCCCCGGAAAACAGTCGGCCTCCAATTTTATAGACGGGGGGATGGGAGGGCAACCAAACGGGGGATTTTTCCTTTTGTTTCTGTATATATTTCGGGTTTTTTTCTCCCATCCCCATCATAAGAACTCATTTGTAAAAATCTCAATTTGTAAATAAAATCATGTATCACTCTCGGGGTTTTGGGTAGGTTCTTTCTTCATCGAGCAAATGTGGTTTTTTGGTGACAGCAGCGCGCATGGCGACGGATGAATGACTATATATTGTATTGTTGAATGGGTCGGCGAATGTGGCTAGCTAGGTCCCACTAGTTAAAACATAGTTATTGCAAGACCACACCCTTCCCCTTCCCCACAAAACTTAAGGCCTTGTGCCTTCCTGTAATTTACAGGAAATAAAGGAGCTAACCATACCCAATATCCCAGCCCGCTTTTACTGAAGATCTTGAACATTCATATGTATAAAAAATCATATTACTTGTTTGAATCAACCCATACCGCGCCCGACCCCTTATTTCCTTTTACCCCTGTAGATTAGGATCCCTGCCCCACCTAGGGTAGGTCCGGCTTGTTTTCAGTTCTTTTCGCCCCGGAAAACAGTCGGCCTCCAATTTTATAGACGGGGGGATGGGAGGGCAACCAAACGGGGGATTTTTCCTTTGTTTCTGTATATATTTCGGGTTTTTTTCTCCCATCCCCATCATATGAATTCATTTGTAAAAATCTCATTTTGTAAATAAAATCATGCATCACTCTCGGGATTTTAAGTAGGCTCTTTCTTCATCGAGCAAATGTGGTTTTTTGGTGACAGCAGCGCGCATGGCGACGGATGAATGACTATATATTGTATTGTTGAATGGGTCGGCGAATGTGGCTAGCTAGGTCCCACTAGTTAAAACATAGTTATTGCAAGACCGCACCCTTTCCCCTCGCCCACAAAACTTAAGGCCTTGTGCCTTCCTGTATTTTGCAGGAAATAAAGGAGCTAACCATACCCACATGATACAATCACGTGGGATACCACATGCGTAGTGGACGGATAGGCACTACCACACTGGACTCTCAGCTTCCAATTATCTCTTTTCGTTTCGTTTCTTTGCTTAATGGTATATCAACCTTTGTTGGTTATTTAATGCCAAAGCCATTCTTCTAGAAGAACAGTAATGGTACTGTTTAACCCATAGCTGGGAGGATAAGGGGTTCATACTTTTCCCTAGGTATAAACCCATTTGCCCGAAAGTCCTATTAACTAACTACCGTTTAACCAGGTTCACTTGTATCTTGTTTCTGTTACTTGAATATGTGTTCTTCTATCAACCTTTTTGTGTTCCCCATATATTTCTTTTGCCTGTATCAAAACACCTTGACATGTAAAAAATTGGATTGGTTATATTTATTTTTATTTTTCTGTATCTTATAAAGTTTTTTTTTGCGCATGGATCCGATCCAAAAATCGCCCTCAAATATCGTTAATCTCAAAATAAGTGTTTTAATCATTCTCATCTTCCAGCCTCTTGTATTAATCACGGATTTTTTAAAAACTAATGTCTAATTATACGTTTGAGCAAATGCTTGTTATCCATCTATGGGTCAGGCGGAACTGCACAATCATTTTATTATTACTATTATTATTATTATTATTATTATTATTTGAAACCATTCAGCTGTGTGTAAATTTTTTGTATTCGATAGAAATATTTGATAAAGAAAATTCTAAAGTTAAATAGCAATGCTTGAAACCATTTAACTATGTGCAAATAAATGAGCACTAACTCGATTAAGAATAAATATTATCATAACCTATTTACTTACAACGCACGCGCACGCACGTACGCATATATAAACATGATTAGGTTTTATTTACCCCACAAAGGTTGACATGCTAAAAAAAAACGAAGCAACCAATCAACCTTCTTCCATTGATGTATTATATCGGGCCTGTACCATCTGGATATTACTTGTCTTAATGAAGCTTCACCTCAGAAATTCAGACAACTAACCAACTTACCATCAAATGCTTGGTTGATATAGCAAACCGTTTATGCTACTTTTACGTCCTATTATAGATATATGCAACACATTTCGATTTCGCTAATTCAACATCTTTAGTTCAAAAGTTTTGAATTAACAAGGATAAAGTGAAAAAATAAAAAACTAGCATATATTAGAAGAGAAAAATAGAAGTCAGACCTGACCGACAAAATCAAATGCAATTTTTTCCCCAGCACCGGTCGTGTCGATATTGCTGTATGGAGAAAAAGCTAGACGGCGACAACACAAGAATGCTGCGAGCAATATTGAACAAGTCCTGAAGGCAGCCCCCCACAAAGCAGCAGCTGTACGGCCACTTACCATGACGAAAACTATCCAAGTTGGACGAACCAGACATACGGGACATGGCTGGAGAAGGAGGGACGAACTCATAAGTGACGTACTACTGTATACCCCTTCACATGGACGAGCAAAGGTAGGACGACCGACTAGGACCTACATACAACAGCTCTGTGCCAATACAGGATGTAGCCTTGAAGACCTACCGGGAGTGATGAACGATAGAGAATGGTGGGCGGAAACGGTCACAGATATCCGTGCTGATGGCGCGACATGATGATGATGATGATGAGGGGGAGGAGAAGGGAAAAGTTTGCGCTTAGAAATGCCATTTTAGATTAACACTTGCTAATAAACGTTTATGACAAAAAGAAGAGTTTAAAATTATAGAAAGGATTTCAACATGAATGATATACACGCGTAAACACCTTCCTCGTGTGATTACGCAAAATCAAGAAACGGTTGCTATGACATCAATGGCCGTAAGTAAACGCGTTTTTAAATCACAAACTGCACCAAAATGAAGATGAACGAACCTCCAATGTAATGTCTGCTCTTGGTTGATCTTATGTATATATAGATATATATTTCTTTTAAATACCCTGTCCGGTAGCAAAAGCTGCTCGGTAGCGCCAGTAGTGGCAGTACTGCCTTGAGCTACCGAAACTGTGTTATCACCCTGGTTGTTTGCTGATGAGGTTAAGGTATCGCACGTGCTTTCACACGTTGTATGATGAACATTTAAATATATATATATATATATATATATATATATATTTGGTCTATTGAAACTTTAAAACATCACTTACGCCCCCCCAATCTAAAAAGTGAATATAAAATTCTGAAAATTACACAATGCCCATTGTTATTATCTCTGTCTCTCTCTGGCTCTCTCATTCTCTCTCAATATCCCTCTCTCTTTCTCTGTATCCGTCTGTTTCTTTGTTATAACACCTACCAACAAATACTCACCCATATATATTCCCGACTTCCTCATCCCCTCTCTCTCTTTCTTTCTCTTCATCTGTCGGTCTCTTTGCTATGCCACTCAACACACACACACACACACACACACACACACACACACACACACACACACACACACACACTCTCTCTCTCTCTCTCTCTCTCTCTCTCTTTATTAATATGATCTTTCTCACTCTATGTCTGTCTGTCTCTTTTTAAAAAAAACGGTCACTCACTCTCTTTAACATACTCTTTCTTTTTCTCTGCCTCGGTCTACCTTTCCATCTCTATGAAGGTTTCTCTCCGACTTTGTCTATCTGTCTTTGTTCCCATGTCAGGCTCTTTCTGTACATATCTCTACTTCTCTGTATATATATATATATATATATATATATATATATATATATATATATATATATAATTTTCCTCGCTGGATAATTAAATTCTCATATCATTTCAGTTCACAGATCTTCCCGTGTTGTTTCCTTTTGAACGACAGTCTAGGAAGTTTCTTAGAAAAGAAAATTATGAATTAAAATCCATTCGGAATGCAATATATTTCCAGAGATTATTGTTGTTAATATTATTATGATTCAGTTGTTGTTTCATAAACGCTCTAAAAATACGTTTGGAACTTAAAAAAAGCTTAGCATAATATGAAAACATAACTCAAACTGCCCACCTAATTTTATAAAAAAGATTGTGAGACAATTTTCTAATGAGCAATTAACACTGTCAACAAAGATTTTTTTCTTTCTTAGAAGACTTTATTGATGGAAATGAATAAGATCTCTGTTTTTAATCTAAAAAGAGCTGAGATTAGCAGAAATTCATCAAAGGAATTGTTTCAACATAAAACCGCATATGAGAAGGTTTTTAGAGATAGTTTGCTTCAGCATGATATTTTGTTTTTTTCACCATATTAAACATACACTTGAACATGGGCACATAATTCATTGGCCAAGATGTTCTGAAAATAACAACGAATATGAATGATATATAGAATAAGGCAAGTATTCGCCTATGGCCCGGGGGACCGAGGTTCAATCCCAGATTACATCATACCAAAGACTCAAAAATGGTACTTAATGCCTCCAGGCTTAACTCTCAGCATTATAAAATCGGGGTCAAAGGTAAAGTGGAGCAATCTAGGAAAAGGAGTAACGATCCCCACTACACCTCGGTATTGTAGCTTGCGAAAAAGGAGACATCGGGTCATCTTCGAAACTGTCACCAGCTTTTTTTTTCTTTTACATCAGAAGACCCCCAAATGAGTGGAGATTGATCGATTTTAACAGCATATCAAGCGATTTAGAATTATTTTTGCCTATATATAAGGAAATTGAATACATTGCACATTCATGTTCATATTTTTGTATCGATTTTGTTCACGGTGATGTATTAGATATTCCTATCGAATACGATCTAGTTATAAACCTATCTATCTTATCCATAGATAGGATCCTAACAGGTAATACGACTCCAGGTCAGATTGTACCTGGGAGTGATATCAGTGAAGACGTACTCCAGATTCACCAGAGCTCCGGAACTGGAGCCTTAATATCAGGTGGAGTTTTGTGTCATAACTAGGGAACCTTTATTGTGGGGTTTCTACCCATCTACAGTGGTATGATCACTGTATATCTACGCGCTCTCAACAGAGCAGGTGGCGTGGACAAGACGAAATTTTAGTCTCAGTCAGTTTGGGTTTGGGATACATCTGTTTTCAATGTGGAAGTCAGAAGCATCTTTCTTTTTTTTTTTGAGAAACCTTTTAATTTCGTTTTTATAAAAGGGCTCCTCTTCGAATCGTGCCGTGTTATCTCGGCATATGAAGAATTCCGTAACAGTTATAGAAAGTCATTTTCAACGATGCATATTTTTACAAAGACCATCCGGGTCGTTAGTTCGCCACTTTATTAGTTTATTTCAAACTATTCTGAATAAATTCTTGTTTATTTGACAAGGTCCTCATCTGGATATTTATGTTCTCTGTTAATCTAGACGCTTGTTTCAGTCTCAGAGAGAATAAACAACAAAGATAATTCAATTGTAACCCGGGATCATAATACTCCATTGAAATACATTCTATGAGTTACTTCAAAGAAGATAATATTGTTGGACTTGAAAGAAATATTATAATTGTCCTTCTAAGGCGCAATCTTGCGGTATATATTCACGTTGAGTAGTACTCAAAATAGATACCACACATTAATATGATAATAATTTATTGCTGCGACAAGCGCGATGGTAATCATTTGAAACACGTCCAGTAAAAATGCCTCCTTTAAGCTAGAGACATCAAATCAATGTTTTTTTAATTGCTATTATAATATTGCTTCCAGAAGATTCATTTTTTTTAGTTTCTTGTTCCAGTCATAAATCATTATCATATTAATGCGTGGCATCCTATTTTGAGAGAGTTTTGAATGATTTTGTCTCCAAATAAGTAAGTAAAGTTGACGACCATAGTCGATGGTGACCCAATGGCTCCCTTTCCAATAGCTACTACACCGAGGTGTAGGGGAGGGCGCTACTCCATTCCCTGGATGGCTTCACTTTACCCTTGATACGTACCTTACAATGCCGAGTATTAAGCAAGGAGGTAACATGTACAACTTTTAAAGTCTTTGGTATGACTGGACCTGGGATTTAATCCTAGTCTCCCGGACCATTGGCGAACACTATTGCCTTAATGAGTAAAGAGTTCGCCAATGGTCCAGTAGACCGGGACTCAATCCCAGGTCGAGTCATACCAAAGATTCAAAAAATGGTAGTTGATGCCACCTTGCTTAACACTCAGCAGTATAAAGAAATGATCAAGGGTAAAGTGGATCAATCCAGGGAATGGAGTAGCGCCCTCCCTTTCACCTCAGTGTTGTAGCTATCGTAAAGGGAGCCTTCAGGTCACTCTCGACTAAGGTCGCCAAATTTACTTACCAAGTAAATAGAGACGCAAAATATTTTTCTTCTGTTGTCCAAGGCATTGTGATCATAGATTAAGAGTTGTTATAGTATACTCTTTTCAAATCTTAAAACATAAAGGAACAAAAAATAATCATATGTAGAGTTATTAGTAGTCACACGGGTCCTATGTATATTGAGACACCCTATATTTGCCTTCTGCATGCTATAATTTCATATTTATATTGAAGATATGAGTCATGACTGAGGAAGTAATTGAAATTAAGTTATTTTCATATCCACTTTCTCATCCTTGTTTGTTTGTATTTCTTCTTTTTTCAGCATGTCAACTGAATAAGGACTGACATCCCAAAGCCAGTTTTGATTTCCTAGCTATAACTTTTCATTGATAATACGCTAGAGAATAGCAAGTAAACGTAATTTGGTGATAGAGATGAAATTGATAATCTCATAATAAGTAAATGCGACAAACTGACACAAAAAGAATAGAATAAAAGTTACGACTGAGTGGGAAACGTAGTCCATTAGGAATTGAGAAAAAGATAAAAATTTTAAAATTCAACCAAATCTTATACGGAACCAGTTGAATCTGTGCTAGAAAATGAGACGCATATCACAGAGACTTTGAAACATAAACGGATCACCTAATCCTACCAAAAACTAAAACCAAAAGAAAACAAAAACAAAAAAAAACAGAAAGAAAAAACAAATAGTGCATTATTATCACCAAGATGAAAATAAATGATCGAGTCGATTTTACAGTTTAACTGGATCTTAGACTGAAAATAAAAGAAAACAAAAAGGTATACCAATACTTGGATCTTCCTGGAGAGCACCAAAAACCGTGAAAGATGATTGTGACGGTAATACCAATTTTGTTGAACACTTGGAATGGTCCCTAAAAGCCCTGAATGCAGACTCGAGGAATGTAGATCAGAAGAAGAATTGCGACTATCCAGGCTACAGCAGAATACCAGCTAGAATACTTAGAGGTATCCAGGGGACTGGAGATGACTTGCTGTCACTCTGACTTCAGTGAAAACCTCCACGAAAACTGATATGAAAAACCCTCTGGAGTAAAAATAATTTGCTAGCAATTTTAACTTGAAATAACTTTATATAGTAATATGGTTTTAATTATTCCTTTGAAACAATAATTTAGCAGCAATTTTAGCTTGAACTAACGACACATAGTTTTATGGTTTTAATTATTCCTATGTAGTGATAATTTACTAGAAATTCTAGCTTGAGATAACTTTACTAATTATATGGTTTTAATCAATCCTATGGAAAACAATAATTTGCAAGCAATTGTATAGTTACTTAGTTTTACGGTAAGACATCCCTTTTTGCATTATATGATGCATGAGTTAGATTAACAACAATTGTCTCTAATTATATCTGGTTCTAAATGTATATTCAGAAGGCTTTTAAACAAGCGAAAACTTCAAATTTAGTTGCAATATTTAAGAGCTAGTTTAGTTCAAATTCTTTACGCATAACATAATCTTAAATCTATTTTGCGTATATATTAGAACATCTCAAGTATTACCTCTGTTTCAGAGTAAATCGTCTATTGATTTCAACAAATAGGTGACTCCACACTCCTTAAAACTGGGGCCTCACCAACTGATGAAGCTTAGTGTCATACACAGGAAACATACTCATTATTCAGTCCACATTCCTAAAATCTCAGTGTAAAGTTAGCTAATAAAAAAACCGAGATGAGGGACATGTAAATTCATTTCTTTCCAAAAGGTCATTCTTATAAAACTGTAAAATTTCTCAATTTTTTATATGTACACATAATTCATTCTCCACATTATTTGATAGAGCTGAGAAATCAATCAAATTATATGTATAGTGCAATCATAAGAAAATACTGAATACACATTAAAAATCAAAAATAAAAACCATATAATTTGAAAAAAAATGGATAAACATTTAATCTTGATTAAAAATAAGGTTTGTTCTTTAAAAATGAAAACGTCTTATATTGAAATGATAACATTTAAAATCAGTATTTATCAAGGATTTTTCCCATTTTATTTTTATTACCATGAATCTGTGATCATTTGCGTTTAAAGAAGATTAGAAATATTTTGTACTAAGTGGCCAGCTTTTAGTTACTAATCCCGTGATAATTTACGTTTTGTATGATATTATTTGCGTACTTGATGTAATGACAAAGAAAGAAAGAAACAAACAAACCAAAAAAAAAAGAAAGTTCAGATAAAAAAACAGAAAATGATTGCGATATTCAAGAGGGGCACAAATCTCTAATGCAAGTAATCAAAAAAGAAAGAAGGAAAAAATAGGGTGCAGAGATCATATGACATAAGATAACTGATATACTCCTGTGGGGGACAGATATGTAATTTTGGTTGCGCAATGCTTATCAAGTTCAGTCATGTTTGAAGAGTAACATTCGTACATTAACAAAAAAAAACAATCAAATAATAACATTAAAATAAATAACAATGCACTTCATTAAGAATAGTAATAATAATAAGAAACTCGCACCGACAATCATTAACAGGGGTATGCAGAGATCACCTGAAAAAAGAAAGGAAATTCATAACCATTACAACTCAAAATAATTTCATCAGGATTAAATAAATCAGGTTCAAGTTTGACAAAACTAAAAAAAAAAAAAAAAAAAAAAATGAATAAATTCTATCCCTGTGTATAATGCTACCCTGTACATAATGAAATTTGGTGGTAAACCGCATATGGAGTGCAGATAAAAAATTGGTCTAGAAGGTAATATGCACAGTTGTCATAGGTTTGTAATTCTGGTAAAATAACCTTGTGTTTTGCAAGGTTTGTTTTTACCCAACCTCTCCACGATGTGCAGGATATGATGCATGGGCAATGCTAACGTGCAAAAGATGGTTTTAAATCAGAGTTTTAGATCTTCTAGATTAATCACTTAACCAAGGATAAAGAACTCAGTCTGCCTTATTAATTACACACAGCTGAAATAAGAACAGTTAGATTTACACGTCTTTGCAAGGGCATTAGTCCACAGTGATGTGTAATAGCCTTGTCCAAGATTGGAACTCGGGTCACAGATTCCATCATCTATAATATTGGGAAAAATTTCCAGGAGTAAAGATAACTTCACACAACAATATGATTTCAACATTAACAGATGGTTTCATGCCTTTCATGAGAGCATTAGCGCGAGGTGATATAAAACAACCTCGTCCGGGGTTTGAACTTGGGTTTCATTTCCAACGAAAAAACTGTTAAACTAAGCGCTCCTCCTTCGGCCATGTACATATATAATAGTGCTATAAACTGTATACTGAGGTAGAATACAAAAAATCTTTTGAGATTGAAAAATCATAGAATAATTGAGATTCTGATATCTAGACGGACTACACTATACAAGAAAGACTCTGTGATCTGATAGTCCGGATCAAAAAATAAAGTGTTTGCCAGATTGTGATCGAGACCGTGCAAACAGATCAGACAATGAAGTAGAGTGATGAATTGGACAAGTTCCAAGAAATTGTCTGCGAGTTTAAAAACTGAGAATATGAGGAGTATTATCCATCCCAGAATGTTAGGCGTAATTGGAACCGTGTCAAAATAATTTTAAAAAAAATAATGCTGGAATCGAGATTAGATGAGTGAATATTAGAATATGATTTAAGACCTGATAGACAACAAGGTTGTTGGGGTATGCAAGGATTCAGAGAAAAGTATTGACACTCTGAGTGAACCTGCTGTCACCCAGTCTTTAGAAATAACCGCTAAAAATCTTGATAAAAATAATGATCGATATTTCAAGCCACAAACTAAGGAAATCACTTATAAGATGACCTGAATTTTGCTGAGGAAATCTGAAAGGAGAAATGGTAGCTCTTTTGAAAACTTGCCCTGTCGGCTGGGGCTGTAGAATACACCAACTGCACCTCTGCATCGGGATAAACCCCCAGCGAGTGTCCAGGATATGACACTAAACAGTCCAATGTTGAAGTTCTAGTTATACTGGGGCTTTTAGAAATGCGGAGCACCCTTTTATTGCCATCGCTCCCAGATCCACACTGGCCTGGAGTGGTAGTATTTGATAGGGCCCTATATATGGGTTAAATAGAACTAAACTGCGTACTTATGCTAAACTGAAGTGTTTCAATTAGAACTTTTAGACTAAACTGAATAGCTTGAAATTGAAAAGTTTTTGACAATTAAACTGTGTACTTACATTTAAACTGCGTACTTATGCTAAACTGAATTGTTTGAAATGGAACTGTTTTGGACATTGAAACTGTACTTACGCTAAACTGAATAATAACATAGTATGATTATATGATATAGAACTGTTTGTACATTTAACTTAGTGTAAACAAAACTATACTTATACTAATCTGAATTATTTGAATTAGAACTGTTTTAATAAACTAAATAGCTTGAAATATAAATGTTTTTTTACAATTAAACTGGGTACACATACTAAACTGAATTGTTTGAAATAGAACTGTTAATTGGTATAAAAATGGATTTCGCGTTAAATAATCTACAAAATTTGATATACCATAAAACCCAAGAAACCAAACAAAGGATTCTAAGAAACATTTCGTTGTATACTACTGCATTTACTTTTGTAGTATAATACGCGGTGTGGTTCCATCTCAACAGCGTATAATACTGTGTTCAAAAGAATACATCAGTTTTACCCGTAGTCATCTCACATCAAAGGACTTGTATGCATTCACCAAGGGAAGCAAAACTGGTTCTAATTCAGAGATTTGAATATAATAACAAATGGTAATTGTAAAAGAAGGATCTATCGTAGAAAAAGAGACGCACGAAATTCTCGGGGAATTGCCATTAATTCCCAACCAGAAAACCAGATGTCTTCTGAAAATAAAAGAACTTGTCAACAAGTGGGTTTCTCATGACATCGGATTTTAAGGAGAAAATGAAAAAAGCAGTATGATCGAAAAATACTAGGGCCTTTTTGAAAACTAGAAAACTGTTCAATTCGTACATATGTTTCATATTATTCAGCCCAGTCGGCTGGAGCAGTAGAATACACCGACTGTATTTCTGCTGGCGGGTAACCCTAACCAACGAATATACTTATTATGACATTAAACCATCTGATGGCGAGGCTCAAGCCTTGAGGATTTGGGGAGTGTGGAGTACCCCTTCGTTGCTATATCTCCCAGGTCCACTCCGTCCCGGACTTGAATCACCTCATGGGGTCCTATCTATGGGTCAAATAGACAAATTTAGTGTGCAAACAAAAGACTGATGTTAAATTGTGACATTTATAGTGATACTTGAAACATTTTTACTGTGTACAAAAAAAGAGTTCTGGTTCGTTTTAGAATATTGTCAATAAAATGTGTTTACCAATCATATAGATATCTAATATATATGTATAAACAGGATTTGGTCTCAAATCATTTATAATGGTTAATATGTCTTAAAACCAGACCAAACTAAATTATATTTAATATATGTGTGGCACAGTTGCGTGATGGTTAATTATTTTATTCCCTGGTTTGGTTAGGCTACGAGCTTTTCAGTTGGCTGTTAAGTTAGCCAAATTTTTTTAGCGGAAATGTATATCAAATTGGAAAGTTTAAGCGTGTGTATAACGTTCAAGACAGGAAGGCCAAAATGTAAACAAAATGGATTCATATCTTTCGTTTGGAGAAATAAAAACAGTGAATTTTGGACACTTGAGAGATGACGCAATAATTTAGCAGTATGATATCATTCTCACGAATATCCTGAATTTAGATATATAAGAATTAACAAATTTGACAAATTAGCCAGTCGGTCAGTTGTCAGAAGTTTGCATTCAGAGAGTTCTGTCGGGCTGGGGGGTACCTGTCTCTTTGTAACTGTTCATAGATCCACACAGACTCACTCACTCTCTCTCTCTCTCTCTCTCTCTCTCTCTCTCTCTCTCTCTCTCTCTCTCTCTCGCTACTATATTCAGTCTGAACATCGAACCATAAACGATTATTAATTGTTGACGGAAACGGAGAGTTCTTGTTTTTAAGTTACCAACACCCAGGCAACTTTGTTCCAACATATCACCCCGACCGTTAGAAGAAGATTCCGGATGGATTGGTACATTCCTTGTCTGTATATCTTTCAAACTCAGCGCGGGTACAGACAGGATTTATAAACAAAATATCCGAAAATGTGATACTATCGTATCACATATGTATAAACAGGATTTGACATTAAATAATCTATAATGATTGATATACCTTAAAAAACAAACTAAACCAAATCAAATATATTTAATATATATGTATAAACAGGATTTGGCATTAAATAACCTATAATGGTTAATATGCCATAAAACCAAACCAAAGGAATCCAAACCAATCCACATTATCAGTTTTTGCTTTAATACTATAATCTCTTGTGAAATTATATTGTTCTGATATTAATATACATTAAGTTTCTATTTTGAGGTTCCTCCTTAATAGCCACGTTCGAGTCTTCTCAGTTACAATTTTCTTTATTTGATTGCTTAAGGTATTCCTATAATTGGTTTTCTTTCTATTTTTGTTTCCTTGATATTTGTTTAATATTTTTGTATTTGCCCGATAGTTACTTCTGTTGATGTTTTGTCTGCTGATGTAATCAGTCTTTATTTGCTAAATGCCGACGTAGTATTTGTTATTAATTGTATTAATACCTGATATGTTTTATGCGTTTCCTTCAGACTTAACTGATATATCGATTACCTGTAATGAAAATTGAATTATTCTTGCTTCATAGAATACTATCTTTGGTCTCCTTTTTATGTCAATGATCTTACTTCATATTCGAAGTTAGAAATGGTAATCTTTTTTCAACAGACAACTGAGACACACACACACACACACACACACACACACACACACACACACACACACACACACACACACACACATATATATATGTATATATATATATATGCAACGTTACTTCAGTGACATGATATTTTCGATGTTTCTAAATTCATTCCTAACTGTTTTTCTTCCGATTAAATTTGACGTCAAAAACCTAGAAGCGTTTTAACATTTCATTGCCGACATGTCATTTTGCCCGGAACGTTAACATAATTAAATCAAGAAAGAACGATGGAATTAAATGTGGCTTCTTAGCTAAATATGTCGGCGTCTGTCATTGGCAATTTATGTATTGTGGCAATGTAAACCCACTAACATATCTATTGATATTCAACTTATAATAACTAGGAAAACTCGAATCTATTTCTTCTTTTTTTACTAACGCCTTTAGTATTTGTATATTTGCTGTCGCTATTTGTATTTATGAGTCTCCCTCTTTCAAGTTTTCTTTTCTTTTTATATCTCACCACCTCTCTGCCTCTGGTACATATGACTCACATTAAGTGTATTTGTCCTGTAAGATAAATGGATGCGTTTAATGATATATATATATATATATATATATATATATATATATATATATATAAATTATCCAGTCAGTGTCCAAGGAGAGTAGGTGTGGATTATTCTTTACATAGAATATATGAGGGTAATCATATAAATCTATGAGAGTTCTCAAAGTATGGATATTGTTAGTTCCCTATTTATTCTCTAGGGTATAACAAAATTCACATTCAGAGCGTATATATTAATAAAAGTAAAGTTGGCAACTGTTGGCGAGGGTAACCCGAAGGCTCCTTTTTCAATAGTTACTAGACGACTGTGTAGAGGAGGGCGCTACCCCTTTCCCTGGTTTGCTCCCCTTTGCCTCGATCCTTGCCTTATAATGCTGAGTACTAGGCAAGGATGCATCAAGTACCATTTTTGGAGTTTTTGGTATGACTCAACCTGGTATTGAACCCAGGTCTCCCGGACCTTTGGCAAACACTCTAACCATTATACCAATGTTCAGTATATATATATATATATATATATATATATATATATGCAAAAACACACATACAAAGAGACATATGTACATTGATATTTATACGAATATATGTAATGGCATTCCGATATATATTAGTAATATATATATATATATATATATATATATATATATATATATATATATATTAGTAATAGAAAGCAGGAACCCTCTAAATACATCTGACTCTGGTGCATAATTCTTAGGCTTCTCGATTTAGAGTTAAATGATTCTAATCTGGGATTTATACCTGTTACAAACCTTGATTAAATAAATCTGTTCGCAAATTATTTGTATTATAACAGATATCATATAACGATATCCAAATATTTTAAGAAACGTCGCGATAAAAACAGATAATAAACATACAATGTACCAATTCCTCAAACTTTAGGCATAAAACATTACCCTAGACAGGGTGACATGCCTTTAAAATCACTTAATCAACCAATAAAAATCCAAGTCCATATTTAAATAATAGGCGAGCGATAATATTTTTCTTGATACGAACCTAGAGTCCTCACTATCAATTTTACGCTAGGATCGTATTCTATTCTTTTTATCTTTTCTGAAAGGGCTCGTGTGTATCACTTTTCAAACTTTACTCAACATGTTCCAAATCATTATCAACATTCCAATATTAAATTGCCATCAACGAAGATTAAAAGCCGTCATCAAATGCAAAATCTAATTATTCTTAGCAATAAAAAAGAGTAAACAATTATCAAATTAGAAATAAGTCTTTTTGATTTTTAGTCAATTGAAAGCTGCAATCTCTTCACAGAGTTAATAAAATGAGACACTAAACAATTGCTTGGGTATGGATGAGTAAACTGAAACATAATAAGTACTAATTGCTAATATAATTTTTATAACATGTGATAACACACACACACACACACACACACACACACACACACACACATGTTATGATAAACTCACTTGCGCTTGGCAAAAACACGCAATCGAAGGGACATATGTACATTGATACTTATACGAATATATGTAATGGCATACGCCCATACACGTTTAGTGGAACATTTATTTTTGTAGGGAAAAGAATCGGTGGCCCAAGTTCAAATCCTTTCAATCAGCGCTGATGCCTTTGGGTACGGCATGAATCAATCCATTTTACTGCTAGATAGTGGAACGTACTTGGGTGTTCGCAGGCATTGGCCTCAACGTAAACGCACACAAAACGGAATATATGTGGCATAATTAAACAGGCGACATCTCCACACTAGACGGAACCTATCTGAAACTGGTAGACAAATTCACCTACCTAGGAAGCAGCGTCTCATCAACCGAAAAAAGACATCGACACACGGCTAACTAAGGCATGGACAGCTATCGATAGGCTATCGATCATATGGAAATCAGACCTGACCGATAAAATGAAACGCAGTTTCTTCCAGGCAGCGGTCGTATCGATACTGCTGTATGGATGCTCTACTTGGACGCTAACTAAACGGCTGAAGAAGAAGCTTGACGGCAATTACACAAGCAATATTGAACAAGTCCTGGCGACAACACCTCATAAAGCACCAACTATACGGACACCTGCCCCCCTCACGAAAACTATCCAAGTCAGGCGAACCTGACATGAAGGACACTGCTGGAGAAGCAGGAATGAGCTCATAAGTGATGTACTCCTATGGACCCCCCCATATGGCCGGGAAAAAGCAGGACGACCAGCTCAAACATACATACAGCAGCTATGTGAGGATCCGGGATGTAGCCTTGAAGACTTGCCAGAGGTGATGAACGATAGGGAGAAGTGGCGAGAGAGGGCCAGAGATATCCGTGCCTGTGGCATGACATCATGATGATGAGTAGAGTGTTCTAAAGATGGATATTTCCTCAACGGGAAAGGTAGACTCGTCCAACGACAGACATAAATAAAGACTTGATGAGGTTAACAGTGGTAGTTTGTTTGACTTGTTGAGTTCACCAATCCACGTGATTGGTGCGCCTCTCCAGTTGCTTGGGTCACACTACCGCCGGCCGTGCCTCTTTACTCGAGATACATCTGGCAACAGGAGGCCGTCCCCCAGGGTTTAACCCTCTTCGGAGGGGTTAGGTTCATCGCCTGGCACTCGATGCGCCCCTTTTAGGTTAATGCCAACAGGGCCCAAGACATTTTTGGGACTGTCTGACGCGTCTGGGCTACTACCCTGCGACTAAACCCACCTAAAATCGGCTTTGTGCAACGCTTGTAGGGCATATAAAAATACGAATTTTGTTTGAGTTGAAGAATTTATTTCTGCTGTTGAACAACTGCGCGTTTGATTTTGTTGATTACATTGCCTTGTACCAAACGGTAATTAACCTGTTCGGCAACTTTTTCTGGATTCGAGGTTTTTTTTTATTGAAAAAACTCAATTACAACAACAGTTCTTTTCCCTTGGTTAGCAAACCAGCTCAGGAGAAGGTAAACTGAACTTTGCGCCACTTTACTTTATGCAACAACTTGTTCGTAGCAGAAGAGAAGGTTAAATACATACAACCATCCCCATGAACATATACTAATGCTCCGAACTACAAGTGTGCTCAGATTAAAAAGGAACACTTTGAAGAGAGAAATACTGATGTCAGTGTGATGCAACTAGGGTCGGGTTTAAGCCAGTTGAACTAACTGCCCTCACTAGGGACCTGCACTAAAGTGTAATCTAAACTTAACAAGTATATCTAAAAACACATATGTTCCCAATTGGACCAGCACCTCCCGAAAGCCAGTCCTTCGTGCTGCAAGCCCTTTTGATCTTTCCCCGGTCGTTCAGCATTTTTTAAAATTCAATAATATAATCTAATTTGATATTTATACACGTAGGTGAATAGTTAACCAAGTGCTTTTCGTTTGTGACAGTTATTTATCGATGTTCTCTACTTAAGAAGGAATGAAATGTTTTAATTATCATTCCATCGTTATAAATATTATAGCGAGAATTTGAATAATTAAAATGCAGACTCGAAAAAATTGTTCTACTGGATATTTGACAGATAATTGCTTCACGCAAGACATAGTTAATTTAGTTCTCCGGTTGAACTATAGCTATGATGTTACGATTTTTTGTTGGCTTACTCTAACCTACAAACAAAAAATATAGTGAGAATTTTTGTAAATATTAATAGCTACTTATTTATATTAATAAGCTATTCGTATCCTGAGGCAATACCAAATTTTGAAATGT
Source organism: Sepioteuthis lessoniana (assembly GCA_963585895.1). Lineage (NCBI taxonomy): Eukaryota > Metazoa > Mollusca > Cephalopoda > Myopsida > Loliginidae > Sepioteuthis > Sepioteuthis lessoniana. The sequence goes on along the minus strand of OY757905.1, from coordinate 110,916,215 downwards.
GCGTGTGAAAATAAACAAATCTTCCTTGTCTGTCAAGAATGTTAGCATTTTAAATTCAGTCTTGGACGTAATAGTAGACTACAAACAAATGAACTACCTGAAAAAATACTGAACTCATTCAATAATGAAAATAGACACAAGTTTTCTTGTTCTTACATTGTCGAATGGGACACCTCTACTGGCGTAATTGGTAGCAAGTTAGACTAGAAAACCTAAACGAGTGAGTTCGAGTCTCAGTGGGAGTCCGATTCATATGGCCTTGTGCCACATCTAAGCAAAAAGCTTCTACTACTTAAAATCGAATATATCATTAAAATTTACTCACTTCTATCGCCTTATTAGTGAGGCTTAGTGTACGCTGACTGTACCATTTCCAGAAAAGGTGATCTGGGTATAAGGCTAAACTGTATCAGGTGCTGACGCTTCTGTGTGAGAGTGTGAAGTACATTTTCATTGCCATTATTCCCAGGTCCACTTTAGTCTGGAGTGGTCGTACCTCTGAGGTTTTAATAACGCATAAGTGGTTGATATGCTGTTGAATAAACCAAACCACTTTCTGCTCTTGGTAGGACCGGGTTTAAGCCAATTGGACTAAATGCTCTCGCGCCTAAGTGACCCCCCACGCTTGTTTAAAATCATTTTTCGGCTCGTTTGGTACACGGAAAAACACATTGCAATATGTATATTTCTGTTGGGCCCTGCAACTCCGAAAGCTGGCCTTGAAAATTGTATGTAAATTTAGTATATAAGATTTAAATGTTATGTGGCAGTGCGAGTATACGAACTGTACCTGTATACTTTCCTTCGCTTAAAGCGATAGTTTTTTTTAATCACATAAATAAATGTGTTTTCCCGTTTTATCGTCAGATATTCTAGTCTTAACGTCGACTAGTCTACAAGAAGCTTAATAACATTCTTGCCCTAAAGTTAGAAAGAATTATATACGCTCTAAGGAAAGAAAGACCTTAAAATCGTGAACATAATAGGAAAAGAGTTTATCACGAAGTAATAAGTTGCTTTTTATATTCTGCCATAGAAAATGGTCACTAAGTTTGATCATTACCGGTTGGCTTAAACTCAACACTTCATAGCCTAATCGACAATTTATTGTCTTGTTTGACAGACTCCCGTAAATAACAGATGAAGATTTAAGAATTACCGGAACATTAATCTTTTTCTTTTTGCGCTTTTTTAAATAGTGAATCATCTAAAAATTTTGAATTTTTTAATAATCCTGTTAGGGGGAAATTTTTTTCTTTTTAATACGTACCCCTTAAAAAATTCAATGAGATTTGCATTCTGAGCAACACATGTTCAACTATTACATAATGAACATTGAAAACAGAGGGAAATTTTGATTAATCATTTTTAATGTAAGATAAAAAGCTTTTCTCGCTGAGAACATTTTGGTATAGAACCCGCCAGAAACGATTTTATGAATACATTTTTTTTAAGAAATTGTCGTCAATAATGTAGTAAATCGATTCGACATTGGCGAAATTATTGTAACTGACCAATAGAAATAATTTTTGAAGATTTTATTTTAAATGGATTATTGGGTACGTCGGCTATTTGTAATACATACTAAGGAAGTCCTCAAGGAGTAAGTGTTAAAATCCTGAACTACAGCCTCGAAGTAAGCGAGTTCGAACTCCGAGTGCGTTATTGCGTTTACCTTTGGACTAATATTTGTGGGAAAGGCATGAACCACCTTAACTCCCTTGGTATGGGTTATATTGTATTACTGCAGTCTTTCTACGAGGGTAGCTTTTGCATTAAATGATCCGTGAAGGTTCATATACCATTAAATTGAATAAAAAAACAAAGCAAACAATATGTAAAAAGAGGCGAGATTATAGTAATTTACAAAGCGTTTCGCTTGGATATGGAACAGGGCCTTATGAATGGGGCACTCAATCAGTCTTGAATTAACTCATTAAGGTTTGCCAATCTAGCTTGCAAACTATCACACCAGGAGGCTAGATTATACAAATACCCCCCCACACACACATAGCAAATAGTTTTCTCCTGTTTACAAAATGTGCATAATAATTGGTTAGAAATAAATTAATAAATCCTAAATGAATATTTAAATATTATGTTCCCCTATAATTATAATAACCAAGAGGAATGACGTCAGACTTGTGTCATGAACATTACTTTATATTTTGTGTTATATTCTTCTAAATAACACTTTATAATATGCCATAAATTTGCTGTGGAAGGCTTACATATCTACTAACAGAAATATGCTTATTTTATTTCGTTGTAAAGATACAACGGAGGCACCAGGCCTCAAGGTTTTTGGGGGAGGGGAAGGGAGCGGTCATGCTTTAACTAAGGATTCTAAGGGGACCTAGCTAGCCGCATTCGCCGACCCATTCAACAGTACAATATATAACCATTCATCCTACATCATGCGCGCAGCAGTTACCAAAATACCACATTTGCTCTATGAAGAAGACCTACTTAAAACCCGAAAATGGTATGATTTTTATTTACAAAATATGATTGATGTACAATGATATGATGGGAATGGGAGAAAAAACCCCGAAAATCATATATACAAGAAAGAAAACAAGGAAAAATTCCCCATTTGGTTTCCCTCCCATGCCCCCGTCTATAAAATTGGAGGCCAACTGTTTTCCGGTTCGAAAGAAACTGGAAACAAGCCGGACCTACCCTAAGTGGGGCGGGAATACTAATCTACAGAGATAAAAGAAATAAAGGGTCGGGCGCGGTATGGGTCGATAGAAGTAGGTAACATGATTTTTTACATATGAATGTTCAAGATCTTCAGAAAAGGGGGACTGGGATACGGGTTGAGGTACAAAAGTAATAGGGAGAGGGAAGATCTTGAGAACTAACGGCTAGGTGACGGGGACAATGATTCACAACATACTGCTAACTAGGTTACATGGGGGAAAAACAATTCTAATTACCAGGGATGGGTTCCCTAAGGACCCGTACCGTAGACGCCATGGGCCGGTAGAGGAGGGAGGATGACTCCAACATTGCCCCCTTTTGTACGACCAGGCTCGCTGCAGTCACCCACCTTTTGCTGAATGTTATGCGATCCAAGCGTTTTCTATCGCATCTGATTTTGACCCTCAGCTGATGCCGAAAATACAAAACCAGATCACGATGAGAAAAGTTTGCATCGTCATACAATCCCTTGTTTCGCGTCGTCCTAATCACCATTCGGGCTACAGCTAGGATCGCGAGAAACACCACACGCTTCTTACCGTGAAACGGAGGAAGAACGTTGTCTACGACGTAACCAACGTCGAGAAGCTCAAGCTTTTTGGGTTCGATGCGAGCCGTCCACTCCCCGACGTGATCCCAAAACGGACGGACTCGCTCGCAGTAGTAGAAGGCGTGCTCAGCCGTTTCTTCCAGGCCACTGCCGCAGCGAGAGCAATCAGGCATGTCTGCCAGGCCCGCTTTGTAGTTCAAGTCGCGAAGGGGTAACGCATTCCGTGCAAGTCGCCAGGTGAGCGAGAACTCGGAGTTGTTCAAGAAGCTCGATCCTGGCGCCCAATTCCAGTGAGAGCGGATCTCCTCCGCCGTCCAGCCGTGCCGCTCGCTGAGAGTATCAGAAGCGGAACCCACCACTAGCTCCCGATACAGTTCCTTCCGAGGCCATGAAAGGTCACTGGGCCCAAGAAGGTTACGAAGGGCCTTTCGGCACTCGCGGACAAACAGTGCTTCGCCCAGAGGCCTACGTCGACCTTCAGCCTTTGGGTCTGAGTTGAGGCGAGGAAAAGTCCGACTCGCCTTTTGTCTCCACGCTGAGTCCCCCGTCAAGACACGGCCCAGCAAGCCAGTGGCTCTCCAGATCAGGCATACCCAGACCCCCGTTGCGAGTACGTTGGATACAGACCTGCCTACGGACCATCGGCCTTGCACCTCCCCAGAGCAATCTGGAGAGGGATCATTGCAGTGCCAACCGATGTGCCTTAGGCAGAGGAAGTACAGCCAATCGGTAAAGGATCAAGGGGAAGACGTACGCGGCGCACGCCTCCGCCCTGCCCTTTAAGGACAACCTCCTTGAATAACAGAAATATGCTTATGACAATATGGATATCCAAGTATATATATATATCCACAGACAGATCTGTTTCGTTCTATCAGAACTCGTCTGTGTGGCTAGACACTATCTCCCCGTAAATGGGATCGAAACCCGGTTGACTCAGACGCCAAGCCAAGCTTCTAAGTATTTAGCTACAAGGAGATATTAGCTACGAAGTACATTTTTAAACGGTTATGAATCACAATTACTATTGTTTACATACATCCGTTCAAACGGCCGCCGAGATCTCAATTCGAATACGAAGAGACTTGCAAAGGCGCTAATGGCAACACGATTACTTCTTCGCTGGAGAACTCAACCCTACGTGGGTAGGGGAGTGTATATATAAATATATATATATATATATATATATATATATATCCGAGTAGCAGCTTTATTAATAAAATGTCGTTTGGGCCAACTTTCCTTCGTCAGAGTTAGCCTGATGATCCGGAAGGTGTAAATGATGTTGGTAGTTTCTGGCTCTTTAGGCGTTCTAATTTTGCTCTATTGAATGTAATAAGCACTTTTACGTATTAACTCAGGTAATTCTGTTGATGATTTTACTTTTATCTTGTCATTGCAGTTGTTTTATAGCCATAACCAACTATGCAAACACATATGCATACAAAATCATTACGACGACACAATAAAGACGAGCGACACAGTTATTTACTCAGGTTCATTTCCTATTTTGACAGTCCGGCTGGGTCGGAGGTCAGTATACAACACAGTGTTGGTTGATTATTTCCAAGCAGTAGGGATGTTTGAGTTTTTTCTTTTAATTTTCATATTTTTTATATTTCATTTCTTTCTTTTTTTCTTGAATTTTTTCCCCAGATATCAGTTTCTGTGATATATTTATATTTAGAAATTTCATCATCAGGTTTTTTTCACGAAGCTATTGTTATATAAATAGGTATAGAATACTTTTCAGAAAGTATAGATGTTAGTGAGGAATAACTGGAGCCGTATAATTATTCAAATTATTCGTGTCAAATAGGAATAATCGTAATAACTGTATGACAGAATAATAAGATTACAATAGAAAATAAGAATAATCATAATAACTGTATGACAAAATAGAAAAATAAAAACAGTCATTAAAAAAGGATTGAAATTAATCTTTGAAAATGTAAATAGTTACAATTATAATAAAATATTTACAATTGACAGCCTAGTCGACTGGGGCTATAGACAACACTGATTGCCACTCTGCATAGGGTTAAGACCCCACCCACCAACGTATGTTCTGGTATGACACTAAAACATCTAATGGCGAGGCTCCAGCCTTGGAGATTTGGGGAATTTGGACTACAACTTCATAGCTAGTGCTCCCAGGTCCACCCTGACCCGGACTTGTAGCACCTGATAGGGTCCTATCTATGGGTCAAATAAAACAAATTAAGCGTGCAAATAAATGACTGAGGTAAAACTCTGACTGTTCTATGGTAATTCTTGAACCATTTAACTGTGTGCAAAGAAGGACCAAGCACCAGTCCACAACTCCATCTTTGTCACTGTCTATTTGAGCAAGATGGGCATCAAGACAGTTCCTCAGCCTCCCTATAGTCCAAACCTTGCTCCCTGTAACTTTTGGTTATTCCCTAAGCACATAGGCTGTCGTTATGAGACAATTGAGGAGATAAAAGAGGCTGTGACGAAGGTCATTGACACGCTCACACAAGAGGACATCCATGGGGCCTTCCAGAAGTTGTTGGAACGGTACAACAAGTGCATTGCTGCCGGAGGAGATTACTTCGAAGGGGACTAGAGTTTCAGGTGTGTAATATCAATAAAAGTGCCCAAACGAAAAAATTCTGGAAACATATTTAATGATCCTCATATGTATAAACAGTGTTTTGCATCAAATAAACTACAATTGTTGATATGCCATAAAACTAAACGAAACGAAACCAAATTTACTGTTTAATAAAATTTCTTCTTAAAATAAACCAGGAAGACTTTATTTGCAATCCAACAAATGAACAAAAAACAATTGAAAGACACACACACACACACACACATATCTATCTATCTGGATGATTTTTGCCTCTCACTAATGACCCTGGAAAAAGCATGAATACTTTCGTTTTCCGCCGAATTATAAGGAACTTGTTGGGCAGACTGGGTTCTTTAGCCTTGCTTAGGCAGCCAGTCAAGGAGAAAGAAAACTGTTAATTAAAACTCTTTACATCGCTTAAAAAATCATACTCAGTTCATCCAAAATCAAGATGCTATTAATGACAGCGTTTTTGCACCTGTCAGTATTCTTGAAAAATAAACCTTCGTTGAAACACTTTTTTAAAAACTTATCACAGTTTAATTTTAGATCTCGTAATCGGATCCAATAACAGCCTTAAGATGGAGATGTTTTGAAAAGCTTACACCTCGACGACTTCGCTGAAATACACAACATGAGTTGATGGAAAAATTAACTCTAATTTTTCAAGGCAGATATAACAATTTGTACGTCCTATTTCGAGTCATGTCGACCTGGACTTACTACGGGCCAAGCGATAAAACACACAGCATGATGTTCGTTCTTCAATTCACTACCTAATCATTGCTTAAGATTCCTAATTCCTCTAAAGCATTTATTAATTACGATGTAATCAATGTTAATTTGCATGTAAGTAAACGCTTTAAAGGAATATTCGATGTGGGACCTAAATTAGAAATAACTGTGTATGCAAATATATATATATATATATATATATATATATATATATATATATCAGTTGGTGTGGTTGTGGTCGGGCATTTACGATGACTAGTTAATTTGGGAGGGCTTGTGTACGATGTGATCCGGTAGTTCAGTGGGAGAGTTTCAGCTCTGCATTCTATCGTCGCTGGCTCGGAAATCATGGTATGCATTACTGATGATTAAAAAATCGAAAAAGCTGTCCAGTGTTCCGTATATCACACGGAGTGTGCATTGACGAAATTTTCGTATTCGTCGTTTGGTGTACTTTTTTCCGTCTTTTCTTGTAGTGTTTCGAATCTGTTTCTTAATTCTAATACGTATTTATCTCTTACATCTTTGTTGTTTAATAGGGCCCAGTCATAGTGTTTGGTGGTCGCTGTTCGTTTGGCGTTTTTTCGTAGGCTTAACCGTATTTTCGCTGTGACTATTCGGTGATCGGTGGACACACCCTCAAAAGAGGAGTATGCCTCGCAATTCAATGCACTATTCTTCCATTTCTTGTTTATAAGGACGTAGTCTATCTGAGCTTTAGTACTGTTTGCGTACGTGTATGTCCATAGTTTGCCCTCTCTTTTTTGGTAGTTTGTATTGAGGCATGCTAATCTCTTTTCTATCATGAAATCTGTTAGATGTTGCCCATTTCTATTTGACGTGTTGTGGAGGCTGTATTTGTTGTTTCCGTTTTTCCCGATTTGTGCATTCATGTCTCCGCCAATGACTAACATGTTGTGTTTCGGGATGCCAAGCACCAATGAGGATAACTCATCGTAGAAGGTGACTAATTCATTTTCTTCACCAACATTGGTGGGGCTGTAGCATGAGACGATTGTTGCTCTGGGGTTTCCGTTAAATGTAGCTGCCATCATTCTAGGTTGTATTTTCTCAACGCTATTTAGCGTTTTTAGTGCTCTAGGTCCTATAAGCAATCCTACCCCTCCTACTGCGGCGTTGACAGAGTTTTTCCATGCGGATACGGTGGCGAGCGACCATCCATTGCCAGTTTCGTGATATCTGATATCTTCTGTGTGCGTGTATCTGTGTTCTTGTATGCATATTATGTCTATTTTATGTTCTTCGGCCGATGCAATTAGTTCTGGGAGTTGTCCTATTCTATTTAAGGTTCTTACGTTAAATGTGGCTATTTGTAGTGTTTGCTTGCATTTTAGTAGTTTTGATTGTTTGAGCTCTGTAGCTGATTTTTCGAACACCGAGGCCAGGGCTCCAACCTCAGCAGGACGCGCCCCTTTTTTACCCGCGCGAAGAGCGATGCGGTTTGTGTAAGTGGTTTGAGTGTGGGTCATGGTTATCTTTCGATGGCTGTTTTATTCTCTTCTATAGAAGCCACTCTTATAGAGGAGCAGCAGTAGTTCACCGATCGAACTGGTGATCCTGAGCGAAAAGTCGTCAAACTCACGTCCAGGACCCATTTGGGTATTGAGTTTGGTCGTCCATTGGTTTATTCAAATACCTTTACGTACATCATGCTGCTTCCCATGTGTACATAATAATAAAAAAAAAAAAAAAAAAAAAATAATAAAAAAAAGGGGGGGGATTTTTTAAAAAGTTTTAACAAGACTCAATAAAAACTCACAACTCTGCGTTTCACGTGACCGAACTTCTTGTGAGCTTGTATCAATACGCCTGAACTCTATTGAATAAATAACTTTCTTCAAATCAATTTTTGAGTAATTGGAGAATTACTAGGCAAACTTGTTTTGTCACGTGATAGAATTTAACGCTGATTAAAAGTAAATATATACCTTCGTGGTGACTTTTAGGGACCAAGTCTGATCTTTTATTTAAAAGATTAATTGAATCCGGAAAACGTACAATGGACTATTTTTTTCTCCAAACACTATGTACAAGTATTTGCTCCTATATTACAATCAAAGATTCTTTTTAAAAGAAACCACTTAACTTCTAGCTTTCCATCATACTTTCTTTTATATTTCCAGATTTACTTGAACAGTCTTGTACCATTATTAAAGAGTTCATTCTGGAGAGAAGCTTTTGATTATTGTATTTTTTATTCAAACATCGATCGATTGATCCTATTTAAACAATATGATGTCCATTATATACATACATACAAACACACACACACACACACACACACACATACATATATATGTGTGTGTGTGTGTGTGTGTGTGTGTGTGTGTGTGTGTGTGTGTGTGTGTGTGTGTGATGCAGAAGGCCAACTCATCGATTCACTGAAAGTACCTGTAGGAAAGAACGACTCCTCAAGAAAATTATAGAATTAGAAGCCCTATTGTACATGAGATAAAAAAATTAGCTATATTTTCCGTTGACGTTGCCCCTGTGCCCTCAAGTATGACTTCTCAAACACGTCACAGCCCCCTATATTTTGTCACAAAATTGATATGAGTTATCTGTAGGCTACTGATCGAAAATTTTAGTAAAACGAGTCTTTGATAGGTTGTTATCTATCTATCTATCTATCTCAAGGTATATATATATATATATATATATATATATATATATATATATATATATATATATATATATATATATATATATATATATATATATATATATATATATATATATATATATGTGTGTGTGTGTGTGTGTGTCCAGTTAATCATTAATAAACTGATTTCGTTCAATCTGAAACAAAATACTTACTGGCCCAAGCACACGTAAGCACTAAGAACACGTTATTCAAATATTTTGTCCAGTACATCCTATACGGAAAGAGGGAGGTGTCCTCGTGGTGTAATGATTAAACCGCTGGACAGCGGTATCCTAGAAAGTGAGTTCGAAATCCAGTCGCGCTATTACGTTCACTTTCGGAAAAATATTCTTGAGAAAGTATGAACCCCCTTATTCCCCTAGCTATGGGTTAAATTGTTCTACTCTTCTTCTTCTCGAAGGATGATTTGGACATTAAATAAACTTTGAAAGTTGATGTGCCGTTAAACAAAGATACCAAACCAAATTAAACCTATGCAGTAATCTTTATATAAGAAAACAAAGCTTATTATAATGTGAACAACAACGAATGTTTTTATTGTTAGGATTATGAGATTTTCAAAGGCTTTTAAGTTGGAGAGAATTCTTAATTAAATCAATCGTGGGATATTAGTGCACACTCACTTTTCATTCTCTTTGAATTATTCTGAAAAAAAAAGAAGATAATTTCAGAACAATAGAAAACTTATTTTTTAGTTGACAGTTTGATTTCATTGATAACAAATTTGAGTGATTTAGCATTGACAAAAAAACCAAAAAAAAAAAACAAACAAAATTAAACAAAAACTAAAAATAAGAAAAAAAAAACAAATCAACCAAAAAAACAAAAAAAAAAAAAACCAACAAAAAAACAAAAAAACAAAAAACAAATGTTGTCCACGCTTTGTATTGTTGAAAATATCAATATTTATTTTCTCCTGAGAAGTGCACATGTTTTTATGTCTGAAAAACACGCAATTACAAGGAGAAATTTTGTTCAGTTAATTAGCAGAATTATATATATATATATATATATATATATATATATATATATATATATATATATATATATATGTGTGTGTGTGTGTCTGTGTGTGTCTGTGTCTGTGTGTAAACAATCGTTCTGCAAATTAGTTGAACAGAAATTTGCTTGTCATTTAAATTATTTTTTTGGTGAAAAAACTTTTTTCCTCAGGAGAAACTTAATATTGATAGGTACAACAAATCAAAGCGTGGATTTTGACGTGTCTATTGTTGTTTGTGAAGACAAAATCGTACAATATTCTCATCATTTTAACACGAAACGATATCAAATGCCGTTTCGTGTTAAAATCAATAATCTCTTTTTGGGAGGGTTTAACTCCTGTAGGAGATTCAGTGGGATTATTATTAGCCCCGAGACAAGATTGTAAAGTAAATCTTAATATATAATCAGGTGAAATTTGTAGTCGCAAGAAATGAATGCCCTGTGTTTAAAATTTTTTGAAAATGTCGTGTCAAATAATTTTTCATATCCCTTTCCTTATATATACACACACACACACACACACACACACACACACACACACACATATATATATATATATATATATATATATATATATATATATTAAAGTTAATAGATGGAAAAATACCACCATCAGAGAATATATATATATATATATATATATATATATATATATATATATATATATGTATGTATATTCAACTGGAGGTGTATTTTCCGTGTATTGCTTTTACTGCCTATGTTACATATATGTTATGGATGCACCTACGATTGATGACTGATGTATTAGCTAACCCGGTCCGCTGGCAATCTTCTCGTGTCCACAGTTTAATAATTACTTTTACTCTACTATTGTCATCTTTAAAAAGAATAGACCAAGATTAGTAAATTAGTCTATTCATATGTGCTTGGTTAACTATCCAGTACTTGTATTTCTTCCAAAGAAAATCATAATTCTTTGTTGAGAAATGTCATAAGACAAAATCAATGAAAATTCACGATAATTTTCTTGTTCTTTAATTCACATATACACTCATCCCCTTGTCAACGGCAATCCTTGCTAGATAAAGGGAGATTATTCCACTAATCAACACTAATCAGCTAATACAAGCTTCTTTTTGATCTTGGATAGTTTTAATTTGTTTATAGAAGTACTCACTATTCATTCGTCGATTATTACTCAAGATTGGGAAACATATTAACTCAGAATATCAACAAAGATTTGATCTGACTTATAAAAAAAAGTCTGTAAGTCTTTGACTTTTTAAGAGATGTTCATGTCAGTTGATATTTTCTAGAAGACAGGAAAACAATACAAAAAGTTTCCTATAACAGCATACAGGATTGACAAAATTCCAAAATTGGAGTTATGTTTACGAAGGTTCGGTTAGGAAGATAAAGTTATTTATTTAGGATTTATAAAGGCAGAATTAAATTTGACAAGGCATATTTCGGATAATAGCTGCCGACAAAAAAGGGGGGGGAATCGTCGACGCGAGTTCAATCCTTGATGAAGCTGATTGCGTTTCACCTCACGCTAATGTGTTTGGAAAAAGCATGAAACCATTTTTTCCCTCTCCAGCAGCTTTAGGTAAATAGTAAGACAGGTGTGATTAGACAATCATTTTAGTAGAAAAAGCACTATAAACTTGAACCCACTTTACTCAGCTTAAAATAAAGATTGCGTCATTTCCTGCCCGTAGTGGAATGGTTGGGTAAACATATACACATGACTTGTGCAGTCATAGATGTTAAATAGGCTTAAAGAGATTGATACAGTTTTTCTTGAACTGTTATGAGACCCAATCGACCGATATGGAACATTAGATCTTAATCGCTCTAAACATTTTCTAATTGGCTTGATTACAGGTTGTCCGCATTTTCTAAGTTATTACTATTTTGGCAATTGTCCAGTCAATACTAATGTATAATGTGTAGAGTAAAATCCATGTACTTATTACAACGGAAAAAATCGATACTCAGACCATATACTCAGTTCCACAGAATTGGTAGAGTTAATTATGTGTAAGGTTGGGAAGAGTTCTGAAACCACCAAACAAATAATTAAATTACGCTGTTTTATTTACCGTTTATACCTTTGGAATTAAGTAAACAACGAAGTAAATAAATAACATGCAGCAATTTAGCATAAATTTCCTCCATAGAGAAAACTTTATAAAGTAACCTATTTCAAGAGAAACTTTAAATATATTGTGACGGCAAATTCTTTAAAATCCCAAAACAAGACTTTATTTTCGCACGTGTGAAGACAGGGCAGGTTGGCACTTGATCCCCTATAGAATAAGTCCTCGTTCAGAGTTTTTCTCTCAGGCATATAAGACCTGGCATATTACGTGAGGGATTAATTTAGGGCCAGGCTGACCGCCGCTGGCAAGGGGTTCCAAAGTTCACACTATCCACACACCCACCAAAGCCACTAAACTTCCTCCCCTAGACAACAGAAGATATGGACCTATAGGTTTTAGTCGTAATAATATTATATTGTAGGAATTAATAGGACAATTCTAAGCAAGATAACATAAGGCGAATAGAAGCTGAAAAGGAAATGTGACATAACAAATTCGTAGCAGAATTGCAAGAACAACTTAGACCACGTGGTAACATAAAAATACATGAATCCTTTACTATACAAAGAGATACACTTTCAAAGTGTCGAATATGTATAATGAATTGAACAGTCCATGGACATAAATGTCTTTCTTCTTTTCTGTTCTTTCGTTTCTTCAAATTGAGAGAGAGAAAGAGAGAGGGTGGTATATAAAACTTGGGTATAAAGGAGAAATAGTCCCAAAGTTACTTATCTTTTTTTCGACGGGGTTCCACTGGAGAATCTTTCTTCTTTCACGGGCTAATAGACTTTATGCTATTTTTAATACTGGCTTGAAGAACTCGGGTCCCTCGTGTCTCAGATATTCTTTTGTCTTCTACCCGGAATACTGGCTTTGGTTCGTCTGCCCGCTACGAACCCTACCAAACAACTAACTTTTCTTTTCGTTTTTTTTGCTACTGGAAGAAGGTGCCACTTCCGTTTTAGGGTCCAAGCCAATCAATTGGCTTCTCTCTTCCTCCTTCCTGGTCAACCGATTTCTTAGGGCTACTAGATGTCACCCAAGTTCGGTTACTGTGTACAAACATCTGTTGGTCTTCACCCCGACCTACATTCTTTCTTAACGGTTTGCCACTGTTCATTCCAACGGGAGGATAGTATGAATCTTATTTTTATCGTCTCCGCGGGATATCACGTGACAATATCCTTAAATGAGTCATAAACATACACTACATATATATATATATATATATATATATATATATATATATATATATATATAGGGAAGTAAATAATTGAGTAAAATCTGGCAATATCTCATTACATATACTTGGATTACCTTGTTAGCAATTTCTCTCTATTTCTCTTTCTCTAACTCTCTCGAACTATCTGTTTATACATATCTCTCTCTCTCTATATATATATATACATTATATATATATATATATATATATTGTAGGTTTATATATATATATTGTAGGTTTATATGTTTGTATATATATATATATATTTGTATTGCGTATATATATGTATATATTTGTAGTAGGTTTGTATGTGTATATATATATATATATATAAGACAAAAAACGAAGAAAGGTTATAGAATTTCTAAAATATGAGTTTAAAACACATTTACGTGAGTGTTGTAATGTGTCCAAGATGACGCCTTCAGGCAACATTCTGAAGTTAATCTTTAACTGATGAGATCATATATAATAAGTCTTCTCAAAGGTGTAAACCTTTCTAAGCATTGGTCTGAAGCCACAATCTTATGTGCAAAGAACTTGAAAATATATCAATGTTCGTGCTAAAAATTTAAGGAAATGCCAGAAACGTGATTAAGTGATGCCTACATGTATCTCATAAACAAATATTTAAACCTGAAACCTAAGTAAACGTGTTTGCCTTCAGATCATATTTTTCTTCTCTTCACATCAATGGTTTTTCATCAAATAATATCAAAACATAAATTCGTAGGTTATAATAAATATTACCATTTGTTTTCTTGTTAATGTTGGACTAATAGACTGATTGTATTGGAATTTGTTAAGTGATCACCTTTGATCCGAAATAATGTTTTAGAGATAGTAAGGCTTGACACAGGCTATCCAAAACCAATGACATTTGGCATAAAATTATTCAGAATGGACCAAAACTTCTAGAAGGAAAATAGAATTGGCGTCCACAGTACATCCCTTCTGTCCGTGAAAACGTATCTCGAACATCTCGTAAAGGGGCTATCGGAATAATCTGATTTAAATTTGCTCATAGAACTGCTTCTTCTTCACAAAGAGGGATGTCTAGGGATTTTTAAAGTAACGTTAATTTGTAAAGTCTTGTTCATTCAGAAAAAAGGTAAAATTGTTATCTACTGACGTTATAACATTATAAAAATTATAAGATGGTCATGTGACTGGTTCTTAAAATATTTGGATTAGTCGTATAATTACTCATTCTATTTCGTGTGTTTACATATAAGCCAATGCAATAACAGTCTAAATCCACCACTTATTTATTTACATTCTACAATCCATTTTTTCTTTTTTAAGTTAATTTAGTTTATTAATGTCAGGACATTGGCATAGCGGTTAGAGTGTTCGCCAATGGCCCGGAAGACTAGGTTCAATCCCAGGTAGAGTCATACCAAAAACTGAAAAAGGGTACTTGATGCCTCTTTCCTTAACACTCAGAATTATAAGGTACGGATCAAGGGTAAAGTGGAGCAATCCAGGGAATGGAGTAGCGCCCTCCCCTACACCTTGGTGTAGTAGCTATCGAAAAGGGAGCCTTCTGGTGGCCCTCGACTATTGTCGCCAACTTTACTTTTACTTTTAGTTTGCTAATTCAGTTTTTCCATAATTTACATTTTCACTAGCCTCTTTACCCTTAGAATGGGAAACAATCTAGAACAGGTACGTTCAATTTTTTTCTCGATCGTATCACTTTTGAACTTTGGAAAAAAAATTTAGGCCAGCCACCGTCAAAACTATGTAATCTAATGGCAACTAGTGTGCAGAGTGATAGATACTTTGTGAATGCATTTAAAAAATAAAGACAAGTGAAATGAAGTATTTTCACACAAAATTGGGTTATCATTTCCGTTGTGGTATCATCCCTGTTTCGATACCCAATGAACTCTTCCAATAAAGATGTAACAATTGACTATAATCCACTTAATGAGTACATAGCAAAAGCTACACTAGTGACATTGTATTATTTGTTTTCTGTTATCTATAACTGTTTTTCTTCTCTCTACGTGCATGTTTGTCTTATTTATTTATGCCTGTCTTCAAGGACATAATAATTACTAATAAATAAAATAACAAATTTTTATAAAAAAATCTTTCCTGCAACCATTATTAGTAATGTAATGAGAGATTTTTTCAACCTTTGACTTCAAAACAAATTTTTCTTGTTCAGCACACTTGCAAGTTATAGTCGAGTCCAAAAATGTAAAATTTGTCGTACAGCTACGAAACTAACTTGAAATTAGTGTAAAAAATGATAACAGTTTGAGAGGCAACACTGACTAGCCTGGCGGGCTGGATTGTAGTCCGTGGGTCACCTTTAGCGCAACTCTGGTCTAAAATCAAAATTCCTGAAAATAGACGTGTTCCATGGCTTTCAAACAGTTATGTGGTTAGCCTTTACTATTTAACTGTGTATTTCCTTGACTTGAATGCATTCGATAAAAAAATATGATTTGCAATGATAATTTTTTAGGAACTAAAACCTTTCCCATAAATAAGTCATTTTAGATAGTTCGCCTTGTACGCTACGTGGATAAGCTCTTTAGGGATTTATAGTAATTCAAATTATTGCAACAATTTTATATCTAAAGTTGAAAGCCATAGTTCATGTGGCGAAACTTTTATAGTCTGCAGAAATAGAGATGTTGACTCAAGTGCAAATTTTCAACGTGGCTCTTCGCATTTCCCTTCGTGCTGTTGCTCGTAGCAAGGCGTGAATTCATATCTTCTCACTGCAGCTATGAGTGAGTTGTAAGAATGATTGGGCTCTTTGTCTTTCGTAACCAGCTTAGGAGAATTAAAACTCTGAATGAAAACAAGTTATTCTTCAGTTAAATATTGGCCTTTTGGCACACCGTACTTATACAAAACCTAGCTAAAACCTTACGCATTTAAAATAGCCGAGTTGTCAATCAAGCTAAAAACTTTGGCATGCAAGGGGCCCCATGCCGTGTAACTGGACATTTTCCATTGACTTGAATATATGAAAAATAAAAATATGATCCCCTGTGTTTTTTTTAAGACATTCAAACACTTTCCAATTAAATGACTCACAAATATCAGACATTTTGATAAGTGTCCTTGTACCCTACTCAGCTCTCTTCACAATCAACAATTATAAAAATACAAGGCTGAAAGTTCCGTTGTATTTTATACGATGACTTTTTTTTTTTATTGTAACAGAATGTGATTCCTTATAGAAAAAAATCAAACATTTTCCGCTTAATAAACGTCTACATAACACTGCTCGTTGAGATATTATAATTAAAAGACTAAATGCTGTGATGTTGATAAGCGAAACATTTTCTCGGGGTCTGATTGATAAGTTCCAAACAAGAAAGTAAATTTATTTAAGGAAGATATACTTTTGCTTGTTGCCATGAGATTGCCAAGAAGATAAGTATATTCTATGTTGCATAGAAGACAGAAAAAAACAAAGGACAAAAAGTCATCACGTAAAAGATTGAAGCCAAAAATAATCTTGGGCAGAACAAATTATTTTTTCCAGAACTCAGTACAAGAATTAACGCTGCCTCTGGAAAAGGCGGTAAAAATAGAATGAGAGTTTATAAATGATCTTGTCAAAAAAAAAAAAAAAATACTGCGAAATGATATTCTTGCAAGCGTCACACTGACTGGATGTAAATTGGATGATTTTCTCAAGTTTCAATTTCACTATCTGAAGAATTCAGAAAAAAAAAAAAACCGCATAAGGATCATTATTGTTGTTTGGTGTCTTGGATTTCTGAAACTTGACCAAACAAGAACACTTATTCAGAGGTAATGTGATAAAGGCGTTTTGTTTGGAATATACGGTTTTGGTTTAAATGTTATTCCAATGCTTATGGAAAACTGTTTCTTTCTTTTTAAAAGAGAAACTATTCCGTGGTATCTTTTATAACATAAAATCGGAAAATATAAATCTCGTTTTTCCCATATCCACAAGGAACAATGCAATAGGTCTTTTAAGCACTGATTATTTCAAAAATAACATACACTTGCTAAAGGGTCGCTAGTGCCTGCTATTTAAGTCGATATCGAATACTTTCTTATGTAAAAATCTTATATTATAGCTATTTTGCACCCGCAAAAATGATCGGATATATATTCTAAATTTTATGAGACATTCAATTTAGGAAATAAACTAAGCAATATTATATAGGATTGTTTGATTTTAATGACTGTCGACCTGTATGGGATCATTTTATGTCAATAGCTTAGTTAATTGCGCACATTATATATTTATTTTCAGGTTTTGAAGTAGTTACTTAAAAATAATTTTTGTGCAAGGTTATATAATATAAAATATTCCTGTCAATTGTAAACAGACCTACAGATGTGAATCTAAGAGGTTATACTCTTTTCCGAACCAGAATGAACTTGGGAATAACATTTCTAAATGGGTACTCATTTCCAAGAGCAGCCGAACAGGAGCCTCACCACTAGATTGAGTTTACTTTCATATCCAAGACACGCATTGTTTTTTAGGGAAAGAAGGGGTTAACCTCTACAGGGGATACTGTTAATGTATTCTTAGATCCTCTCTAGTTTCAGTCTTTCTCTTCCACTTAATCTCTATCCCTCCCCCACATCCCTCCCCCATATCTCTCTCTCTCTCTCTCTCTCTCTCTCTCTCTTTCCTCGTCTCTGTCAGCAAAGCTTGACTTAAAACTACAAAATCTTATCATCCCTTGTCGGACTCCATATATAATTTAACAGCTGTACTGTATCTTCTTAGCGTTTTTACTGAATTGGCAACTTTTCTGCTGCACACTTAGTGTTTGTTCTAAATTTTCTAACTAGCTGGGTTACTGTATTCAATATGAAACATGGTCTAACCAGACCGACAGCATACTGCAATTCACGGAAATTACATAATAAAGTTATTGGAAAAAATAATTTAATTCCATTGAGGTATCAAACATGCACCACCTTTTTAAAATTTCTAAAAACGTTCAATGTTAGACTTCAAAGGAAATCAACTAATTTTGGAAAATTTTAATACAGGGTAGGGAAGCAAAATATGAAAGAATTTTTAAAATGTTTTTTTTTTAGTTCGATAAGTCTAATTTTAACAAAAAAACATGATAGATCTATATTTTCATGATTGGCTCTATTATTCAAACAGTTTTAATTAAAATTCAGTCCCAAATGCGTGAGCAAGAAAAGAAACGACAAAGAATCTATGATTTGCTTTCCATCGAAACCAAGCCCCACCCCCCCAAAATCCGGAATAATTGGAGTTTCTTTATGGCCTCTATCATGTCCAGACCTTTACTTCCTTGATTGCGCTATATAGGGTGTTTTAAAAAACAAAGTAAATGCTACTTCCCATTCAAATATTTGTTCGCTTAAGAGTGCTATTGAGGAGGAATGTAATGAAATGTCCGAAGAATTTATTCTGAAGGCATCTAAATCGTTTCGAAGGCATGTTGATACAATAATTGAAGTTAATAGCGATCATATTGAGTAAATTTAGCGTTTTTTGTCCATCTTCTTATTTTGTTGTTTATTTTTGTATCAAAATTAATCTTGTTGTATAATAGAGCCGTTAATCATTATACTAGAATATTCCTTATTTTTTCCACACCCTTTACACTTTTTTTTACTATTTTCATTTTTGTCCAATTGTTAGATTTACATTTAAGGCAGGGATATGATGGTCTTTACAATGTGTTAGTTCCGATTACGACCAATTAAAACTTAGTGAAATATGATCACTATCAAGGTTTACTCTGTCGGTGAGGGTTTAAAATATGCTGACTGTTTCACTACAAGGAGTCGTTCTGGATATTAAGCTAGATCTGATGGTGAGGATGGATTTCGGGAGCTCTGGAAAGAGCCGATTAATCCTTTAATTCCACTGCTCCCAGATACGGCCTGACCCAGAAGAGTAAATTCTATTTTTAGGTCCCATCTATGGTACAAATAGATCTGTTTTCAAATTATTCGTATATGCTCGTAATATCTTAAAAGTTTGTGTGAAAAAAAATCCTAAAATTTGCACGTACTGAAAAAAAATCGTCGGATGAAATAGATCAGCCTTAAGAAGGTTGATGTGTGTATTTCACAAAAAATGTGCTAAAAGTAATTAATTATTATTCAGAACTTTTGATTGTTGAATGAACAGATCGTTTTAAAATATTGTCTTAAATCAAGAAAGTACTCAAATAGAAGCCAGCAGTGTATGATAAAGGCAAATATTAATCATCATCTCATCTTTTTATTTCATGTTCGTTAATAAAATTTTCATGTATTTGAAAAATACGGTTTCATTTTGGTTTTATCCAGCACAACTGGCCAGATTTAATAACAAAATTTTAAAATGATTTGTTTATTCACACACACACACACACACACATACACACACACACACACACACACACACACACACACACACACACACACACACACACACACACACACACACACAGATACTTTGGATCTGATGTTAGTACGATTAATTTGTTAGTTCCAAAAGAAAACGAATCAGTTTGTCTGTGTTGTCTTTTATGAATAAAACTGTTTTCGGGAGTATAAACGTTTGCCTTCCTATATGTTTATTTACTTGAATGGCGTTTTAACAGCAATAAAATTGCCCTGCATGTATGCCAGGAGTTTAATTATGTCATCATAATCCAAGTGTTGAAATTGAAATTGCTGTTTAAATAATAAAGCCTAACATAAATAAAAGTAAAGAAGGGCTCAATTTAGGGTTGGTAGAGATTCACGCACACATTCATCTTTTATTTCTCCGTTTTTCTTTTTAGGGCACTTATCAAGTGAGTTGAAAAATAGAACCTTCATAGCATTGAATAGTGAAATGTAAGTTTATGCGTAAAAAAAAATATTTCAGTATACATATATTCACGGTTTCCTGAGGTAATAAATGCTATAAATAAAAGTATTAGATTTACATGACAGATTGATGAGATTTATTATTTATATGTTGTATAGCATTATCATTAAGCCCTGCGAACTTAAACGTGTGGAAAAATAGATTCGGTCAACGAGTATGATTAACAGCAATTGAACTCAAGATCAATCTGGCATTACGGCTCTTATTGAATGGTTTCTATCAGGTGACCAATACGTTTCTAAAGCTTAAAAGTTGATTAGTGAA
>OY757905.1:110780514-110890514 GCA_963585895.1 Sepioteuthis lessoniana | reverse complement strand
GACGCTACTCCATTCCTAGGATTGCTCCACTTTACCCTTGAACCGTACCTTATAATGCTGAGTGTTAAGCAAGGTGATATCAAGTTCCATTTTTAAAGTCTTTGGTATGACTCGACCTGGAATTGAACCCAGGTCTCCCGGGCCATTGGCGTTCGGATACTGAGAATGTATATATCTTTTTAAAGATTTTATGTGATTAAATTGGTTAGTGAAATAAAATATCTCTGTAATAGATTATTGTCAGAAAAAGTTTTTTACGCTATTATTGATATGTATGTTACTTTTTCATTTGTGAATTTTAAAAGCTTTTTATTTTAGCGTCTTTATAAAAGATATAAATATAAGAAATGATCTTCAGTCAAGATGTAAAATTATAATTTACTAAGATTAGTAATTGCGCTAAATGTTTGGAAAATCATCATAAGAAATCTAACGCTACATTACTATAACCATTCAATATAATAATCCAAATTTACACATTATACATTCAATATTGCTTTTTTCAGTATAATGATATTTATTACAAACAAAAATTTGGATTATCCACGGGTACAACCCATAGCGGTGTTCTTGCTTGTCTTTTTCTTGAATTCATATTTAGTCAGCTCCTTTTAAATTTATAAAGATTCCAGCTATTTCCATTATTTAGATTGTATATTATACATATATCCACAAAATATAGACTTTAAAAAAATGACAGATAAATGAGTGATAATATGTTTTTACATATTTCAAAAGTATACATTCGTTTGACATAGATGCAGATTTCTCTTAGCTCACCAATAAAAATATCATTAGCAAAGAAAAAGTACTTTGATATATTGTTTCTTGAAATATTTCTTCCTTTCAATTCTTCTTGCTTCTCTATTTTCGTTTTCTTCGTCAGCCATCTGTTTATATGAGATAAACATAATGATTAATAGTGATTTCCGTTAGCTCCACTCCGTCTCTTGGTTAAGTTTGGTTAAATCCCCTCTTCCCATTTTGACATTATTGCTCAGCAATCCTCAAACACCATTATCATTTTGTGTAACTGAGGAAACAGATAATGGTACTAAACTGACAAGTGAGTAAGTATTTACTCAGGTGAATTCTCTTCGAATTACGGCTTCAAGATAAATTTTGCTCGGTGAAATATTTGCCTGAAGAAGATCTATGAGTAGTCAGATATTTTTACGGGAAGTGATAAATAATCTACCAAGTAACATAACTGGCATTTATTGAATTTATTGCATTATTTCGAAAGAAAAGAGCTTTTTAGTAGACGCTACATACTTTTTTTTTATATAGTCAGTCGTGTCTGTCCTGATTAGATTAATAATGATTAATTAGTACGATATCCTTCTTTGTGGGTCTTAACTCGAAAATCATACGGTTTAGAAAACTAAACTTTCATAGCAATTACCAACAAGTGTGTTCAATCCTCACGATCTTACCTGAGAACTAAGGTCAAGATAAACTGAATATTTTAACTATAATGAACTCTTTTAATTCTTTCACTCTATCGGTGGGGCTTAGAATATTCAGTCTGTATCCATTGTACTCAAGGTCAATTTTTAAGCGGAGTTTAACAGGTTTGAATTCAGAGTTTTCTTTCTCCTAGACTAGTTGCCTCACCAAGACTGAAGAACCAAGTCTGCCCTGCCATTTACCCATAGCTGGAGGGAGAATAATTTGATTCATACCTTTCCCAAGGGTATTAGAAGGTGCCCGTGGTGTAATGGTCATCATCGTAGGAAATGGACACGGCGACGCGAGTTCAAATCCTGGACGAGACTGATTGCATTTCACATAGCACTAATACCCTTGGGAAAGGTATGAATCAAATTATTCTCCCTCCAGCTATGGGTAAATAGTAGGACTGACTGGGTTCTTCAGCCTTGGTTAGACAACTAGTCTAGGAGAAGGAAAACTCTGAATTCAAACCTGTTAAACTCCGCTTAAAAATTGACCTTGTGTCATATACTGCCCGAGCGGAGGGGTTGGTAAATAGGTAAAGTTGGTAAATAGGATTAGTGCTATGTGAAATGCAATCAGTCTCGGCTAGGATTTGAACACGTGTCGCCGTGTCCATTTCCTACGACGATAACCATTACACCACGGGCACTTCCATACAGAGCATTAATACAGATAGAGGAATATCAAGTATGGCGGTAAACTGCATCTGATCATGGGGCTCCTATTCTGGAGCAACGGAGAGTATGGAGTAGGCCTCCATAATCATTACTCCTCGGTCAACTCTGACCCAGAATGGTAGTACTTGTTTGGGTTCAATCTATAGGTCAAATAAATCTATTTCCCAGTTATTCTTATTCAATGGGAACATTTTACACCATATAACTGTAAATTATTTATATTAAAAATAGTTAAAGTTATGATTGTTTTCAAATTGTTACAATCAGTTATTTGCAACCATACAAATAGCTCCATTCAAATGATTATTATTAAATAGAAACAATTACTTGAAACCTAAGAAGTGTGTATGAATTATTAGTATTAGATATCAATAGTGGAAACCATAAAATTATGTGTAGAAAATTTGTTTTAGATTGGAGTAATTGGTATCATATATATGTGCGCGCTAGAAAAAAAAAAAGAAAAATTATCTCTTAAGAAATAACGACTGACATTGTCAGAATAACTACGACCAGGTATTAACATCTCTGAAATTAATGTTCTGGGAAATTGTTTCACTGGGTTTTTTCTAAGAGTATCCAGCGATGGAATCTTCTGATTTAAGACGTGATTTTAGGTAAATACTTCAGCTAGAAAAAAAATCAGATTTTTATAATTTACTTTTTCCATTTGATATAACTGCAGTCTTTCCTTGTTTAGAAGACGAATCCAAAATCTCTTCAATTAAATTTAATGATATTTCGAATATGAAAAGAAGATCACTTCTTAAAAATTTTACGCAGTAGAATAAATATTGACACTATAATTTTAAAGATGGATGATAGTAAATTGTTAAATCAGGGACGTGCGGTCTTTTACATTATATATATATATATATATATATATATATATATATATATATATATATATATATATATATATATATGAATGTTGAAAGATGACGGTTTAATGAAATTCTTTTTTTAATTTTTTAAAGAGCCATTAAAATATTAAAAGATTGTTTCTCTAATTAGTTTCTATTTGAAGTTTTAAAAAGTGCTTTTATAGTGACTTTATCGCTAATATTGAGGACTATATTCAGCAGGTCTTCAAATTGAGAGTGCTGCGTCTAGTGAATGAACTAATGATGCAGTAAAAATATTTAGATACTCGTACATATATATATATATATATATATATATATATATATATATATATATGTGTGTGAGTGTGTGTGTATGTGTGGCAGGTTTTTCCTTTTTGAACAGCTTTAATTCTTAGTGCAATTTGCTTGTGTCTAAATTGCTTTGCGATCAAAAAAAAATCAGATAGCTGCAGTGACTGAAAATAGAGCTGAGACAATCAACGTAAAATAGTTTCGGCAAAATTAAAGAATAAAGAATCACATTTACTAACATACTTATGAAGGAGCTATGCCTACTGCTTTTAAGCGTTTATAGACACGTACAAAATTGTACTAACACATACGAGAATATGCCTATATATATATATATATATATATATATATATGGGTGTATACAAATCAGTCATCAGATATTATATGGGCATACACGCTATGAAACAACGGGCATACACACTATGGAATGTAGTGTAATGTTTGATAAGTGTTTCAGTTAAAGACATAGGAAATGGACCGAGTGATTCGAGTTAACGTTCTGGATGAAGCCGTTTCTGTATCACTTCGTGCTAATGCCTGAATCCATCTCGTCATTCTTCCTTCGAAATGCTTTCGGTTAATCAATAACTTTTATTCAAAAAATGTAAGAACTTGTCGTACCAATGTGCTTTTACTAGTGTTAATATTTTGGTTAATTTGAGAAGAGTAATATTTCTTATACTATCGCTGGAAAAATGGAATTAGTAAACTAAGGGAATGTTCAATTGTTTTTTTTTTTTTTTGTTTTTGTGGACAGTGAATAAACTAATGAAAGATTAACCACGAAATATTTTTATTCAAAAGATAGTTTTGGCAGATCGAGTTTTTTCATGGAAACAATTTTGAAAATAGTTAAAAAAAAAAACTTAAAATAGATATTCTGTTGGGATATTTCAACAAAGAATAGGTGCCAAAAATATTATCCCTTGTATGTATGCAAGAACAACACCATAAACACGCACAAAAAAATCTGTACAAGGCACTGCCTCGTTATCATTCATTGTAAAACAAAGTCACTGACATACCGAGAAGAACGCGTTTGCGCGCACGCACGCACGCACACACACACACACACACACACACACACACACACACACACACACACACATATATACATATATATATATATATATATATATATATATATATTAGTTAGTTATATATATTTAATAGCATAGACGCTTTTCTGCTACCACTGGTTTTAGGCCATCTTTATACGACAATCACCAGGCAAAAAGACAAAATCTTTGGAGAAATAGAAAAATCGAAAGGATATAATCGAAAGAATTTTACGTTAGAATTTTATTTTGGATTATATGTCCATATTGTTTCGTGTCATCCTATATGTGATTGTAATTGTGTGTGTGTGATGATACATGCGCCACGTGACAGATTTAAGGTTGTCACATGAATATAATAGGGGCATACGATAAGTTTCCAGACTTTTTTCGTATGGGCACTTTTTTCGTATGTGTTGTGATATGTAGCAAAAGGTGGAGGAAGCCGAGAGATGGTTTGAGATTTAGCTGAATGAAATTTTTTATCATGTGTAGAGATTATTTTAGTTAAGGGATAAAGTTATCATCATCATTGCATTATGAAGAAAATTAATTTTTGATTTAACATGTGAGTACAATAGACAAAATGGATCCTGGGTTTAAAACGTAAGAATAATTGGAAAGGTGAAAACATCATGGTTCTAAGAGACATAATATACGGTTATATACTATGGTGAATTATACAATACTAGCATTCATATGTTGATTATATGTCCTGTGTTAATTGCAATATGTACGTTATTGTAATTTGTATTGGTTGTCTATTTCGTGTTAATGTTATATTACATATACGTTATTGACTTTGATATTATCATTACGCTACGTATCATACTATCATAGATCACAAAAACGGTGGTAGCAGGTAACCATCCATGCTATTAACTATCAATAAAAACTAATATATATTTATTTATTCATAATTATATTATATAATAGCCTTATCTGAGATATTGGGTACTCTCCAGATTATACCGCATTTGCTCCGTCAAGAACCCACAAAGTAAGATAGTAACAATCATATACTGTGGATATATATATATATATATATATATATATATATATATATATATATATATATATATACTTAGCCCTCTAACCTTGAGCTCATGGTCAATTCATCAAACAGCGATTTACAGTGTTGAATTAGATTTCTTTCTCCTCGACAAGTTCCTGTACTGGTTCACCCATTGCTTAGATGCATATCTTTTTAAATGGTATTAGCGTTATGTACTATGAAATTAGCCTCATAGAGGATTTAAACCGGTCTCCCTGTCTATATATATATATATATATATATATAAATATATATATACATATATATATATATATATATATATATATATATATATATATATATATGTGTGTGTGATTGTATGTGTAATTTTTTCTTTTTTTCTTGGTCCAAAGAGAAAAAAAGTAAATATTTCAAAATTGATAGGTCCACAAAAATGTTTGTATCCTTTTAAAAATTATTTATTTAATTCTTACGCGTTTCCAGCTTATGACTTTCTTTAGAGAACTTTTAATGTTTTTTCAGGAGGGATTTTTGGTTTATATAGAGGTAACTGTTTTAATGGGGTGGTTGTTTCTTGTAATTTCGTGATAGATTCTTTGTAGCAGTTGGTTCTTTCTTTCTCTTCTTTTTATTTTTTCATCTCTTTCTTTTTCCCAGACTGTGTTTCCAGTTCTCCTTTGTGGTTGCATTTTTGTTTCCCCAACTTGTCTTTGATATTTGATATGCTCAAAACCTTTTTTGTCGTTTAACTCTGGGTTGTCGTGTGTGTTTCCATGTATGTGTGTCTGTGTGTGTGTATAGTTGATATGCTATAGAGTTTATTGGTGTTTTTTAAGTGGTTATTAAATCTGTGTGATAAAGAATGTCTAATAATTTTCGTCAATTTACCCGGTTAACTGAAAAAAATATTGGAGGTCTACCTTATTCATGAACATTTACAAAAAAAGAAAAATAGTATGAATATGCCATCAGAATTTGGTTACCTAACTGGCCCATTGGCCAAATGAGTAGAGTGTTCGCCAATGGTCGTGCAGACCGAGAGTTAACCCCAGGTCAAGTCATACCAAAGACTCAAAAATGGTACTTGATGCCGCCTTGTTTAACAGTCAGCATTATAAGGTTGGCATCAAGGGTAAATTTGAGCAATCCAGGGAGTAGCGCCCACCTACACCTCGGTGTAGCAGCTATTGAAAAGGGGGGCTTCGGTTCACCCTCGAATAAGGTCACCAACCTTACTTATTCCTGACATTGACTTAATTCAACCAGCCGTATAAATTACAGACTGTTAGACGTTGTTTTCTTCTCGTTTTTCGTCTGTTCATTTTTATTTTTGTTTCACGAGTCTGCAGGTTTTCTCACTTTCTCTATAATTCCCTCTGATTGGTTCGATAAAAATCAGTTTGACCTTCCGCATAGTAAGTAATACATCTTTATATGTACGGAATTTCTCTAAGTTCAAGGAAATAAAATGTGCCTAACGGAGAATTCAGAGCCAGAAGTAATTCAGTTATGAAACCTTTTTTATTGCGCGGGGAAGAATAAATCGACCAGAAGAAGACGCAAAACAAAAGTTGTTAAAGAACAATCAGAAAAAAGAACACTAGCATATGGAATGTGCCAGTAACCCTTTAACTACCGGATTTTCATAGCACAATGTAATCACTATAAACGTCCTAAATCATTTATTTTAAACCAACTCGCAGGATTTGTTAAAATAATCGGATGAGTCCAATGTTTTGCAATCTTTTGGTAACGTTAGACACAATTCAATATCACACGATGCTTTTTCTGAGGTTGTGAACGTGACGTGAAGTGCCGAGCTTGCCTAGTACGCTCCTTGTACTAGTCGGCAAATTTGCCTCTATAGCTTGGAGCACAGCTCCAGAATCCACGGTTTTCTCCTTCTTGATCACGGTTCTTACAAAGCGTATAAAATTTCTTGCACCATCTGAATACAGTTCTATTATCAACTGCACCTTCATCTGTAGCACAACAATTTTTTTTTGTTTTTTACACGGTGTTATAGCCCAGATCGAAATTGTAATGTCCCCAAATCAGTGTATGTTACACGTTCAACAGTTTCGTTTCCAAATCATACACATGAGATAATAAGTATATATTCTTCCAGTAAAGAAATACGGTATACAATTACTATAGTACTTTACTAATCTTTTTGATCAGATGTGGCACAGGGCCAGATGAATGGGGTACCCAATAAGACTCGAACTCACTCTTGAGGGGTTGTGAATAATGGCTTCCTAACCATTACACGTCCCGAGGCGCCCGTATCCAATTACTATCGTAATTTACCAAGCGTTTTGCTCAGATGAGGAACAAGGCCAGAAATAGGGCACCCACTGAGAATTAAACTCACTCGTTAAGGTTTGCTAGTCTAGCTTGCTCACTAGTACACCACCCGAAGTGCTCGTATTCAATTACTATGGCAATTTACTAAGATTTTTGCTCATATGTGGAACAAAGCCGTATGAATTGGGCACCCAATAAGACTCGAACTCACTCGTGAAGGCTTGCAAGTCTAGCTGGCTAACCGTTACACCAACCGAGGTGCCTATTCAAGTACTTTTCCCTTGGCTAGCTTCGGCTTCGTTTCTTTATGGGCTTGGATCAGTCCATTTCTGTTGAGTAGGTTCCACACACCACAACAAAAATTATGATCAAATTGTGAGCACAACAACTGCCAGAATACTACAAACAACGGCGGGTACGGACTACAGCTTGAACGGATTTATTTACGTAATATACGGGAAGCAAACTAGCATGTATCGAAATATTGTGAACATTTCACTTAAATATGATGTAGTAAAATATCAACTGAAAAAACCCCACCAGAATAAAATCTCTGAATACCGATTAATAAACATCAAAAATCAAGACAAAACAAAACAATTGGATCTATTTAAAAGCAGTCCTTACTGTAATATACAGAAACTGAGTTCTGTTCAGAATTTATTAATTCGGAAAGAGCAAAGTTAACTCTATGTTATGAAATTATATGCAGTTGAAGTGTTAAAAAGTTATGTGATATCTACGAGGTATTGCAACTTTTCAGCATTTAAGTGGTTATGTACAAAGCTTAGTTGCATAACAAAGCAAGAGATACGTTAAGGGGAAGGCCAAATGAACTCGGGCTAACTACGGTCCAGTCGGTTGGAGCTGTAAAATACACCGACTGCATCGCGGCTGAGGGGTAAGACTCCACACTCAAGCGGATATCCTGGATATGGCACAAAACAATCTGAATGCGAGTCTCCGCTGATGATTTGGGCAATGCTTTCAAGTCAAATCGGCCCGAAAAGGCAGCATCCGATACGGTCCTAAATATGGGCCGAACCAAATTGTTTGACTTTTAAAGTTTGTGCATACGAATGACTCATGTTAAACCGAAATGTTAGAATAGTTAATAATACATAGCAATACTTGAACCTCTTTAGATATGTATCTAAATTGAATTATTGGTATTACTTGATACTTCGAAAAATTTCACGCTGTGTTAATAAATGAAAAGAGTTGAATCGAATAATTAGCGTTAAATAGCAATTTTGTGATCATTTCACTGTCTGCAAATAAATGATTGGCTGATGTTAATTTGTTACTTCTGCATACCAATACTTGAAACCACTTAGCTGTGTGCTAAAAATGAGCTAAGGCTCGTTAAAAATTTTATCAACAAATCATATATGTCTAATATATACGTATAAACAGGATTTTGCATTAAACAACCACCAATGGTTGATATGCCATAAAACCCAACCCAACTAATCAAGTCAGGCTAATTTATAATAGCCCACCTAGCTTACGATTACACAATACGTGGAGCCTTTTTTATGATATAAACTATTATCCTAGCGAAATAATTCTTATATTGGGAATAAACGTAAATATAATAATAGTTGTAAAGACCTTAGTAAAAAAAAAAAAAAAAAAGACAAAAAAAAAAAACTGATCATAAATAATTGTATTATCTCAAGTATAGATGCTGACTAGGGTGAATAACAAATTGTGAAAAAAATATTAGATCAATCATTTTAAATAAACGTAGTTATAAAAAGAAGCCACTTCTAAGAAGAAGACCAATTAGAGGAAAATACCTGAAATTAAAAGGCTAAGGTAAGACTGCGTAAAGAACATCTAAAAAGTTAAAATAAATCATGACGATAATAATTAACCTTTTTAATAAGAAGTTCTCGGACAAAATATGAAAAATAAAAACTATCTTACTCAGTCAGCTGTTTAATTGGAGAGTGGAAATTACGGAAATATTTTTAAAAAAAGGAAAAAAAAAAGAAATATTTTTGAAGGGGACTAACCAGGAACTGAGCAAATAACTTTTTTTCGAACATAAAATGAATTTTATGAGAAGAAACTTGAAACTTCTTTAAAATGTTTGAGAAGTAGAATATTCAGCCTGATCTGTTCAGGAGTTCAGGTATATTCAAGAAAAGAGATAATCTGCCATAACAAATATAGCCCTGCGTGTAAGACATGAGGTGAATTTGAAATTACCGATACCCGGTCCTTGACTGCAACACTGAAACTCTCTACCTGGAAATAAATACACCTTTTAATCTTATTAATGAAATTTCGTTGTTGCTTATTTAGTTATAATGTCAGTTTTCGGTCCAACGTTTAAATACTGTAGAATTTCGTAATAAATAATAATATCTACTATTATCGGTTTTCATAGTTTCACTGGAAATAAACATTAGGATGTGTGAGTGATGGTCGTATTTATAAACATGAGAGTATTAAAATCATATCCTAATGAGCAAGCAAAGAAATTAAATTATGTAGAGCCTCGAGGAAAACTAAGTGTCTGGTGATTATATGTTTATTATAGAAAATAGACTAAACAATTCTTAAAGAAAATTTATTTTTTCAGCACTTGTTATCAAATTTCTTAATCGTCACTATTTGTATAATGATAATAATAACTCCCCAATGAATACAATAATAATAATAATAATAATAATACGCAATTTTATGAAGCGTTCCACATTTCATTCAGTGGAACATGAAAAGGTTGGTGATACCAACTGTAATTGGTGCTCTTGGTACAATCACCAAAGGATTAGTACAGGAATTGGACGACTTGGAAATAAGAGGACGAGTGGAGACCATTCAAACAATAGTATTGCTGAGATCTGCCAGAATACCGAGAAGAGTTCTAAAGACATGAGGAGACTTTGTTGTCACTTAGACCCCAGTTGAAAACCATTGGCTAAGGCTGGTGTCAAAAACTCTCAAATGAGTACAATAATAATAATAATAATAATAATAATAATGACGATGATAATAATAATAATAATGATAATTAGACGACAAGCCCCTACAAGACTAAAAAAAAAGAAGAGAACTTATAAATTGTGGAGTTTGCTGTCCCGGCTGACCACTGAGTAATATTAAAAGAAAGTGAAAAGAAGGATAAGTACCTCGACCTTGCCAGAGCTTTGAAAAAAAACAAAACTGTAGAACATGAAAATGATGCTTATACCAAAGGTAATTGGTGCTCTTGGCACAGTCACCAAAGGAATATTAAAAGAAAGTGGAGGATTTGGAAATAAGAGGACTAGAGAAGACCATCCAAACAACTGCTTTATTGCAATCGGCCAGAATACTACGAAGAGTCTTAGAGACTTTAGGAAACTTGCTGCCACTCAAACTTCAGTGAAAGACTATCAACTAACACTGATGTGAAAAACTCTCGAGAAGTAATCATGATAATAAAATTTAGGGCCATAATTAAAAAAAAAAGATTTATGCCCTATTGTCTATAAATAAGTAAGCAATTTCTAAATTTCAAATCTTTTTTTAAAATAAAAGATTAATTTTCCTTTTGCCTACATTTACCTAAATTCTATAATTTCAAGTTGGAAATTATTCTATCAAAGCACATTTTACTGGGTATTATTTATTGCTAAAATCTGTTGAAAAAATGTTTGATTCGAAAATATGCTTATCATATGGAAATTTGCGTTGGGATGTATTCAATTTTGGACGTCTACACATTCCGATTTAATGTGTCTCAATGCTGCAGTATTTAGAAATATATAATATCTGATAGTACCCGTCACCCTATAGGTGGAGCTTAAAATATATTTACTGTATCCCTTGCAGAAGGGTTAGACCACTCCGAAAAGGTGTCCTTGTTAATACCTTGAACTACACCCGGTGATGTGGTTTCAGTTCTGTAGATATCAAAATTGTGTAGAACCCGTTCATTGAAATATTCCCAGATTCACACTGTCTGGGAGTGGTTGTAATTGTAAGGATCCCAATTAAAAATTATTTCTATTCGATATTGCAAAAAAAAAAAATCTTAAAAAAACCCCACTCAAGACATAATACACAAAAATATAAATTTGAATATACAATGTAAGCAATTCTCAAACTTTAGACATGAAATAACCCCAGATGTGTTGACATGCACTAAAAGATCAATCAATTTATCAATCACTCACACAATTGATCAATTAATGATATACATTTTGATTGTATAATGTTTGAATAGAAATTATACAATCCTTTTACCTTTTGAAGAACATTTACTATCAATAAAAAATGTTCGGAATGTACAAATTCATCAGCGATACAATTAATACAAACATCAACAATACATCTATAACTATGAATTATATGGATTAAGATGTTGGGAAGAAAGAGTAAATAATATCAGTAAGCAAATACAAGTTCTTAACATATCTAAATATGATGTGGTTTACCTAACAACGCAAATAGCGGAAAATGTCTATCATTTATATGATTCAGAAAAAGAAAAAAAATACAACCTAAGCAAACATCCTACAATACATAAATCATATAATTGTGTAATAAGTAAATACAAAAGGGAGATAACTGAGATTGATTATTGAAGCAAAGCATCTGATACTGTCACTGATATGTAGATTCTGGAATGATTTAAACGGTTCAAGTTTGTTTTATCGTTTTATAATTTTATATTCCAGCAATGAAGAGAGGAAGAACAGGGAAAAGAAGAATTGACCGCCATAAAAGGATCTCTAAGGAAACTTAAAATATAGAGATAACTGAACATTCATTGGCTCTGCTATTTATCATGGCCTGAGAGCAGCTTGAAATTATATTAATCTAGTTTATCCTAGTGGGAGAGAGCAGTTCTTCTAGGCAGCATCTGCCTCATTGTCTAAAAAGGGTAGGAGATTTGTTCATTCATTTATTTATAAAAAGAACTCCCAAAGAGACTAGGACTATGTTTTACCGACCTTCCAGGACGCTCACAGAGGAGACTTTGCTTTTAAAAGCATCCTTAGTATGTCACTGCATCTGAAGGTAAGACTCCAGTTCTGGATCACTGGCAAGTGTGTAGTGACCCCTCCATTTCCGTTATTCTAATGTCCACTCTCACCCTGAGTGAGCGTAAATGTTTCGGTTAGTTCTATGGGTTTATTTAACCCATAGAACTGATAATGTTTCAAATACTATTTGAAAAAAAAAATTTGCCCTCGAAAAATGATAAAAATTGACTCAAAGAAGGACAAAAAAATATTGAAAAAACAAAAAAACAAAACAAAAGTAAATGAATAAATGAATGCAAGAAGAACGAATATACAGTAAAAAGAAAAGAAGAAAGAAAGAAATATGAAAGAAGGAGTGTAAGAACATACGGTTGGAATAGAAGAATGCTCCGATTGCATCATTACAGAGAAGTAAGCGCCAACCCCTATGAATTTCCTGCATATGAAACTAAACTAGCAGACTCCAGTTCTGGAGCTTTGGAGAATATAGAGAATCTCTTCATAATCATTATTTCCAGGTTCACTCAAACTGGGAATTGCTGTACCTGTTAGAGACATATCAATGGGTTAAATAAAACTATTTAACCATTCAGTGTACTTGAAACTATTCAACTGTGTGCAAACAAATCACTTATATCAAATTAAACAATGAGTATTACATAGCAAATCTTGAAACTATTCAAATCTGTGCAAACAATAGATAGTTTTATAATGTTCGGAACTAATTCTTCGTCGCCACATTTGTAATGTTCAATGATGTGAGGGTAATTTCAGCCAATATTTAAAATCACTTTCCTCTCTCACAATGTCAAATATTGAGTGTTGAATGCTTAACAAAACTAACTCGCAATATTAAATTTCACATCTGTTTTGCATACGCACGTGTCTCTCTACTCATCGCACGTCAGACCTCTGACTGACCCATTTATATATCCACTCTTTCTAGTGACGTAAAGTCCAGTACCATATTCCGTTTCAAGACTAGTGTTCGTTGGCTAGAGATCTTTGTTCAAATCACCCGGGTTGCTATTGGCACATTCTTCTTCATAACAGATCGCATACTCGAAACTGTTTAGCTGTGTGCAAACAAATGAGCTCTGCTTCTCGAAAAATTGTTTGATAGAATCCATTGTCTTAAATATCACGTGCAAACAGGATTTTGCATTAAATAACCCACAATTTTTTGTATGCCATAAAATAGTTTGAACTATTCTCTTTTTTTGAATTATTGATTTTTTTGTACAGTTTATAATTGGAACCCATGTTTGTTAAACTGGCCTTGGCAAAAATTAGCACGACAAGAGTTGACATACCGTAGAACCAAGGAATCAACTAACAAACAAACCTGTGTTAAATCGGTCTTGTATTAAATTCTGTCACAGCTGAAATGGATAAATAAACCGTCATTTGGTTTAAGTAAGTGATAGTTATTTCATTCTACGGGTGGTATAAACTGAAATAGTAAGTTTTTACGAAAAACATAAGAGCTTTCAGATTTTGAAATTCTTGCTAGCAGACATATGCTGATCATGAGACAAGATCTGATTATTGTAGATAAAATGAACTCAAAAAAAACATTGCCTTTGCAGTGAAAAATGCACTGAAGGAGAAAGAATTAGAAAAATAAATATAATAATCTTTATGAAGAGTTGCCAAAATGGTGGAACATAGATCATATTCAAGAAAATAAACAAAGAACAGGTGAAATATGGAATAAATCCCTTCTTGGGTGTTTGTGTTGTTTTCCTTTTTTACATCATAAAGAACCAGTGATTTTTTGGAGCCGCTCGTCAGGGCGTAACGTTTATAATCATTGGTTATGGACTCGGCTACTCGAGTTCAAATCCCGGAGGAGGCTGTTAGCATATCCTATAGCGTTAATAAACTAGAGAAGGGTAAACATCCATCTATTCTCATTACAGCTACGGGTAAACAGTCGGACAGATTAAAGGGATCTGTGGGAAAATTGATTCGTTCAGCCGTTAAAACGAGTCAGTCAGGTTTAGTGATTTGAGTAATCGAAGACGCCGTAACGAACGGACGCCTAATATGGCTATATCTCCAGCCGTACGGTTGACTGGGGAAATTAGGTAAATAAAGGCCTTACATTATAAGATAAGGATCGAGGATAAGTGGAGCGATCCAGAGAATTGAGTTGTGCCGCCCCTTACACCTTGGTGTGGTAGTTATTGAAAAGGGAGCCTTTGTGTCATCCTCAACTACGTTCGCCAACTTACAGATACCACAACCAATTAAAATATAATAACAGCGCCAACAATAAATAATGATAATAATCATAGCAACACCATAAATAATGATAATAATCATAGCAACATAAACAGATAATATATTTATAGACCAGAATTCGTTCGAGTGAATGAAAATTCACAGAAATTTTTAGATGCAAATAGATAAATTAATCCTGGCCAGAAGATCAGACAAAGTGTTAATTGACAAGAAAAAGAATTGTGATCTACTAAATTTTGCTGTTCCAGCGAACCAAATAGGGGAATTAAAATAATGCAAAAAGATAGACCTTGCCCGAGAACTAAGAAAAAAACTATAACACATAACAGCGATTGTGATATCAATGGTCGTTGGTAGCTTTAGAACGATCAAAGGTTTGAAAAAAGGTGAGAGGAAGTGAAAATCAGAGGGAGAATCAAGACAATTCAGGCCACAGTATTATTATGATCAACCAGAACACACTGAAGAGACCAGTAGATTTGAAGAGACTTGCTGTCACTCACACTCCAGAAAAAAACTCGCAGGTAGTGAAATAAAAGAAGGATAAATACCTCAACCTTGCTAGGGAACTGAAAAAACATGGAATATGAAAGTGACAATTATGCCAATCGTTATTGGTGCTTTTGGTACAGTTATGAAAGGATTATTAAAGGGTCTGAAAAACTTGGAAATAAGAGGACGAGTGGAGACAATCCAAACTACTACATTATTGAGAACGGCCAGGATACTGAGAAGAGTCCTGGATACTGGAGAAGACTTGCTGTCACTCAAACTCCAGTGAAAGACCATCAGCTAACGTTGGTGTGTAAAACTTGCATGGGGGAATATAAGAATTAAAATTGTAATAATAACAAGGAATGAAAAGAAAAGAGAGCAAAAAGAAATGGACAAATACTCTGATCTTGCTTGAGAACTGAGTCCTTGAGACTTGAGTAGACTTGCTGTCACCCAAACTTCAATGGAGGACCATCAGTTGTGCTGCAGTGGAAAAACTCCCAAGGGAGTAAAATAGTAATAATACCGTCCCAGCGAACCAAAGAGGGAAAATCGACATGAACAACAAATACTCAGACCTTGCTGGAGAACTAAGACAGCTACAGAACATGAGAGTGAGGATGATACTAATTGCAATTTGTACGATTTGAGTGGTCCCTAAAACTTTGGAAGGGGACTGGAAGTGTCGGAAATAGGAGGACTAATCGAGAATATTCAAACTACAGAATTGTTTAGATCGACCTAAATACTGAGAAGACTTGTTGTCACTCTAACTGCAGTCTAAAACCATCAGCTAACGCTGGTGTGAAAAACTCTCATAGAAGAAGAAGAAGAAGAAGAAGAAGAAGAAGAAGAAGAAGAAGAAGAAGAAGAAGAAATTTGAATTCTTTTGAAAGCGATCGCTACGAATTCCACCAGACAAGATCATTAGAACATTTTTATTATCGGCTTTTCTTTGAATCAATGCAGCTTTCTACTCTCGTCAGGAATTGTTTTGATCTGGTTATGTTATAAGCATCAGTCACAGTGTTTAATGGAACTAACTTTTGGATCAGATGAATTGGAGGGATGTAAAAACAATGCCTGACTCACTCAGTTAAACTCAGGAACGGTTCAACGTTTGGAGTTTGGAGATATTTGCAAGGTCTGTATGATAAACACAGTTGCACCACAATTATACGCCTACACTAAAGGCTTATAATTAATAATGATAATAGATTCAATTTGCGTTTCTGTATGTAGAAATGCACGTACACTCATATAGAACTACGCATAATCGCGCGCACACACACACACACACACACACACACACACACACACACACACACACACACACACACACACACACACACACACACACACACACACACACACACACACGGGGGTGTCCTCGTGGTGTAATGGTTAAGGCGATGGACTGCAAAATCGTAGTACGCGAGTTCGTACTCCAGTCGCGTTATTACGTTCACTTTCGGGCAAATACCCTTGGGAAAGGTATGAACCCCCTTATCCTCCCAGCTACTGTTCTTCTAGGAGAATGGCTTGGGCATTAAATAACCTAAAAAGAGTTGATATGCCATTAAACAAAGAAACCAACCAAACCAACACACACAAACACATACACACACACACACACATATATATATATATATATATATATGGAAGAGTGTATATTTAGGGTGTAAGTTATTATTCAAGCAAGTTTGTTAAAGACGATGGAACACTGTTTATTATTTTTGATTTTTTTTTTACAAGTCCCCTTCTTATTTTTTTCTGTTGGTATTTATGTGGTAAAGGAATGGTCCTATATCTTCAACCCAAGCGCTTTTGGTCATCATCAGAGGTAGTGTAGTTTTGTGATGTCAATTTAAATTTTTATAGTTTTAAATATTCGTAGGGTTTTCTTTTGAAGTTCTAGGAATGTTTTTGGCATTTTGTTTTAAAAAGTTTGGTTGGAAAAAAAAAGTTTACAAATAGAGTTAGTTATTTTTAGTTATTAAACATATTTAATATGTTAGAGCCTGTGTTAAATACTATTTTATTCATGTTTGTTTGTTTGTTTTATTATTTTCTTATGTATATTGCCTCTAGGATTTTGTAATCGTTTTAGTCCACTTCGAAGTAATCTCCTTCAGCTGCAATGGACTTGTTGTACCGTTCCAACAACGTCTGGAAGGCCCCATGGAAGTCCTCTTATGTGAGTGTGTCAATGACCTTCGACACAGCCTCTTTCATCTCCTCAGTTGTCTCATAACGACAAACTCTGAGCTTAGGGAATAACCAAATCTCACTGGGAGCAAGGTCTCGACTATAGGGAGGGTGACGAACTGTCTTGATTCCCATCGAGGTCAAATAGTCTGTGACAAGGGTGGAGTTGTGAACTGGTGGAAATGTCACTGATACGATTTGAAGAGTGCTGGCCTCTTCCCAAGGAATCCCTTCCTGAACTCCCTTAAAACCTCAACATAGTAACCCTAAGCCCAACCGTTTGGCCAATCAGCTCTGGTGTATTGACTTTCTTACTTCTCCCACACATCTCATCATCCCTCACAGACGCCCTGCCTTCCTTGAATGTCTTATGCCACTCAAAAACTGATGCTCGATTCATCCAATATGGTCGAAAAACAGTCTGAAGCATTCCATACGTTTTTGTGGCACTTTTTCCAAATTTAAATTAGAAATTTTTTGCATATCGTTCTTCTAAAGTGTCAGATTGTATTTTTGAAATTCAAGGGCTGTGACAATCAGGTTTTAGTAGGGTGTATTCTAATTCCTGCAGAATTGGTCTGTCATCTCATTAGAAATGCAGCAATGCCACACTGAACTTTCAAGAGTCTACGACAATTTTAAATGCCTGTACCAATAAGTGTAGAAACTTATTGATGAAATATACATTAGTGATGGGGCATATGTAGTTCTAAGTTTTAATATCGTAGATACAGAGTCAACTGGGTTTTGTGACTGTTTCCAAACTATGTAATCATATGTAATTTTACGTTTTAATCATATAGAACCAGAGTCAACTGCACTTTTTAATACACCAATAAAACTTATAAATGGAAGAATGCTTTATGTTTGATGTTTTGTTTATTTCCTAACGCGTTTCGACTTCAATCTTTTTTTCTGAAATGTAAAAATATTTTATCAATATCATTTTAGAATGATAAATAATTGTGATTGATAACTTTTGATTCAATATGAAGTCTTCATTAGGGCTTGTAGATATTGCTATTTAAAAAAAGAAACCAAGTAATACTCGTTGATATATTCAAATTGCGTCATACACTTCCATGGATTCTTGTATGTGGTTTGAAAACGTCTTTGTGTCGTTTTATTGCTTGAAATGTTTAGAGAAAGGGGGACTAATCTTTACTGTTAATTTTGAATTCTTTTAGTTTTATTTTTCTTGTAGATAGTGGTATTTTGAAAAAAAAAACTGTCGTTGTGCTATTGTATTGTGGTATGCTATGGAACAAGCTTCAGTTATTCTTTGTTTATTTTTGTCATGAATGAAAAATATGGCAGAATTTTGAAAACAGAAAGTATGGTTAGTTAAAATATTATGAGAAACTAAAGAGTTTGTCGTATAGCCAATTTTAAAGTCTCATTTCTTCACAAACACACACACACACACACACACACACACACACACACACACACACACACACACACACACACACATATATATACATATATATATATATATATATATATATGTATGAAATATTTATGCATTAAAATATTTCATGTATTAACAAACATAGAACTTTAGTCATAAAGATAGGAAATATTAATTCATTTCCGGTTTTATCCTTCTTTACTTGCCCGCATTTAAGCACTTTATTGATTGATGAAAAATGTTTTTAAGCCATTTTCACTAACATATATATATATATATATATATATATATATATATATATATTGAGAGAGAGAGAGAGAGAGAGAGAGAGAGAGAGAGGGAGAGAAAATCGGAGAAAAAAAGAACGTTGTCTGGCATACTGTTGTTAACTGAATTAGTACTCAGAGATCTTTCCTGTATCATGTTAGGCCTATCATTAATATTAAGAACTGTCCAAAAAAAGTGTTGACAAGTTACAAGATGATGTTGAAAAAGAAATATCTGTATTTTTTTAGAGAAACGCTTTATTTCACAATTGCTCTCTAGGTTCATTGATATATATATATCTATATATATATATACGTCTCCGAAAACAGAATTGTATGTTCGAAGAATATTCCAAAAGTATGGTACAAGCATTTATTAATGTAACCTGCTTATTGCCATTTTTTTTTTTTTTTGCTTTTTCGTTTCGCACGATTTTTTTGCAAATTTTACTATCGCTATGGTGTCGTTTTTCGCCTGAGTCGCCTTCGATATTAATGTATCTGTCAGATTCGTACTCAAGTGCATATATATCGACTTTGAAAAATGCAGTGTCAAGTAATTTGTTTCTTAGTGAACAGCTTTGGGATTCTTCGATACGACTTAATTTCTAGTAGACGATTAGTCAATCTCATTCCTTGGAAGATGAAGTTATCTAGCCCATTACGAAGTGTACTCACCGTATGCTTTCTTTGTTTAAAGGGCATATCAAGATTAGCACGCTATTTAAAGCAATAGCAATCTTTGAAGGAAAAAGAAACTATATTTGGTCTGATTAAACCCATAGCATGTTATTTATCCGGAAGAGAACTGATTCGGACAAATGGAATTTAAACTTGCTTATTAAGATGTTGCTGTTTAGCATGTTAACCCTTATACATACGGGTCTCCACTGAGAGAAATTCGGTTAGTAGGGAATATATTCCGGAGAAACTGGCCTTTCAGCAGAGCTAAGAATACGCTGACTGTAAGACCCACAAAAATAGGTGTCTTGTGTATGACACTTAACTGCGTCCGAGGGTAAAGATCCAAATCTGGAGAAGTAGGGAGATTTGAGTATTCCTACCATTACTACAAAGATGAACTCTGACCCAGAGTCATTGTACCCTTAAGAGGTCCCATCTATGAGATATAGTTATGTTTAAAAATAATTCAAATTCGATGTTTATAACAGTAAACTATTTATCTTAAGAATCATGTCTTGAAGATAACATTGTTAACAAAGGAATACAAGCGAAACAAAGTTTGTGCAAAGAAATATATATTATTAAATAGAAATAATAAGTTAACAAGATATAACAATTAGATGGGAAAAAAGTAAACCACAAAACTGAAGGAAATCTTTTGTATTACATAGGAAGAGTTAAATGAATACCCAGCACAGTGGGCTGGAGCATAATAATACATTGACTGTTTCTCTGAGAGGCGATTATGAGCCCTTGATATGACATTAAACAATCTGAAAGGGAGGTTCCAGTCATGCTGGAGCTTTGGGGAATGCTGAGTACCCCTTCATTGCCATTGCTCACAGATCCACTCTGACGCGGAGTTGTAGTACCTGATAGGATCTTATCTGTGGGTCAAATAAAACTCTTTGACATTTAAAATGTGTACAAACAAATGACTTATGCTATTTTAGATTGTTAGAAATAGAACTGTTTGGTCATTTATCAGTGTGTAAACAAACGACTAACTTTTAATTAAATTGTTGGTGATACAATACAATACAAGAAACTATTTAACTTTTTAGACTTATGTTTACGAATCATATAAATCTAATATATATATATATATATATATATATATATATATATATATATATATATATATATATATATATATATGTATAAACAGGATTTATCATTAATTAACCTACAATTGTTGATATGTCATAAAACCCATCCAAGTGAAATCTAATATATTTGATATATGTGTATAAAGACGATTTGGTATTAAATAGCCTACAATGATTGATATAATATAATATAAAATTAAACCAAACCAAACCAAACCAAATTATACATATATATATATATAAAGAAGATTTCGCATTAAATAACCCATAATGTTTGATACACCCTAACACCAAAGCAAACTAAATCAAAACCATGCAGAAAACAGTGAATAAGCAACTACGCCATACATAAATATACAATGAACACAATTCCCTAACTTCGCAGCAAAGAAATAGGTAGATCGGCCATTAAAATCAGTG
Organism: Sepioteuthis lessoniana; assembly: GCA_963585895.1. Classification (NCBI taxonomy): domain Eukaryota; kingdom Metazoa; phylum Mollusca; class Cephalopoda; order Myopsida; family Loliginidae; genus Sepioteuthis; species Sepioteuthis lessoniana. The sequence continues at coordinate 110,869,017 of OY757905.1, read as the reverse complement.
AATCATTTTCTCATGTAAATTGCATTAATCATTTTCTCATGTAAATTGCATTAAACACTGGTAAATTAATAACGTTTCGTTATGTGATATCCAATAGACTTATTTGAGTAAAGATAAATAAGAATAAGATTTGCTTACGAGTACAGTGAAGTTATATATTTGGGAAAACTATGATCTACTTCGATAATAATTATGTTTTGCTGGAAATAGTCTTATCAACAGATTTGTGCTCTTTTGCAAGAAGAAAGAAAATAAAATAAAACAAAAGATAACTGATACGAGTATGGAAAAAGAATTTGCAAATCTGAGACTAGAGCGAAAAACGAATAAAGATAGGTGAATTGTGCTTGAAAATCTTCGTTATTTCTGCTCACGATGTGATGTTAAAATTTGCGGTTTTCAAGCAGTAAAATATAGTCGCTTGTTGCCTAAAGATCTGTCCGTTGGATTAGCTAGAATTGTTTGCTTGATAATGAAAATCAATTTTTTGAACGTGCAAAACGATGGAAACTTTTTTGTCGAATAGCGTGCGAATTTCAAGCGTTAGTGAGTATTTTCAGCACGCATTCCACGGGACTTGTGTTTGACGAAGTCCTTTGTGTCAGATTTCGCATTATCTTTTTTTTACATCTATTTACAGAACAGATTTTCCTTTGTATTTATTTCCAACACGCTTTGTGGCTTTGGGAAGATACAGGTGTTCAATTGTTACTTTCAACTTCATAGTTATACATCTATAACTTATACAATAGAAAGTTGATGTGCTGCAAAGTTAGTTCATCAGATTCGCTTATCAAATTCTATAAAGATACACACGTGGTGTAATCGTTTTCGTCGTCAGAAATACGCGCAGTGAACCGACTGGTTTGGTTTGGTTAGGTCTTATGGCATATCAACACTTTTAGGTTATTTAATGCCGAACCTTTTCATACGTATATATTTAATATATGTGATTAGTAAACTTATTTTTTAGATAACGTTTTTAACGAGCCTGAGATCATTTTTTATACACAGTTAAACGGTTTCTAGTATTGCTATTAAAGAGAAACAATTTAATTTAACACTAGTAATTTTTTTCACGCATCTAAATATGATTTTTAAGTAAATTTATTGTTAATAGAGTTAGAACTAACTTTTGTTTGCGTAAAGGTTTTGCCATTCTTTCTATAAAGTAATATGGTTTTAATTACTGCTATCAAACACTAATAATTCTATTTAACATTAATCATTTGTTTACATACAGTGAAGTGGTTATAAGAATTACTGCTTAACACTAATTATTCATAGGAAACTGGGTTATTGGATTAATGAGTAGAGTGTTTGCCAATGGTCCAGGAGATCTCGGGTTCAATCTCAGGTCGATTCATAAAAATGATGCTTGATGTCACCTTACTCAGCTCTATAAGGTAAAGATTAATGGTATTAGAGCAATCCAGCTAATTGAGTAGTGCCCTCCCCTACACCTCGGTGTTGTAGCTATTGAAAAGGGAGCCTTTGGGTCACCTTCAATTAAGGTCGTAAACTTCACTTAGTTACTTTTTCTATGGAGCATTATTTATTTGTCTGCACACAGTTGAATGTTTCCAAATATTTCTGCGTATCGCTAACAATTCAAGATTAGCCATTTGTTTGCACACAGTTAAATGATAAAACATTTCTATTTCTAACTATTTGAATTAACACAAGGGATTTGTTTACACATTGCTTAAAAGATAAACAATTTTTTAACTCATAGATAGGACCCCATCAGGAACAACTCCAGCTCAGAGTGTACCTCAGAGTAATGGGAATATCGGAGTACTCCAACTCTAGGGCTAGAATCTCACCATCAGGTTATTTAGTGTCATAGCTTGGACACTCGTTGGTGGAGGGTCTTACTCCTCTGCAGTGATAAAGTCGGGGTATTCTACAGCCCTACCGACTGAGCTTACAGTGAAACGAGTTCAAATCAAGGTCGAGGTCATTTGCATTTCGCATAGCACTTATGCTCTTAGGAAATATTTGCATGTAAATATTCATTTTCCACCTATGGGTAAATAATAGGGCAGAATAGTCTTTTTAATCATGTTATGGTAATCAGTCTAAGAGAAGGAGAACTCTGAATTCAAACCAGTTCAGATTCGTTGAAAAATTGATCTTGTTTTGCATCCTTTTGAACGAAGCGTTTGGGGGAATACTTTCATTTTCTACACAGATTTGTGGCTTTAGTTGTAATCGTTGAAGAAGCACTTTTCCGTGTAAATCCATACACTTAATCGATTTTCATCCTGAACATTATTTGGATTCAGATTCTAGTATCATACAAATATTTTCCACATTTTATCCCTGTTGAGATATTAATGGAAATTACGAAACCTCAGAAAGGTGGTAGATATGACACAATATCAGTTGAATGTGACTCTCTCAAAACGTCAACTTTCGGACTAGGTTTTAAAAACATGTCCTAGCAAGAGAGTTTCCACTGTGGTAAGACCATAATAACCAATACATTGGCAGTCAGCCGGTATCAAAGGAATAGGTTTGACGATTCATATTGTGTAACAAAAACTTCTAACAAAAGCTGTGACCTCTTTAGTGGACCCGAAGCACATCCTTCAAACACACACACACACCCACAGACACACACACACACACACACACACACACACACACACACACATATATATATATATATATATATATATATATATAATTCGGAAGCAATCCTTCATTTAAGCATGTTTTATTAAATATTAAAAACTCATTTTGTATATATAATCTTTTTAGGATCCTTTCAAGTTTCCTGACATTTGTTTTGGTTTTGGGCAGGACTTGTTTGATGAATCTACTGAGAAGCCCTACGTTTAAAAGGAATAGAATCTAGAATTAATAGAATTAAGTTTGAAAATAGCAACGATGTCTTGACATGCCTTTAGTCCATTTTTTTCATATATTCTTTGTCATCAGCTTCTCAGTTTAATCAAACAATACGTTTACGTAATTTTTTTGCAATGTTATGAAAAACTTAAAAATTTTTGAAAATCCAACAATCTTTACACTTCCAAACAATCTTTGATAATGGCCTATGAAATGTCCAAAAGTGCTCGGGACAATTTCTGTAAATTCATTTACGAACTCCAAACTAAAAACAACACACTTGTCAGGAAACTCGAAAGGATGAAAGTGAAATTATATAGAATAAATGCGTCTTTATTATTTAATCGAACATGCATATATATATATATATATATATATATATATATATATATATATATATATATATATATATGTGTGTGTATGTGTGTGAGTGGACAAAAACCTTCATATGAGTAGTATGTGACTCAAGGTCTGTTTGTACACGACGTTTAAAAGGTTTAAATTTAAGGTTTTCCTTACCCTGGTGTATAAGAGTAAAAAAACCCTTCTCTTCTCCACGATTTACATATAGCTGGAGGGAGAACAGTTGAATGAATACCTGAACACCTTTCCTTATGGTATTAATGATATGTGAAATGCAAACATGTCCGTCTAGCATTTGATCTCGGGTTATATATATATATATATATATATATATATATATATATATATATATATATATATATATAACCAGTCAATCTGCTATTCACTTATTACATTGAGTGTTCTGTTGCTTCGTAAAGTGATCATTATAAATTTGTTGAGGAGAAAACTATGACATTAATGACATGGAATTTTACCTTTTGTATATATTTATTTGATATTCATTCTAACGTAAAATCTATTGATAAGACGTGACTCTACAATGTACTTAATGGTTGCTGAAGTATCGTTTTGGGTTAGAAGGTATAAAAATAAAAATGGGTCTGACCACAGGACAGGACTTTTAAGTCTGCCAGGAAAAAGACTCCTCAGCTTACAAAAGGCGTATAATCTGATGTACATCGTGCGAAGTATCTTTTAGAATTAGATATATTAGAAAGGATATTTTCGACAGGGGGAAGGTGATATCTTTGCTGAGGACGAATCCTGAAGGTTTGTTCAATTCATTACGAACAAAAATATATTTTATTCTATTGTATTGAATTAATTTAGAAAGCTACTAAATGCCAAATCATGATCATTTGAGTCTAATTAATTTAAAAGAAAAAACTTCATCGTCAGAGATTTTTTTTAATGAACACGATGTTGGATGTTCAAATTTTTATTAAAAACCAAAAATATTGAACATCCAAAATCGTGTTCATTTAATAAAAGAACTCTGATGACGATTTTACTTTGAAATTAATTAGACTCAATTAATTATTATATTGCATTGCCAGAGCCCCCTAAATTAATACAATAAAATACAATGAAAAAACTTGTGCAATGATTCAAGCAAGTTACATAAAATGTTTAATTTTTGGAGGACAAATAATACTGTTACTCCGAGAATATTTGTTATAAAAACTTTCAACAATTAAGGTGTAACGTATTTTGAAAAAAAAAAACAAAACAAAAAAACAAAAAAAAAAACAAAAAACAAGAAGCCCAAAAATAGACTTTGTTCGTGAAATTCTTCGAGCTATCCTCCAGAAACTTCTCATGAATATTCCCTCGATTTGGATGACTCCTTTTCTAGCCTATCAATGATGTCTCAGGTTTTGTATAAGAAATGTTTTTCGTGAATTATTCAGACTTTTATTTATTGATTTGATTACAAGATTCAGTCCAATGAATACTTTGAACTTAAGAACAATACTGGAGATGTCATTAATGCGAATATTCTTATCAAAATACTCACCACATACAAACCTGTTAAGTAATTACAACATGAAATATGCAAGGTTGATTAATTGACTTAAGAAATAATTTTAACGGCATGTGAATCCGTCTAGGGATATTTCATACCTATAGGTTGAGTAATAATTCATATTTGATATTCAGTTTAACATATTTAAGTTTTTACCTAAGAGATTTTTTGCACATGGTCGAAGAGATTAAGCTGGTTGGTTGTTTGGTTTTACGGTGTATCAAACTTGTTCGTGTCATTTAACTCCAAAATGTCATTTTGGTTTGGCTTAGTTTAATGGCATATTAACCATTGTAGCTTATTTGATGCCAAAACTATTTTTATTCATATAAACAGTTCTATTTCAAACAATTCAGTTTAGCATAAGTATACAATTTAAATGTCAAAAATAGTTATATTCTAAACATTTCAGTTTATCATGAGTACGCAATTTAAATATAAAAAACTGTTCTATTTCCAACAGTTCAGTTTGACGTAAGTACACATTTTAAATGTGAAAAATAGTTTATTCCAAACTATTCAGTTTAGTCTAAGTTCGAAGTTTAGTTCTATTTAACCCGTGCCAGAGTGGACCTGAGAGCGACTGCAATAAAGGGGTATTCCACATTCCTGGAGCCGCACCATCAGATTGTTTAGTGTCATAATCTGGGCATTCATTGGGGGATATATTTTAGCAGGGAAGCAATCGGTGTATTTTACAGCTCCAGTCGACTGAGCCAGTTGAGATTTCAGATAATTTTTAAACAGATGGAACCCTTCAGGTACTTTAACTACGGGTCAGATGTCTGTGTAAAACTGGGCAATTTGGCAGTGAGGGATTCTGCACACTCGTCAGATCTCCAAAATGGGAACTTCACAATCAGATGTTGTTTAGTATCATATCCAGAATCCACCTTTTTAGGTAGAGGATGCAGTCAGTATATTCTAAACCTCTATGACAAGGCATTTTACGACCTGGGTATTGATACATATCAGAATAATATTTAGGTACATTTCTTTACTTTTTCTTTTTTTCTTCTTTTTGAGAATTTCAGCCAAATATTCTCGATGTTGCTTGTCTTGTTGTTTGTTCGTGTTTTAAAGGCATATAGTAGGTTATTTTATGCCACATACTGTTCACACACACACACACACACACACACACACACACACACACACACACACACACACATATATATATATATTTACATATATATATATATATATATATATATATATATGTGTGTGTGTGTGTGTGTGTGTGTGATTTATAAACGAATTGTTTGAAGGTAGCAATTTCTCTTTGCACACAGCTAAACGGTTTCAAGTATTTTTCTCTAAAGCTATTAGTTCAATTTGCATACAGTTAAATGGCTTCAGTTATAACTAACATTTATAATTTCATTTGCACACAATTAAATGGTTTCAGGTATTACTGTTCATTTTTGCACCGAATATGAATGGTTTCAAGTAACGCTATCTCAAACAGACAATTCAATTTGATATTATTCATTTGTTTGAACCGCCTTAAATGGTTTTAAGTATGAAGAATGATTGGACTTTCTATTTGACCTATAGATAAGACCATAACAGAAATTACTATACCGGCCAGAATGAACCTGGGTTTAATAAAAATGAAGGGGCACTACATATTCCCCCAAACTCAATGATTAGAGCGTAGCAACCAGATGTTTCAACAGCATATATGCAGGATGCTCTTGGGTAGGTTTTTTTTTCTCTCTGCTGAGATGTAGACAGTGTTTCCAAAGTTCACATGGCTGTGTAGAAGTTGTAATTTTTCTTTTCATAAAACAAGAATCAACAAAAGTTTTGCGTCACTTTGCTATCCACCAGAGGATAATGTAAGGGAAAAGTTTAAATCTTATTCACAAAGACCACAAAGAAATCTATTTTCAAAATAGCGAAGTATTTCAAATATATGATTATCTGTGTTGATAGAAAATCATTGGTAAATGAATAACATATAACCATATATGTCGTCTGACAGGCATTATTTCATAATAAATCGATTTCCTTCTGTCTTGCGGGAGCAGATTAGAGATAAATGCTTTCATTTCATGCATCACGTGATTGTTAGTAAATATTTGACTGATTCGGACTTTGTTTGAAATCGAATTCTGGATCGAGTCAAATGTTTAGAATCCAGTTTAACAACATAAGACTTGATCGAATTTTCTCTTTCTTTTGCTGCAAACGTGAATAAATTTGCAACACTTCAAATGAATTCTACAACTAGCTATTTTGAGGTTTACTTTTAAGCTGTTAGGTGAGCAAATGCAAGTGAAGATTTTTGATGTGTATCTAATCCAAACATCGCTATATACGATACGGTTTTACTAAAATTATCAAAGGGCTTTAAAAAAAAAGAAATATTTTTGGTTGAAAATTTGAGAGCCTCCATTTAAAACATGAATTAAAAAAAATTTGAAACCAAACCAAACAAACCAAACCATTTATAACTAAAACTAATGTCTGAATTGATCAGTTTGCGTTTTCTTTATATTACGAGGCAATTACAATACAATGGTTATCCACCCCTGGCGGCTAGGCCTGTGGAATCCACCGACTGCATCTCTGTAGATGGGTTAGAACCCACCCCGCTAATAAGTGTTCACGATATGACAATAAACAATCGGATGTCGAGGCTAGAGCTTTGAGGAATCCAGAGTACCTTTTCATTGCTATCACTCCTTGGTTTACTCTGGCCCGGAGTGGTAGCATCTGAATAGGTCCTATTTATGGGTCATATAGAACTGTTTGACATTTAAACCAACAAATGAATAAAGCTAAATTAAATTGTTAGAAATAGAACTGATCATTTAACTGGGTGTATCTAAAAGAAATTAGCTTACAAATCATATATTTAATATATATGTAAAAACAGGATTTGGTAATAAATAACCAACTCTAGTTGATATGCCCTAAAACCATACTGAACCAAAACCAACCGTAACGGAATTGGTGAGTCGAGTCCAAATCCTTGATGAAACTGTTTACGTTTCACTTAATAATAACGCCTTTCGAAGACATGAATCTACTTTCTCTCGTCTATGGATGAATAATAGGGCAGACTGGATTCTTTAGCCGTGGTTTAACAACCTGTCCGTGGGAAGGAAAGTATTAAGTTATGCTCTTCTTAAAAAATGGCCTTGTGTCACATCTGCCTGTGGCGGAGAAGGTCGGTAAATATATGCCTTATATTAGAAATTGATTGGCTGTCACAAATATAATAGTATCTTTATTTTGAAAAGGATGAAGATCACAACCGTTACTCTATTCATTGCATTTTGAGTTTTGTGTTTTTTCTCAGTAAAGAGTAATCTATTGAATTAAAGTTTAAAAAGACAAAAGCGTTTTTTGCCTAATGAAAACAAAATTATAAAAGGAATAAAAGTTTGAAGAAACCTACAAAGTCAACTTTTTCGTAGCACACGATGACAATGTCTGTTTAATCAGTGGTTTGTGTTAATAAAAAAAATATTACACCTTATAACTAGAACACAATAGACAGATAGACCAAGGAATACATCCTCCCCTTGCTTAAGAAGGGTGACCTTGAAATAGCCAAGAACTACAGAGGTATAACCCTTACATCCATAGCGGCCAAGATCTGCCATGCTGTACTACGCAACCACATAGAACACAATATTGAGAACTTACTTGGGAAGAACTAAAAATGGCTTTCGGAGAAATAGATCCATGACATCACACAGTTTGACTATCTGTCGAGTTCTAAAAGGTGTACGTGCAAAAACCTAGAGGCAATAATATTATTCGTCGATTCTCCAAGGCCTCTGATTCCATAGACAGGGAGAAGAGGGAGAAAATACAACCCCCTACCCAAAGAAACCGTCGCAGCCCTAATGATGCAATATAAGATTACGAAAGTAAAGGTCCGCTCCCCGGATGGAGACACTGACTACTTCGACATTGTAGCAGGTGTGCTCCAAGAAGACACATTAGCCCCGTACCAGTTTATCAACTGCCTAGACGATGTGCTTAGGACGTCTATTGATAAAATCAAAGAAAACGGATTCAAACTAACAAAGGAAAGGAGCAGAAGGTACCCCGCACAAACAATTACCGATGCCGACTACGACAATGACATAGCGCTTCTGGCAAATACACCCGCCCAAGCGGAAACCCAGCTACATAGTCTGGAACGAGCAGCTGCTGGCATAAGCCCCCATGTTAACACAAACAAGACGGAGTATGTGTTTTATAATCAATGAGGTGATATCTCCACACCAAAGGGTGGGTCTTTGAAACTAGTGGACAAGTTCACCTCCCAAGGAAGCAGTATCTCATCAACCGAGAATGAGATCAACACGCAACTAGCAAAGGCATGGACAGCTATCGATAGACTATCGGTCATATGGAAGTCAGACCTGACCGATAAAATGAAACGCAGTTTTTTGCCAACCATCAGTTGTATCGATACTGCTATATGGATGCACTACATGGCCGCTGACTAAACGTATGAAGAAAAAGCTAGACGGCAATAATACAAGAATGCTGTGAGCAACATTGAACAAGTCCTGGAGGCAACACCCCACAAAGCAGCTGCTGAACAGCCACTTGCCATCCATCACGGAAATTATCCAAGTTAGACGAACAAGACATGCGGGACACTGCGGGAGAAGTGGGGACGAACTCATAAGCGATATACTCTTGTGGACCCCTTCACATGGACAAGCAAAAGCAGAACAACCAGCTAGAAACTATGTACAACAGCTCTGTTCTGATACAGGATATAGCCTTGAGGACATACCGGGAGCGATGGACGATAGAGACTGGTGGCAAGAGAGGGCCAGGGAGATCCGTGGTGGCGGTGTGACATGATGATGATGATGATGATTACTTTTAATAGATGTCTACGCAATAAGTTTCTTCATAAAAAGTATCGTAAAATAAAAACAACATGACAATATATATATATATATATATATATATATATATATATATATATATATATATATATATATATATTTGTTTATTTGTTTGTTTGTGTGTGTGTGAGTGTGTGTGTGTAATATTCCTGATTAATATTTTTCCATGAATTTAGTAATGTTTTTTTTTTCTTTCAAAGTTCTTACATTCAAATTACAAAACCACTCAAGTACGAGGAATAAAGGAATAAAACAAAATGTCTCTTCGGTAAACTTTTCTAAAAAATAATTTACCGTGATTATGCTTTCCTTTGTGGGTTATTGAGTATATTCCCTTTTAAAATATTTAAATGATAAGATAAAAATTGCATTGATTAGAGCAATGTTTTAATTTTCCCATTTTAAAGTCCAAAAAAGTAAGAATGTTTAAAAGTAACATTTTATTTTAAAAAATAGATAAATAAAATGTATTTATCTAATGAATTATCTTAAAATGTAAAAAAATCTCCTCTTACGCAGCATTAATTAAAAAGATCATTGGAATCAATTAACGGAAAGTAGTTGACACAGGAAAAAACAAAAAGCATTTTGATCGCGATTTTTTTAATGGAACTTCTTTTAACGTCAATGTCATGATGGTTGACAGTAGTTGTATATATTTTGAAAATAATGGTGTGGGGTTGATGAGCAGTCAGGTTACTAGGAGAAAAATATCGATTCAAATAGTTGACACTGTACGACATGATTAAAACGGATAATTTACTCGGTAATGTCATTATCAATTGTATCCTTCCTTTTTTCTTTATTAAGTAAAACTTCATTAAAATCTAAAATTAGCCAATTCTTTGAGAACTTTTAAAAACGGCACTTTAGGGTTTTGAACGGGTTTATGTTTTCCGTCATGCTTACAGGACAATATCGGTGGACGAATGAATCGATGTCAGCTTGTTAACCATCACTCTATTTCAACAAAAGATTTATGAAAACAAATTTCTTAGATACTGACCCGTTGAGATTAGCATACTTATCTGGGTGGTATAGTCTCAGCGTTTTGAGTGTAGTGGTTCAAATGCCTGAGTCATTAACAGCCTAATACAGCGAGTATTACAACAAAGATGATAATAATTCGAAAAGTTCAGTAGGTGTTGATGATTATCCCTTATATCTAGCCCGGTCGGCTGGGGCTGTAGAATGCACTGACTACATCTCTGCAGAAGGATAAGGCCCTCTCACTAACGAGAGTCCTGGATATGACAATAAAAAATCTGAGGGTTAGGCTACAGTAATGTTGAGCTTTGGGGAAAGCGGAGTACCTATTCATTCCCATTACACCAATATCCACTTTAACCGGGAGTGGTAGCACCTGATAGCGTCAAATAGAACTGTTTGACATTCAAACAGCGTGTAAGCATATGAATCATGTTAAATTGAATTGTTCGAAAAAAATACTGATAATTTAACGGTGTGTAAACAAATGACAGATACTTAATTTAATTGGTTTCGTTTGGTTGCTTTGTTTAATGGCATATCAACCTTTGAAGGTTATTTAATGCCAACTCCATCCTTCTTGAAGAACAGTAGTGGTACTATTTAACTAACAGCTGGGATGATAATGGGGTTTATACCTTTCCGAAGGGTATTCGTGCGAATGTGAACTTAATAGCGTGACTGGAATTCGAACTCGCTTACTACGATTCCGCAGACCATCGCTTTATTAATTTAATTGATAGTTAAACATAGCAATTCTTGGAACCATTTAACTTTGATTTTATGTAAAAGTAAATTGTTAAAAATACAACTGTTTGATCATCTAACTGTGTGTATAAGTGTTCACAAATGATATATTTAATATATATGTAAAAACAGGATTTGACATTAAATAACCAACAATAGTTGATATGCCATAAGATCACACAAACCAATTTCTAATATCAAACATGTCGGCCTAAAGATATATTCATAGTAAATACATGCACATCCAGGTTTATTCAGCTTATAATAAGACTTCTGCATAATGTTATGTAGCAGATGGCAGCTTCGTTGTCTAGATCCCTGTTGGGAATTATAAACTATGGAAAATTTCAAGTTCAAAGCAGTAACTTGAGGACGACTCTAGGGGACCAACGTAAAAATCACGCTCAAGAACAGGTTATCTATTTTTCTGTTTGACGGCGAGAGGCTAATTGATAAATAGAGATAACGTGATAGAAACTAGAGCGAAGACAGAGAAAAATGACATGAAAAAGTCAGGACTTCAGCTGCAAGAAAAAAAAATAGTGGGTGAATTACGGAACTGTTAAAGTCAGTCATAAAATGTGTGGCAAAGATCTTTTTTCTTCCAAACAACTGACTTGTTAACGCATATCTTCAAATCGACCTGTCGTCCTGGGTTGTCGAATATTCCGCGCGCATCGCTGTTAAGGTGTAAGACCCTCTGCAGCGTGTTTCTTTCTAATGACAAAAAACTAGTTTGGGATATTTGGATTACACTTGTTTGCCATTACTCAGAGATTAACTACAACTGTGGTAGTACCTGTTAAGGTCCTATGTGTTGCTCAAAAGGGAATGTTCAATCTTTAATAAAGGTTGTTATTAGTAATTTAAAACTATACAGCTGTGTTCAAATTATATTACATAGGCGTTTTAGATGAACTGAATTACTAGAGTTAAATACCTATACTTGAAAACAATTGAGTTTGTGCTAACTAATAATTAATGTTATTTAGATTTCTTTGTGATAGAAACCATTCAACTCAAAGGAGCTGTGACAACTCGTTTGATAATAAAATTACCAACAAACTTATCGCTTAACATAATACATACACACGCATATATATATATATATATATATATATATATATATGTATAAACAAGATTTGACATTGAATAACCCAAACTGGTTGTTATGCCTTAAAACATAAACCAACAAACCGTGGAATAAACCAACCACATCCTCAAAGCCAGTGTAAACGCAAGAACAAATGTGCTTATTAATTATCGAAATGTATTTGTATCTTTCTTCCTCTACAGGGCACAACCGGAAGTGTAGATACGACGATGGACAATTTAGGGGCCCTCAGAAATAACGGGCGGAACGTAATTGTTTCGCCATGCACCGACTCTGCAATAATTTACAACTTAGAATGGTACACGAAAAATAGATTAATCACGGCATCTGATATTAGTAAAGGGTCATTTAATTAAGTAGTGAAGGTTCTTTATATATTTTGTGCGTTTTTAAATTTCTGGATGTTTTTGATATTAGTAGGTGATTGCGATGCGTATGATGCCGTATTCAGGATTAGATTCTAATTATTTTCCCATCTTTGGCATTAATTTCATTGTTGTTGTTGTTGTTGTTGTTGTTGTTGTTGTTCTTCTTCTTCTTCTTCTTCTTCTTCTTCTTCTTCTTATTATTATTATTATTATTATTATTATTATTATTTTTATTATTATTTTACTCCTTGATAGTTTTTCACATCAGCATTAGCTGATGGTCTTTCACTTGAGTTTGAATGACAGCAAGTCTCCCCAAATGTCAAGTACTCTCCTCAGTATTCTGGCCGATCTCAACAATGCAATAGTTTGGATGGCCTCCGCTCTTCCTCTTATTTTCAACTCCTCCAGTCTCCGTATCAATCCTTAGGTGACTGTACCAAGATCACCAATTACAATTTGTATCACCTCCTCTTCATGTTCCACAGTTTTTTCAATTCCCGAGCAAGGTTGAGGTATTTATCCTTCTTTTCTCTTTCTTTCAATTTTACTCTAAGGCTAGCCGGGACGTCAAAGTCCACAATTCTGTAAGTTATCTTTTTTTGTTGTTGTTGATTATCATAAGGTCTGGTCGTCCGGCCGAGATTACTTGACCTGTTTGTTTCTCAAAATCCTAAAGACTACAATTAGATTACTTCTGGCAGATTCTTCACGACAGTTTGCGTGACCACAAGTCTCTTCAGATCTCCACGATTGTATCAGTTTTCTGACCGATCACAAAAATGCTGCAGTTTGGATGGTCTCGATTCGTCCTTCGAATTCCAGCTCTTCCTATCCCCTTTCCAAGCCTTTCGAGACCGTTCCAAGGATACCCGTAACTATTGGTATCACCATCACTAGGATGTTCCAAAAGCTTTCTATTTTTTTTTCTCTTGCAAGGTCTAAGTATTTGTCTCTCTTTTCGCTTTCTTTGATTTTTACTTTGTGATTCGCTGGAATTGCAAAATCTCCTAGACAGAAAATTCTCAAGATTATTTAAGTGACACTTGACTCTATATTTGCTTTTGGGCCGGTTATTAGATGATCAATCTCTACATCAGAATCCAAGAGAATCTTATGGTTACCCTGGTGAATTCTGGCTTGTGCATATAGTATTTATTAAAAGAGTCAAAATTTAATCTCTTGCACAATTCCTATCTGATTACCTTCTGCACCAAGTCATGTCTGGTCTTGTATTACATTTATGCAAGTTTACAACATCCGCTTATTATATGATTGTCCGTTTCATGTTTTTCTCCAAATAATCTACATTTGCTGTTCTGTAGTGTATTATAAATGTTCGCTTTAATATAATCAGTCCATACTGTGTTGTTTTGTGCTGCATTTAAAAGAGATCCATCATCATCACAATGTCGTGCCGCTAGCACAGATATCCCTGACCCTCTTTCGCCACTTCTCCCAATCGTTCATCGCTTCTGGCAGGTCTTCAGGGCTACATCCCGTATCCTCACATAGCTGCTGTATGTATGTTCGAGCTGGTCGCCCTGCTTTTGCTTGGCCATATGCGTGGGTCCATAGGAGTACATCACTGATGAGTTCGTCCTTGGTTCTCCAGCAGTGTCCTGCATGTCTGGTTCGTCTAACTTGTATATTTTTCGTGACGGGAGGCAGGTGGCCGTATAGTTGGTGCCTTGTGGAGTGTTGCCGCCAGGACTTGTTCAATATTGCTCGCAACATTCTTGTGTAATTGCCGTCTAGCTTCTTCTTCAGCCGTTTAGTTAGCGTCCAATTAGTGCATCCATATAGCAGTATCGATACGACCGCTGCCTGGAAGAAGCGGTCGTATCGATACTAAAAAAGATCCACTTTCCCTCTTGAAGTTTCCGTTTTATAACCACGTCCAGATGTTCTCCTGTGTAATTTCGTTTGTTTATCGTTTGAAATTTCCATACATTTCTTTTCTTCCCGTTTGTGTTTCCTAGTTTTTGTTGTTTTTCTGTCTGGTCTTATGTTCCCAATGTTGTTACTAGCTGTTCAAATTAATCTTTCTTTGCCCAGTCGATTGGGGCTGTACAATACACCGACTGCCTCTCTGTAAAGGAGTAGGGCCCTCTCTCAAACGAGTGTCCTAGATATGATACTAAAAGATCTGATGGTGCGGTTCCAGTAATGCTGGAGCTTTGAAGGATGCAAAGTACCCCTTTATTTCCGTTGCTCCCTGGTCCACTCTGTCCCAGAGTGGTAGCGCCGATAGAGTCCTATCTATAGGTCAAATAGAACTAAACTGTGCACTTATGCTATACTGCATTGTTTGAAATAGAACATTTTTTTGTATTCTAACTTGAATTGTTTGAAATAGAACTGTTTTTGACAATTAAACTGCGTACATATGTTAAACTGAATTACTTGAAATAAAACTGTTTAAATGCATAAAAATAGATTTAGCAAAAATAAATTATCATGATTGATGTACCTTAAGTCAAACAAAACCAAAGCAAACCAATCTTTCTTTACTGTTTTTAATGTAGTCCTCGTGTCTTTGTATTGATACAGCCACGCAATCTTCAATGCTGACGTGTCTTATTCGTCCTTTTCTTGGCACATTCAGATTGTTAATAAGCTTCTTTTGGATATAACGCCTAGTGAATAATCATCAGTTTTTTTGATCTTAGATTCATTGATCAGAGCCCCCAACCTCTTTTCTATTAGAAGAATGATTCTGAGTACCTTCCAAAGCGATCTGCCAAAGTTTTTATCCTTTCGATGAAATTTCTGCTACAGACCTTGCTTTCGAGAAGTTTTCTCATTCTCTTGAGGTTCTTTCTATTGTTTTTTCTTTCTTCTCGGCTGGTTTGATGGTGTTTGGTTCAATATTCCTAAGTACAGGGTGGAACGATAAAATTGCCGTCCTAAAGAAAACAACACTACAGCTTTATTTTAAAACTTTTATCGAAAATATCAATTCAGGTAACTTGATTATATAGTAGAGCTGGCATCTATTCAATGTAGTCGCCTTCAGCCTCAATCACTGCCTCGAACTGGGAGCATGCCTTTTCCATAAGCGCCGGCGGAGTTCGGTGAATACTCGGCTGATGGCGGTGATCAGCCTAGCTTTGGTGTTGTGGGAGGTTATGTTGGTGATGTTCTCGACGTATGACCAAACGAAGTAGTCCAACGGGTTCAGGTCGGGGGAGGAGGCGGGGCCAGTGAGAGAAGGGTACAAAGTCGTAGCACTCCTTCTGAAGCCAAGCCTGGGTCTCTTTGGACTTGTTGGCCGGCGCCGAATCCTTTTGCCACTCCTAGGGTCTGCCACCGACCACCTGATTGCACCAGGGGATCACCATACTCTTCAGCACATCCAGGTACGCTTTGGTGTTGACTTTCAAGCCGACTTCAAAGATGAAACCACACCAAAGACCATAACCGTAGCCGGAAACTTTGTTTTCATCCCCCTGGGCACGTCTCTGTTATTCGTAGCAATCCAGATTTGCATTTTAAGGGTGCTGGCAATGGTCCCGTTGTCATAACTTTGATCGGTAGTGAGCATGAGTTGTACTGCGGCGCAACTCCGATCTCGCTCGTTGAACATTGTGTCACTTTCAGATATGATAGAAGGCTCCTATCGCTCTTGGGATTTGTACACAACTGGCCAACTCGTAGATGGTCTGCAACAAAAAAAGAAAACCGATTTTCATTAAACGGAAATGGAATCATGTCATTTTTTCTAGGGGGACAATTTTATCGTTCCACCATGTACTTGTAGTTTTTCTTCTCTCAAATTGTTCTGATTCTTTCCTGTTTTGGTAGTTCTTTTATTTCCACTGTTGCTCTTTTCCCACTTTTCTTTATATGCAAGGCACATATGTCTATGCCAAATTCTATTCAAATATCCTTTCTGTTTCTATGTGTTTTTGCACTGGATTTAATTGGTGGCTTTCCCCTGAAGTCTGAGTGATAGCAAGTCTCCTTAGATCTCTAAGACAAATTTGGTAGATTTTAACACTGCTGTATTGTGAATGATATCGATTTTTCCTCTAGCCTCCAGTTTTCCCAGCCCTTCGGGGACCGTTCCAAGGGCATCAATTACCATTGCTATCACCATCACCTTCATATCCCACAGCTTTCTAGGTTTTCTACTCATTTTTAATTTTTCACCCAAGTTATAAATGCTGTTTTTTCACTGGAGTGGGAATGAGAGCAAGTTTCAGCAGATCCTCAGGAATCTTTCAACTAACTTGCTGATTTTAATAGTAGTGACAACTTTTTTCTCTATTTTCCATAACGTATCAGTTCCTTTTCCAGTTCATTGGTAACGGTTGAAAAGGATTTAAACACCTATCACCGTCAAGTTAATGTCCTATAGCCTTTTTAGCTATTGTTAATCTTATCGATATTTTCATATCTGCTCGAGTTGTTTTTTTTTTTTACTTAATTCTAAAGGAAAAAAATACCTGTTGTCCAGTACACTTCTAAGTATACTGGAAAAATTTTAAGCTCTGGTGTTTGGGTGTTTTCAAGTCTTCCTCTGGTCTCCAGTTTGACCTGTCTCTTTTCCTGATTTTTGGACAGTTTCAGGGGCTCTAACCACGATTAGTGTCATCGTCACCCTTATGTCCTAAAGGTTTTTCTTTTCTATGTTAGGGTCCTGCATTTGTCCCGGTTTTCATTTTGTTTTATTATCAGTCTGTGGTTTGCAGGCTTATTATTATTATTATTATTACTATTATTTACTCCTTGAGAGTTTTTCACATCAATTTTAGCTGATGGTTTTTCACTGGATTTTGAGTGATAGCAAGACTCAACAAGTTTCCAGGACTCTACTCAGTATTCTGTCCGTTCTCATTATTGCTGTAGTTTGGATGATCTCCACTCGTCCTCCAGCTTCCAAGTCCTCCAGTCCCTTTGACAATCCTTTAGTTACGGTACCAAAAACACTAGTCACGATTGGTGTCATTGTCACCTTAATGTTCCATAGTTTTTTCAATCCCCTTGCAAGGTCGAGGTACTTATCTTTTTTTATCACTTTCTTTCAGTTTTATTTTGTGGTCAGCCAGTACAGCTAAGTCCATAATTTTTCAAGTTCTCTTTTCTTAATTATTTCTTGTGAGTTTTTCACTGGAGTCCGAGGGACAGCAAATCTCTGCTAGTCTCTACGACTCTTCTCAGTTTTTTGGCCGATCTCAACAATACTGTAGTTTGGATGTTTTCGGTTCATCCTCCATTTTCAGTTGATTTACCAAGCTTTGGAGATACTAGTTACAATTGGTTTCAGTGTCACTTTTTCGTAACACAACTTTTTTTGTTCTCTGGTAAAGTCCGTGAACCTGTCTCCTTTTACACTTTCTTTTTCACTCCCTGAACCGGTGAGACGGCAAAGTCTACAATTCAATATATTCTTTTTTTCTTTTGTTATTTATCACTCAGTGTTGTCTTCTGGCCGATATTTGGTAATCTTTTTGTATCTCAAGATCCCAGATAATCTTGTGTGTTTCATTTCCCAGGACAGATTCTGGTTTGTGCATATACTACTTTTGTTGTATTGTCAAATTTCCGTTTCTTGTACAATTCCCAGTGGATCACCTTCCCTACCCAGTTGTGTCTAGTCTCATACTCTTTTTCTGCTCTTTTGGTATATTAATTACTTTTCTTTGTCTCATTCTGTCTTTTATTTTCTACATTTTCATCACCCTTGTTTTTATTCTTTTGTATTTCGTTTTTTATGTCTTCCCTTTCTGATTTTATATTCTTATTTCCATTGTTTATTATCCACTCTTCTCATTCATCTTTCTCGATTTTTTAGAATCCTTTTTTTTCCTTTTTCTTCTCTTTTTTTCTCTCATTGCTCTGTTCTCCTTTGGTCCTTTTCTTTTCTTTTTCTACATTCCTAGTATTAGCGTTTCTCTGTCTGGTTTTTCAGCTACCTCATCACTGTTTTCTTATTTCGAATTTGTTTTTTTCTCGGCTCCTGTCGTCTTTTATTTGTCTTGATTTGCCTCCTACGCTTCGCTGCAATTCAGCTTTTCGACTCATTGCAACTTTTCTAGTGAATACAACAAAATATATCAGATGTATTAGAAAATTCATTTGTCGCTCGTGAGAAAAGATAATACATGACAGAGTTCTGATTTTGTGGTCAGCTTTTAAAAAGAATTTCTATCTTTTCCTTGCATCTCTTCCCTTTCATTTATTGTTGCATAATCACAGTAAAGTAATTGGCCTGAAAACTCTTTTGCAGTATTTTTTCCTTTGCCATGTTCGTATCGCGTTTCTTAAATTAAAGAACAAAATATAACTCGTGTTTAACATATTCATATTCATCAGAAGTTATCTGTTTTTTTCTTTTTCTTTCATTTGGATATGGTATTTAGAGTGATGAATTTCAAAAGTATTTAGCGCTATAGAATGTCCAATGTAACTACATCAAAAATCAATATGTAGAATTCTTAATAAATATAACTCCTGCTAAACATATTTATATCCATGAAAAGTGATCTGTTTGTCTTTTTTTTTTTTCAAATAGTATTCATATTTTGTGTTATATTCAGTATTATATGTTAATGTTTAATCATATATATTCATTGAATCCTTATCTTAAACATGTTGCTGTTACCTACTAATAGATTAGTAGTATGGGCTCATTCTGACATCAGAATTAGGCATTTTTTTATGTAGAATAAGCAAATGGTTAATTGTTTCCTTAATGAACTGCAACAAGAATTAAAAAGGAGATTCGTTATTCAGAAACCACTTTGTCCCATAGTAAACACACTAACGGAAAACAAAGTTTTTACACCATAAAAGATTATGGCGATTTTAATCACGATACATGCTTCAAGGTTGGAGATAAATGGAAAATGTTTTAAATGTTTACTGCCATCTGTTTATATAATTAGAACTCACTCGTTACCAATATGATCATATTCAATCAAGAATTAGGACCACTGAAAACAATCAAAGATGATATAAAGTTTAGTAATATGAGATCTAAGTACGCTTGGAACAAACTTAATCGTGGAACCTGTGCAAGTATTCATCCTTATATTACTCAAATTCCAGCTACATTAAATATCCGCTCAACATTGAGCAAATCAAGGCACATATTCATCGATTTACTTTCAATGTCTGAGAACAAGCTGAGTATATTTCCTGCTGATGGGCAAGACTCCTTACTCTAAAAATGGTGTCCTAGGTATGAGACTAAACTATATCATGGTGAAGATCCAGTACAGGAGATCTATGGAGTGTGCCATTATTCCCAGGCCAGGATTAGTTTTATCTATTGAGTCTCCGTGAGTCAAACAGATCGGTTTAAGAATCATGCCTATTTGACAATAATACTTGACGCTAGATAAATGTTGTTTCAGTTGCTTTAAAATATATAACTGTGTGGAAACAAACCAATATTTTTAGATGGAAATAATGACTTGAAAATCATGTAATAATATCTATTAGATAACGGTTCGTGAAACAATGCAACCATGAGCAAATTATTCTTTTTTGAAACGATTATTTAATTTCATATTGTAATATAGAGACGCCTGGGTTAAAAAATAGAAACGGATCTGCTGCCAATCGGCGACGAGTTCTGATTGGTTGGAAGAAACTCAAATCTAAAAGCCGATAGGGGAGTGAATGCAGGATAGAAAAGAGGTAAAGAGAGATCATATGGAGCCCAGACACTAAAACGTGAAGACAGAACTAGCGATTAAGCACGTGCGAAAACTACAACCGAAAACGAGAAAGATAATTCAAGGTCTGTGTCTGCTCTCTCTCCCTCTCGCCTCATGACGTTTTATTTCTCTCTGTCAATCTAAAACGGTCGAGTCATTTTTTATACGCTATTTCTCTTTTCTCGCCGACTTCAAAGGGGTTCAGTAGCGAGTAAACTTTTGTATTAGCGAACCAAGACGGTGTTTGGTGTATTCGTCGCTTCTTTTCCTCACAGCGGAGGTTATCACAAGGTCCAACTGAAACTTAAGGCTTGGTGCTACACTTATAGACATATGGTGGGTGTAATCGCCCATGTGGTGTAGTCGCATTACAAACGTCTTTTTGTAAACCATAGCATTACAAACTTCCATTAGGTGCCACGAGGACATTACAATACGTGTAATAATCACTCAAAAAGTAAATATAAATGAAGACTGGTCAACTCTCAAGCAGCGAAGCATGAAATAATCTTTGATGGGTTGACATACCGTTAAAATGAATGAATGAATCAATCTATCAATCAATCAATGTTGATTTAGTTTTATTCTGTTTTCATTCAAGACATGAAGATAGTTCTAGCTGTTTGTTTTTGAAATAAAAGTATGTTTAATTTTACGTTTCATTGTCAATGTTTGTGTCTAGATATGTATTTAATTAAATGCTGAATAAATATATACAAGTAAAAACTTTATGAAATTGTTTTTCTGTAATCTTTCTAATCAGAAAATAGCATAATAGACATTTTAATTGGATAAAACTTTTGTGATAGAAAAATATTACATGTAAATGTATGAAGATCTGGAGTACTTGAGACAGATTTTGTATTCAGAAAATTTTACTGAACAATGTGTAGGAGAAAAAATACTTTTAAAATCAAAATTAGCCCAAACTGAAAACCAATTTAGTTTAGAGACAATTTTGGAAATTTCGGTTTTAATTAGATTGAAATCATAATTATTCGTTATTATATTAGATCATTCTTTTCATAAATCACAGCAAAATTGAGAACAAATATTCATGTTCTTTTTTCGCAACAAACTTAGAATACAAGAACAACAGAAGATGTAACGAAGAACATATCACTAGGACGCATTCCATTCCAATATGATTAGTCACATTAAATTCCTGTATCCGTTGAATCTCTCTCTCTCTCTCTCTCTCTCTCTCTCTCTCTCTCTCTCTCTCTGCTTACTTGCAGTGCCATAGTTAATGCTGTACAAAATTCAAAGATTCCATATCCAAGGTCTTCGTAGCAGCTTCTTCGAGCATCCAGTATCGACTCTCAGTGAGAGTTCAATAAACTTCCTTTGTGATCAAATTCAGAAAGCTGTTCTCTTAATAACCTTTTAACCTGATTTTTAAAGGTAGTGAAACGCTGTTTTTTATCGGGTTCAATTAATGAAATATGGTCCCTATCAAAGGATCCGAATTCCATCTGAATCGATTGATTATTCAAAATCCTGGTTACTTGGTGCATCTTCATTCACTAACTTTATTGCTTGTGAGGAGTGGTTCGTCTTAAATCAATGATACTAAATTGGCAAATACTTGGAAAAAAACTAAACATAAAATACATCAGATGTAAAGAAAAGGACGAGTCGATCTTATAAAAATACACCTCACGTTGAAATGAGGGGATCAGATGCTCTGTACCAGAATATTCACCCAGTCGAATTCAAATCCTGTGAAAATGCCGTGGATACTGACCTGTGCTTCATCCAGATATACACTGATATAGTAAGAGACTTTGATTATATACATTCTTTGTTTAAAAAGAAAAAATCTATTTTTAGATCAATAAAAATGCTCAAATACAAAGATTTTAAAACCCCTAATATAAAGATTTTAGAAGACGATATTCAAGTTTTTAAAGGTTTCTTTGAGTACTCATGATTATTATTTTTTTCTTGATTTCCTCTGGAATCAATTTTTAAAGAATAGTATGTTGTTCTTCCCTTATCAATACTTCCTTGATGATTATCAACAAATTTGCTCAACGTCCTTACGAGCTAGCAATTGCCAACCCCCGTGAAGTAATTTTAGTCCCTGCGCCTTCATAACTCCAGACATACTACTAAGGAGGAAGGTGCAATGTGTTAAGAAACACTGGTCAAATGGGAACTTTTCTTTAAGGAGTATCAATTTGTGGTAATATATAAATGTTTATGGGCATGCATATCCTCTCTGCGCGATCGTCTGATCCTTTTGCTGCGTGGGGTTTCTCAGCAAGTTGGGTTAAAATCCATGTCCAGAGTAACAGAGTATGATATATATAACACGTATGTAAGAACAGAAGAGATAAACTCCAAAAATACAAATCTCTTTAAAATATACCCTTATTCTTTCTTTGGACCTATAATCATCTTTATATATATATATAAACATATATATATATATATATATATATATATATATATATATGTAACTTCAAAACAAATATATATATATATATATATATATATATATATATATATAACAAATATATATATATATATATATATATATATATATATATATATATATACATATATATATATAACTTCAAAACAAAATGCTCTAAATAATTAAAACAGTAAAAGCTCAAACTCTTAACTCAAAAGTACTCTACTCCTGAAGTGAACCAAAAATATGACTGAAAGTGATTGGGCTGAAGATACTGGACAATTTCTCTACCAGACAAGAAACAAAAAGAATTTTTTAAGGACATCGATTTAAATGAATCCAACAAAAATCTCCCTTCAGCGAAAGATAAAATAGCCGGACAGAACAGCCTCTTAAGCTTTGTTATAGCAACCGGTCTAGGAAGAAGAAAACTCTGAACTCGAACCTATTAAACACCGCTTTAAAATTTGATTTTCTGTCGCATACTTTCAAATAAAACCTGCAACTTGCATAGTCACCACTAGTCTTGCTAAGCTTTTCACATAGTGTAATATAATGGCCGAGGGATTTCGTTTTATGTCTTTGGGTTTAGTTAGGCTGAGAACCTTTCGGCTCAGTGCATGGTTTACTTAGGTGCAACATTAACGCAGGTGTTCGCGCGCGCGCAGAGCGGACGTGTCACTCGGAGATGTCACAATAGCCCAGATGGGAAACGGGGCTACAGAGTGGGGATGACGTCACGCACCGGAGGCCTTGCGACGGGTGCACACGTGTTGGGGGGCAGATGGAAAAGCCAGAATAGAAAGAAGAAGTATCTCTTTCCTTATGTCGAAGAACCTTTAAACTTAAAGGTAATAAAAAGTTTCGTACCTGAACTAAGAAGTCGTAAGTGTTTTCGTGTTTCGAGATTCTTATGTTCTATATATATATATGTTATGAACATTCTATGTCCATTTCACATATAGCCGTATCTGGCTATGGAACAATAGCTAGAGCTATGTAGACCCAGGGAGTGGCATAAATAGCGTACAAGCTTATGTCACTATATTTCAACGACGTACAAATGTCTCTTTACTTTATCATCTTAATAATCTTGTATATTTTCACAAGTAGATTTAGGTGTTTATCAGGACGATTGAGTTTTAATTTTGTTGGTGACGATTGCTGTCATTTATCTAGGTGTAGTAGTTATCATCATGTATGTAAGTGTGTATGGTCTTGTTTGGTTAGGTTTTATGGCATATCAACCGTTGTAGGTTATTTAATAGGAAATTCTCGTTATACATATATAAAGTAAGGAAAGTAAAGTTGGCGACCGTAATCAAGAGTGACTCGAAGGTTTCCTTTTCAATAGCAACTACACCGAGTTGTTGTGGAGGAAGCTACTTCTTTCCCTGGATTGCTTCACTTTACCTTTGATCCTTACCTTATAATGCTGAGTGTTAAGCAAGGCGGCATCAAGTACGATTTTTTAAGTCTTTGGTATGACTCAACCTCGGGATTGAACCCTGGTCTCTCGGACCTCTGGCGAATAGTTGAATAGTTCCAAATATTGCAATATATCATTTACAGTTCAATTAAACATCAGTCATTTGTTTACACACAGTTAAATGTAAAAACAGTTTTTTTTCTAAATAATTCAATTTAGAATACGTCATTTGTTTGTACTTAGTATAATGTCAAATATTTTTATTTGACTCCTAGATAGGACTCTATCTGATGCTACAAATCTGAGCCAGTGTGGACCTGGGAACGATGACTATGAAGGGGTTATCCAAATTCTCAAAGCTCCAGCATTACTAGAGCCTCACCATCAGTTTGTTTAATGTCATATCTAGGACACTCGTTGATTGGTTGGGGGGGGGTCTTACCTCTCTGCAGAGAAATACACGGTGTATTCTACAACCCAGCCAACTCAGCTGCATGTATGTATGTATGTATGATTACCTACATACATTCATGTATGCAGATGTGTGTAGGTGTGTTAGAATCCATTGAAAGTAAAATTGCTTGATTGTAAGAATCCTATATCATGTTGTTTTTCTTATTTAGTCTTAACATTATTTAGTTGTGTATGTAATCGCATTCACACAGTTAACCCTCCTCTAATTCCAATAATAGGAAATGGATGATAAATTTTCTCGCCATCTCTTGTTCACAGATTTAAGCACTCAATGAAATGATGACCCTGTTTATCTCACTGTGCACATTTCTTAGGAAGGGACAGAAATCGAGCCTTGTTGAAATTCCAAACAAGTCTGATAGCTTTTCACTGTGGGCTAATAACATTAAAAAAAAAGTCATCCATCTTTTTACCGTCTAAGCTGTGGATGATATAAATTAAGTATGTTGGCCACCCATAGTCAATAGCTGGAACATCGAGGTGTAGAGGAGGATGCTACTCCTTTCGCTGGATGTTCCAATTACCCTTGATCTGTACCTTATGATATTAAGTGTTAAGCAAGAATCATCAAGTACTATTTTTTGAGTTTTTGGTATGACTCGATTTGGGATTGAACCCCGGTCTCGCGGGACATCAGTGAACACTCTTACCATTATGTCATTTGGAATATTTGGTTAGCCAAACGGCCTAGGACAGACATGAGCAAAGTTTCTTGGTAAATGGTGACATAAAACATAACTCATCATAAGACAGGCTGCTCAATTAAAAAAATTGAAGGTAATTCAACGTTGACAGTATCTTAACCTTTTTTTGCTACGAATGACCATAGGTGTAAGTAAATGCTTTATAAATAGAGAAAAGTTAATTATTTTTTCTTTAATGATATATTTTCTATTTAAAAAATGAAGTCTTAGGCGTACCATTAAAAATAATCTCAGCGGGCTACATTTTGAACATGACTAGTCAAGGAGAAGAAAATTCTGAATTCGAAACAAGAGATCGAATCCTTAAAACAAACACGTTTTGTTCAACGTTCACCAACACTGACGTCAAATTTTATGGGAACTTAATTGGAGAAGATCGGCGTAGGGAATTGAAGAGACAAACAACATTAGAAACCAATGGTGGTCTTCAATACAATATTGCTCGGAGCGGTGCCAAAATCCAGGCTCACGTCCTGATTGATACTGTTAAATAACCACCTTGAATCCATATATATATATATATATATATATATATATATATATATATATATATATATTTATATATATATATATATATATCAATCCTTCTGCTCGAGCAGGATGTGATACTAGGTCAATTTTTAAGCGGAGTTGAATTCAAGCTTGAATTCAATTTTAACATTCTTCTCGACTGGTTGCCTAATCAAGACTAAAGACACAAGTCTGCCTTACTATTTACCGAAACAGGAGGGAAACTAATTGGAGTCATATCTTTCCCGAGGGTATTTGAGCTATTTGAAATGAAATAAACCTCGTCTAGGATTTGAACTCGTGTCGCTGTGTCTATTTTCTACGACGATAAGCTTACAGCACGGGCGGTTCCTAATTTATTTATATGAAACAAATAGAAATGACACAGATAATAAAAGTTTACAGTGAATATATAAACAGAAGTGAAAACAAATAGCAGTATCGTTGGGTGAGTACAAATGTGTTCCAAATTTCCCATGGCACATCAAAGAATGTGAGTTCATGCCTTAGCAACAGACAAATTCACTCTGTCGGTGAGGATTAGAATAGGTTTACTCTATCCCTTGCTAGTCTTGCTCAAGAAGACTTATCCGGGGTAAGACACTAAACTGGATTTGATGAAACTCAAATTCTAGATTGATTTGGTTTGGGTTGGTTTTATGGCATATCAACCATTGTAGGTCATTTAATGCCAAATCTTTTTTTTATGCATATACAATAGATATATGATTTCTATACACATTTTAAAGATAACATCTTTAAACGAGCCTAAGCGTTTTTTTTTTTTTCATATAGTTAAATAGTTTCACTTATTTCTCTCTAATCCGAATAATTCTATTTACTATAAATCATTTGTCTGCACGCAGTTTAATGTTTTGAAGTATTGCTATGTAACACTAACAATTCAATTAAACATCAGTCATTTGTTTACACACAGTTAAATGACCAAACAGTTAAATTTCAAACATTTCAGTCTAGCATAAGTACAGTTTTTTTTCTGTTTAAACACAGATAAATGTGAAAACGGTTCTATTTCAAACAATTCAGTTAAGCATGAGTACACAGTTTAAATGTCAAATAGTTGATCCATAGATTGGATCCTATCAGGTGCTACCACTCCGGTCCAGAGTGGATCTGGGAGCGATGGAAATGAAGGTGTACTCCGCATTCCCCAAAGCTCCAGCATTACTATGGCCTTACCATCAGATCTTTTAGTATCATATTCAGGTCACTTCTTAGGGGGAGAGTCTTAACCTTCAGCAGAGAAACAGTCGGTGTATTCTGCAGCCCCAGTTCAGGAGATACTGAGCGTGTAGATTACTTCTTCATTGAATTACCCCTCACTCCATTCTGTCCCAGAATGGTAGTTCAATTTATGATCCCATGCCAACATATCATGAACCGTTTTTAGTCAAATAGCTTAATTTAAAAATCATCTGAATTCAGTTGGTATGCTTGATATCAAATAACCAAAGATTATTCGAATCAATAATAGTTATTTGAATCTATAATTGTTTACCAAGAACTATTATAAGTTACTTGTAACCACATGAATCCGTGAAGACAAATAATTTAATCGAATAAAATAATTACTTACGAATATATAATTATTCGGATTCGATTGGAAAATTGAAACCATAAAACTACCTGGAAATTATTTGTACTCGATAAAAATATTTGACATATAACTAAGTGCAAAAATCTCCTAAAAAACAATTACAAAAATATAAATATCAATGAACAATAAAAGCATTTCCTAAACATTGACTACTCCTAGATGGGTTGATGTGCCGTTAACATCACGTAATCAATCATACAGGCAAATATTTTCCTTGAATTTCTCTTAGATTTTACACTGTTACGTCTGTCAACACATAATGAATATTTTCCATATACTTTTAACAAAATTGTACATGATATCTAATTAAGAGAATAAAATGATTTCCAATGTAATCAACAAATGAATAATACTTTTAGGTTTTGGCTTTTTGCCCAAAGACGTATTTGAATGATCCAAATTGTAGGTTTAACAGAAATAACTATGAAGCGCTAATTAGAAAACTTTGATCAGTTCTGAGTCGAAGTTATGATATCATAATGTGCTTTCGTTACATTAGAAACTTGATGTATTCAAGAGCGTCTACCACAGCATTCATGTTTACTTATTGTTGCTTATTTGTTAGGTTGCAGATATAATATATATATATATATATATATATATATATATATATATATATATATATATAGCAAAACTCAAACGACTAGACAATTTTTGAATTTAAAAAAATCCATTATATCTATGGCAATATTATTGACTTGAATCAGGGTATCAAGGAAGAATACCGTTCGTTATTCAAATAAATGGAGAAACAAAAAAAAAAAACAAAAAAAAAAACCCAAAAAACATCTAAAAAACCAAAAAAAAAAACAGAAGCTTCGTCTTCTCAAGCTGAAAATGGTAGTCAATAATTGCTGTTTTTATATTTACCCTTCAGGATGTAAAGGGATACTCATTAAATGTCTGTTATGCTATCGTTTGCAATTGTGTACTTGATTGCGACTCGACTTAAACAGTGAAAGGGGAGATGTGTTCTCTGATGATTATTTCTGAAACACACACACACACACACACACACACACACACACACACACACACACACACACACACACACACACACACACACACACATATATATATATATATATATACATATACACTCTCTGTTTCTCTCTCACATCATGAACGAATACAGGAACTCATATATCGTATTTGACGGCGTATAAGACACATTTCAATTTAAGAAGACTTTTTGAAAAAAGGGATGAATACAGAGGATTAAACTCCGAAAGTCAGATGAAGGATTTTGCCTTACATTTGTAAACTATTCCTTTATCAGGTCATTTTTCAACATTGTTTACAATTGCAGAGATCTAAGCGATTTTAGTCAACGGCTACAACAGCGCTAAATCTTCAACAGTTAGTGACCTAAAGCTGACCCTTAATTATATAAGACACTAAGTGATTTTTGTGGGTTTAAAAATGTTTTATAAATCGCCCAACATAATATATATATATATATATATATATATATATATATATATATATATATATATATATATATATATATATATATATATATATATATATATATATATATATAAAGACAGACACAAGATCTACCATTATTCCTTTGGTCCTGTGCCGAAAGAAATTAAGTTTTCTCAAGTTCGCCGAATGCTTCAACAAACAAGCACCTATATAGAATAACACGCACACATTTCTATCTATCTATCTATCTGTCTATCTATCTATCAATCTATCTATCAAGAATTTTACTTTCAAATTTTTACATGATCAACTATACTAAATTACTCGTTCGCACAACTTCAAAATTCCTAATCATTTATCAAGCCAGCTATGATAACAGTTCTTAAAACTCACAAGCATAAATGTTATTATATATATATATATATATATATATATATATATATATATATATATGCGTGTGTGTGTTTATATACATATGTGCTGAATTTTTGCTTATTCGCGTGTTCCTAGAAAAATGAAAGAAAAATTAAAGAAACAGTAAATATTATATTCATACCATCACATATAAATCATCCCTTAAATTAGCACATAAAACTGTAGAAACACTCGTATTAATTTCGTTAGACATTTTGAATATTTTTCTTCTAATCTCTTACTCACTCTTCTTCTCTCTCTCTCTCTCTCTCTCTCTCTCTCTCTCTCACGCTCTCTCTTTCTATCTCTCTGTCTCTCTTGAAAGAGATCACCAAAGATAATCATTATTTTCACGTCTTTATTTCTAAAATATACGCATGAATATTTCTTCTTTAAAATTATTAGATTAAACGTTATTCGTTTGCGTTAAAAAAAACCCTACTCTGAGAGGCAATGTTATTCATATTTTTTTTCGTATTGATATACTTTGGCTTATAAATTAAAGAATAGAGTCCGGTTTTAAATTTTACTTATCCATACTTACTACCTTAAAATGTATCCGAGTGTGACATCGTATAGTTTGCTCATATCACTTAATCTCTAATTGAAAGAGTTGAATACTGAATAAGGAATTGAAATGATAAAATTAATGATGAATTTACTTATGGTTATGCAAAAAAGTGAGCATAAAAGTCTTTAGATGAATGGTGATTGACCCGAACATTCACTTAGAATTATATGTGGTGTATACTTGAGTTATGAATACCTTGGTATATGAAAAACGTACGTGGTGCATTCAATAATTTTCCTGACCGAGCAATTTTTATGATTTAATGATTTCAGGTTCAAATGAACAGCTACAGCAGGGAATGGAATACATCCTACTAAAGCCTGATTGTCATAGCTGGTGAATTTCAAAAATGCAATCTGACCCTGAGGAGACTCTAGAAGAACGATATGCAATAAAATTCTGTTTTAAACTTGGAAAAAATACCACAGAAACGTATTGAATGCTTCAGACTGATTTTTGACCATCTTGCATGAATCGAGCATCAAGTTTTGAGTTGCATAAAAGATTTAAGAACGGCAGTGTGTCTGTGAGGGATGATAAAAGGTGTGGAAGGAGTAAAGAAGTCCTTACACCAGAGTTGATTGGCCAAAGGGTTAGGGTTAGGGTTACTATGTTCAGGTTTTGAGGGAGCTCTGGGAGAGATTCGGTCGAAAAAGGCCAGCACTCTTCAAATCGGGTCTGAGATATTTCCACCAGGACAATGCACCAGTCCACAACTCCACCCTTGTCACAGACTATTTGACCAAGATGGGCATCAAGACAGTTCCTCACCATCCCTATAGTCCAGACCTTTCTCCCTGTGACTTTTGGTTATTCCCTAAGCTCAGAGGCTGTCGTTATGAGACAATTGAGGATAAAAAGAGGCTGTGACGAAGGTCATTGACACGCTCACACAAAAGGACTTCGATGGGGCCTTCCAGAAGTTGTTGGAACGGTACAACAACTGCATAGCGGCTGGAGGAGATTACTTCGAAGGGGACTAGAGTTTCATGTGTGTACTATCAATAAAAGTACCCATACGAAGAAAGTCTGGAAACTTATTTAATGATCCTCGTACTTTATCAATTATATACGAAATTATTAAATCATTGTTGCTATTATGCATCAGTGGGATGGTTTTAGTATGTTTGTGTTATACCGGAACTATACACTCAGTGATTCTTTTAAGTATGACACCGGTAAAGATATAAAATGGACGGTGTCTGACTACTTCAGGGGGAAAAAGCGTTAATCGCTCTCTGATAGACTTGCCAACTCTTCGGCTTGTACCTGTGGAATACCTTTATTGAACCAACAATACAACATTTTGGCGACGAGGATGACATTTTATCTCAAAAAGTGGGATGTTATACCGGAACTATACACTCAGTGACTCTTTTTAGTATGACACCGGTAAAGATATAAATGGACGGTGTCTGACTACTTCAGGGGAAAAAGCGTTACTTGCTCTCTGATAGACTTGCCAACTCTTCGGCTTGTACCTGTGGAATACCTTTATTGAACCAACGATACAACATTTTGGCGACTATGATGACATTTTATCTCAAAAAGAGGGATGTTATACCGGAATTATACACTCAGTGACACTTTTTAGTATGACACCGATAAAGATATAAATGGACGGTGTCTGACTACTTCAGGGGAAAAGCGTTAATCGCTCTCTGATAGACTTGCCAACTCTTCGGCTTGTACCTGTGAAATACCTTTATTGAACCAACGATACAACAGTTTGTAATATCAAAGAAAATATATTAGACCTCATCAAGGTCTAGATTACATTGTTTATTTACGGTAGTGCGTTGATTACATCGGCATGTAATGCACCAGCTCGAATTCCCGTGGCATAATGGCTTATTGCTGGACTGTGACATTAAAATGAGTTCGAACTCCAATCGATGTATTATTTTTTACTTTTGGACTAATACCTTTTTTCCCCAGCTACGGGTTAAATAATATCACTTCTGTTCTACTACAAGGATGGCTTTGGCATTAAATAACCCACAAAGGCTGATGTGCTATCAAATAAAGAAACCGAACCAAATCAAACATCGCTCGGTCTAATTTCCCATTAGTTTGACCCAACGCATTTATTGACAAGTAAAACCATGACTAGATTATCCAGAAAGGACATTGTTTAGGTGTAGGCTATGCAATGACACTTTACATGAAAATAAAATCATGGTTAAGCCTAGAAACAAAGCAAGCCTTGACATTTCAAAGATTTTGATAAGGAGGTTTACACATTTCCCAAGGGTATCAATCCCAGATTGAACATAATACCACTCTAATAAACGACCCCTTGCTTTTGATGTGAAAGGTCGCTCATTACCCGAGTAAATACAGCGATATATTTGTATGTAGATAGATAGATAGATAGATAGATAGATAAGTGTAAATAAGGTTTTGAACAGATTATTTTCTGATTATGAAACTTCTCAGAAATTAGAGTGACCACGTATTAACAGTCTATATAGTAAGTAACCTAAAGCCTGTCAATCAGATTAAGCAAAGCTTGGGAAATAATGCTGAGAACATAATATCACGATCAATACATAGTGATAGTATCGGCTTCCGCAAGATCCCCAAAGTTAAGCTACGGTGAACCTGTTTGATTGCACCCTTCTTTTTCATGTTAGCCTGAATCACTTGAAAATTTCATCTTCCTATCATCGTGGATGTTTTCCTTGAGCTAATTTCTGATCTGAACAGGTAAATCTGGTGTCTGTAAACTTTGCGGCGTGTCAGAACCGGAAGAAATTCAGCTTTGGTTACGCAGCTATCACGTCTTTCACAACACTCCACACTCGAATTGCATCACTTATGATGTGCTCATGCTACGATATTCCTAGCATCTGTGTCTTAACTACTTCTTCGGAGCAGCTTGCGTTTGACTTTTAAATTTTTTTGTTTATTCATTCATTTATTTATTCTTAACAATGCGATGAAAATAATATTTAATAAAAAAATAGAAAGAAAAAAATAACGAAATACAACGTTTTATTTCAAACAATCCCGTGAGGAATATGAAGCCATTGAAAGCTGACAATGCATTATTTTAAATATCAACAGTTTTTTTCTTCTTTGTCAGGTGTTCAATCAAATATTCAAAGACGTTAGTAGGTCAACATCTTAATTTAATGGGAACAATTTAGAAGAGTATTTATAGATATGCTTGCCTCTAGGCAAATTCATTCTAAAAATATTTTCATATCTGCTGCAGTTCTAACAACGGAACTTTTTTTCTTCAGTAATAACTTATAATATCTTTATCAAAGGAACGGTTAAATAATTAAAGATTTTAAGACTGATTTTAACCTCGATTATAAACAGGCCACACATAATAACACAAAGCTGATTTGAATAAGAAGTATTTAGAAAAAAGCCCTTCGTTTCAATGAAATAAAAGGATCCGATTATGATTTATTACATCAGAAAATTTAAATCATCAGCTGCTCAGCTAACCCAAAATCTATTGACTACGTTTGCCTACATAAATAACGTTTTTTATTCTTTCTTTCTCACCCCCTCTCTCTCTCTCTCTCTCTCTCTCTTTCACTAGATATATATATATATATATATATGTACCAGAAATTTAATAATACACACACACACACACACACACACACACATATTGTTTATTGTTGGCGACTGTAGTCGACGGCGACCTGAAGGCTCCCTTTTCAATAGCTACTATACGGAGGTGTAGGGGAGGGCGCTACTCCTTTCTCTTGATTGCTGCACTTTACCCTTGATACGTACCTTATATTGCTGAGTGTAAAGCAAGGAGGTATCAAGTACCATTTTTAAAGTCTTTGGTATGACGCAACCTGGGACTGAACCCAGGCCTCCCGGACCATTGACGAACACTCTACCCACTAGACCAATATCGACGTTTTAGGCCTAAAAATCTCAACAAAACTTGTGCTCTTATACAGTAGTGCTAAAATCTAACCCTTTATAACAAAGAAGACAAACATTGATACCAAACTTCTAACGATCGATATACATTACCGTAACTCCAGCAGACTACCACAAACATTTCCAACTTAAACTCATCTTGGATGAACATATTTAACACATAGATTAATATAAGATGATAAAACTTTAATACAAATTAAGTATTATATTAACACAATATTATTCACCATTACCATTTGCACTAACTGTAAATCCTGATAAGACGTCACAATACCCGTGTGATCGGCCAGTCTCATCGGGTTCCCCATTCATTTGGCCTGGTGTCACATTTAAGCAGAAAGCTTAGTAAATTACTGTACTCGTGTGATCAGTCAAACAACTCCGGTATGGTGCTTATCTGCCTAAACCCCTGATAGTGCAATAGATTGTTAATTAATTTGAATAAAAGCTCGAATGTGTGATATGTGAATGTTTCCTATATAGTTTTATGTAATTTCGATTTCCGAGAAAAATTACGTACACCATAAATTACTGGAGTAATGGCAGTTTTATGAGACATAATAGTAGTTTATTGAATATAGAAAAATTGGTTTTATTTCTGTTTTTATGTCGCATAACATTAAAAAAAGATGATTTGAAGATAATTTTACTGAGATAGAAAACCACTGGGGCAGTAGAATACATTGACTGCTTCTCTGCAGAGGGTTAAGACCCCGCGCAACGAGTATCCTGCATATTACGCTAAACAATCAGATGGTGAGGTTGCAGTGGAGCTTTGGAGAATGCGGAATATTCTTTCATTGCTATCACTCCCACGTCTACTCTGACTTGGAGTGGTAATACCTGATCTATGTGTCAAATAGAACTAAACTGTTTACTTTTTGCTAAAATAGAAGTGTTTTTGACATTGAAACTGTGTACGTATGCTAATCTGAATAGTTTGAAATAGGAATGTTTTGACATTTAACTATTCTTCTATTAAACGGAGTTATTTGAAATAGAACTGTTTATATCTATAAAATGGATTTACCATTAATTACATACTATTGTTGATGTACCTTAAAACCAAACCAAACCAAACCAAACCAAAAAACCCGGAAAGTTTTGGTTTACCGGTAGTCTACTCTATGATTGACCTATACAGCTGGCATTGATCTAACTCAAAATTTTGAATTAGGTCGACTTATAATTCCTGATAGTCTTGTACGCCTCAATCAACGTATATATATATATATATATATATATATATATATATATATATATATATAGTATACCTACTAAAAGTTGTAAGGTATGCCTCTTGAGGAAGTGTGGAGAATGTTCTTTATACAACCCTAAAAGTGGAAAAGGATAAGAAGAAAATGGACATTGAAAACATGCCTGCCTTCTGAACTTCCACATCTGATACCTGATTCTCAGTAAGTTTTTAAAGCCTACTTATTGGCACTGTGTAAAATGTTTGCAGTATCTGTACTTTGAAAAAACATAAAACTTGACATCTCGATCCAAATAACCCAACTCTTTTTTTAGGTTAACACGTTGTGCTTCCTTCAATTAAAAAAATGGTTTTATTTTAAAAATCATATTTGTTATATGCATTTTCATGATATATTTTTATTGCTAGATTTGTTTGTTTGTTTTTCTTTGGTTTTATGGCATATCAACATTTATAGGTTATTTAATACCAATCTATTTACATACATATATAAACATTTTGATTTCTAGCTACGCAGTTTAGGTTTAGTTTGGTTTCTTTGTTTAATGCCATATTAATCTTTGTAGGTTATTTAATGCCAAAGCCATCCTCCTAGAGGAACAGTAGTGGTACTGTTTAACCCATAGCTGGAAGGATAAGGGGTTTCATACCTTTTCCAGGGGTATTTGTCCGAAAGTGAACTTAATAGCGCGACTGGAGTTCGAACTCGCTTACTACGATTTCGCAGTCCATCACTTTAACTATTACACCACGAGACCACCCACCTATTCAGTTTAGTCAAACAGTTTTATTTCAAATTACTCAGTTTAATATAAGTATATTTTTTGTGTTTTCACACAGTTAAATATAATATCAAAGCTGTTCTATTTCAAACCATTCAGTTTTGCATAAGTCAATTGTAAATGTCAAAACAGTTCTATTTCAAGCAGTTTAGTTTAGCGTAAGTACACTGTTTAGTTCTATTTGACACATAGATAGGACCTTAGATCGATGGTACTGAAGGAGTACTCCACATTCCTCAAAGCTCCAGAATTACTGGAACCTCAACATCAGATTATTTCGTGTCATAATCAGGACACTCATTAGTGAGTGAGGTGGGCTTATCCATCAACAGAAATGCAGTTGGAGTATTCTACAGCTCCAGCCGACAGGGCAATTGAAAGATTTGACAAAAGTATTTCCAGCTGTATCTTTGTGTCTTTTAACTGATTAAAAAAAATTAGAATAACTGTTATCTTGCTAAAGATATATTTGGTAGGAGAAATTTATATATCCATTTTATAAATGTAAATTTTTGAAAAATAAAGTATTATGACTTGTCTTCTTTTGACATTAAGTATTTTATCAAATAGTAATTATCTGTCTGCGAAAAAATTGGAAGCATAAAAAAAAACGCAGTAATTAAAAAGAAGATTCTTGATCATCTAAAGGTCGCCCAAACAGCAGCTTTTACAATACGCCGATTACATCCTCAACAGACAGGCGTGACCAACTCAAATAAGTGTCATGATTTTGACACTAAATTGCATTCAGTGTTAGCACCCCAGTTTCGGAGCTCACAAGAGTGTAGAGTACCATTTCATTGTCATTACTCTTTGGCCCACTCTGGACAGTGTGGCAGTACGTTTTGGGTCCCATCTATAGATCAAATAGCCCTTTTTGAATATCATTGGCTTGGTATAGAAATACATGAAAATATATAACTGTGTGAAAACTAATAATTGTTAAATATGAATAGTTACTTAAAACCATTTACTTGAGTAAGAATTATAAATCGGAGAAACACTTGAAAGTAGACAACCGTGTGCAATTTTCTCGTATTAGATAGAAATGCATGGCGTAATTGTATTCGAATAAATGATTATAGCAAATAAAACGAGAATTTTGGTGATCCTAGTCAAGGGTGACCCGAAGTTTCCTTTTTCAATAGCTACTATAGCGAAGTGTAGGGGAGGTCGCTACTCCATTCCCTGGATTGCTAAGCAAGGCGGCATGAAGTACCGTTTTTGAGTTTTGGTATGACTTGACCTGGGATTGAACCCCGGTCTTCCAGACCATTGGTGAACAATCTACTTATTAGGACAATGACCCGGTAAATGGCAAATAAAAAGAACTGTAAAAATTTCAGGATATTGAAAATAGAATTATGACTATCAACTTCTTTAGATAAATTAAATTTCAGTATTATATAACCCACAATATGTTAATATGCCGTTAAGCAAATAAACGAATCTAAATATTGTTAATAGCGTGACTTTCGTTAATCTGATTAATTAATATACCCTGAAACAAAAAAGATACATTTCTAAAGTTTAAAGTTCAGGAAAGTAAAAAAGCCATTATAATGACAATAAAAAAATGCAATGAATGCAGAAATAAACACACAATTATGATGGGCTCTGTCATTGGAGCTTAGAATACTCAGGCAGTATCCCTTGTCGAGGGGTATGGCCGTACCTAAAGAAATTAAAGCTATCCTGTATATGACACTAAATTATCTGATGCTAAGACTCAATTTCTAGTGATTTGGAGCGTGTGAAATACCCATTCATTGCCATTACTCGAAGGTTTCCTTTTGACTCAGATTGGGAGTACCTGTTAGAATCCCATCTTTGGAAGTACCCGTGGTGTAATGGTTATCTTCGTAGGAATTGGACACGGCGACACGAGTTCAAATCCTGGACAAGATTGATTACATTTCACATAGGGAAAGGTATGAATCCAATTATTCTCCCTCCAGCTATGGGTAAATAGTAGTGCAGACTAGGTTCTTGAGCTTTGGTGAGGCAACTAGTCTAGGAGAAGAAAAATTCTGAAATCAAACCTGTTAGACTCCGCTTAAAAATTGACCTTGTGTCATATCCTCAAATGTGGTTAGAGTCCCATCTTTGGATGCAACCCTCCACCAAAATCTAAAGAAGCAACTACATAGAAATCTTAATATGAACGTACTATGAACGCGACTACCTAACCTCTTGGCATAAAACAACCTTAGACAGAGTGATATATCATTAAATCAATCAATCAATCAATCTGTCTATGCAGTTATCAGGTGATTATGCCGAGTGATTTGAGTTGATAAAGATAGAATTAAAAGAACAAATTGAAGAATAGAAATTATTGCAGTACTGAAATAAAACCATATTATCTCATTAACACCTAATTTTAAACCCATATGGTCGTCAACTTTTGATATTTAAGTAGAGTATATTCTTGCCTTTAAGTGCTTGAATACAAACGAGACATCCAAGATTTACCTCTAATTCAACTCATTTATAACAATTTAGAATTAATGACAGCCATACTTGGGGCATTGTCAGTTTGAAAATAATCAGATATGAATGGTTTGAAACGAATTTCCTTTTATCTCAAGAAATTTTGCCAATAATAGAAGAATAGTATTTTTGATAATGAGATGCCGAAGGTTTTATATTCATATCAAGTGGTTCTCGAACAGCAGAATGCTAACTCATTGTAACGACTGATACAATTTGTCACTGGAGTAAATATGCACAGTCTTATTTTATAAATGATCCGAAGTGTCGATATTGAAATTACATTTTCAAATGACCTGCCTTTTGGTAAAGATCATTAGTTTATTTTATGACATATGAGAATCGTTTACTTTTCGAAAAGTGATAGAAAACATCTGGGTCATATGCAAGAATGTAAGGTATCTGGTTCACGAATATGTATGGCATGATTTAAAATATAAGTACCCGAACATAGGTTTACTTCAGAAGAGTAGTTGCAGATCTTTTGACTTGTAAAAGACATTCGATGTTGGGTGTTCGATTCAAGGTTAACTGAGGAACTGTTCTTTGCTGATGATGCAATGTTATCGAGCTCAATCTGTCTCATATTTAGAATTCAGAATTGCTGCTTTTACAGTTCGAACGCCGATCATGTATATATATATATATATATATATTGAGAGAGAGAGAGAGAGAGAGAGAGAGAGAGAGAGTGAGAGAGAGAGAGAGAATTGATAAGAAAGTAATCTAAGCAGAAGGAGAGATTTATTGAAAAACAAAGTCGACACTATAGCGTTTATGTTCTAATACCCCTTTATCAGGACTGCCAGGGATGATTTTAGAGATGTTAAATCAACGATGGATGTCTAAAAATTTTGTTTCTCAATAAATCTCCTTTTTCTCTTGGATTACCTTGTTATCAATTTTTTCTCTATACTCTTCACTCCATTATTTACTTATATATATATATATATATATACTTTTAGAAAACAACAAAACCGGTCACATAGGATTATTAATTTATTTCCATCCTGTTACGAATTTTTGAAATTTCAAAAAACACGAAAAAAATTAACTGGACTTCTTCAGATCTTTTAGATGAAAAAACTAGAATAGACACAGAAAAGTGGGAGGGAATAGAAGAGGGGTGAAGAGTTATCTCCTCATTAAGCCCACTTCCGTTTTAAATTTTAATTTCGATTAGAAATGTAGTAAATTTATTTTAAAAAAACTTTTATTTTCATATTACATTTTGACCAAAATTACAGATTTTATATTGAATTAGATTTAAACTTTAATTAATAACCTTACGTAATGATACTGTAAAATATATATATATATATATATCTTTGATATCAAAAAGCATTGAGTCAATAAGATTTTTGTTAAATACAGAAATGGGGTGTTGATTGAATAAATCTCTTCTGATTAATATCATATGAATAAAGCTAATAAGATATTTGGTGTTTTGTGATCATAAATCCTGCGAACAGTATGGGTCTCCCTGACTCGCTCTCACTATCCATCCCTATCAGCCATCGCTCTCGCATGTTTTTTTTTTAGTTAGCATCCATTGTCCGAATAGAGCTGATGAATATACCTTTGGTGGTCAGCCAATACTAGTGGATTCATGTATGAGAGTCTACTGAAGGACATTCCTTAAGATTTCGATTCTGATTTTTCAGCGGTGTCCAGTATGACTTTTCGTCTTACATGGAAGGTTTTTTTAGATGAGAGGTGAGTGGCTGTACAACTGCTATTTTGTGGGTTGTTACTTCCTTTTTTTCTCCAAGCGCTTCGGTAAATCAAGGTGGTGCAACCGTACAATAGTATTGACGCAGCAACAGTAAGGAAGAATTCGCGTGTATTATATAAGATTTTCATGTGGTTGATAACAGTCCATGGCTTCTTTATGCGTATGTCAATATCACTTTCAATTGATGAGATATTGCTACCGAGGCATGGGAAACACTCTAGTTATTTCTGACGCTTCTAATTTAATGTTGTGATGCCACCGTCTTGTTTCAAACACAAACATTCCTTTTTTTTTATCTGTGTTCACATAGACACCAATGTCTCTGGCTGCCTGTTTCAGGTCATGAGGCAGATATTCAGTAGGTTTAGCTCAATTTTTGAGAAGCTTTAAATCATCTGCGTTGACTGCATGCGTAATAGTTTTTGCTGAATATGTTCGTTTTTTTTTTGCCTCATCTTTTATAATTTTTGTGAGGGATAATTTTCTTTCATTATATCTGTTGACGTTCGTAGTAGGTAATCAAAGCAGATTCAAAATTAGGTATCTAACATATGTAATTCGAAATAGATTTCTCTCCTATCTTCACATCTCTCTCTCTCCTTCTCTCCCTCTCTCCCTCTCTCTCTCTCTCTATATATATATATACATATATATAGTGACTGTCACTTTTTTACTGATCAGGCCATTTCCTTAATTCTGAAAAGAGCACCAGTAGGCACGTATGTGGCAACCTGGTCCAACTGCGCCCATTAAAGTCCTTCCATATATCTGACAAGGAAAATATCTGTTTTTGCGTTGACATTAACCCTGTGCCCTGTCATATGGCTTCTCAGACCAGGTTCAACCTACATACTTTGTCACAGAAGTCACATGAATTAGCTCTAGATTGCTGAGGAAGGACATGTGTATAATCACACTGTGATTGTTTGCTGTCAGGATATCTCATATGGCTTGCAAATCCGGCCTTGGACCAAAGGATGAAAAGTATCAGGGACGGTAATTGAATCTTGTTTCCGAAATGCTTCTTCATGGGGGAACGTTCAAGTCTTTACTTCAAACGCTCTACTACCATTGTAGATAACGTTTTTCGAAATTGATTGATTTTCCATAACCTGATTTCGGTCGTTAACATCTATACCAAGAGCTTTTTTGCTATATATATATATAGTAAGTAAAGTTAGCGACCATAGTCGAGGGTGACCCGAAGGCTCCCTTTTCGATAGCTACTACACCAAGGTGTAGGGGAGGGCGCTACTCCATTCCCTGGATTGCTCCACTTTACCCTTGAACCGTACCTTATAATGCTGAGTGTTAAGCAAGGTGGTATCAAGTTCCATTTTTAAAGTCTTTGGTATGACTCGACCTGGGATTGAACCCAGGCCTCCCGGGCCATTGGCGAACACTCTAACCGCTGGGCCCCCGTGGAAATAGAGATACAAGACCAGTTCGAGGCGAGATATGAGACATAACAAACCGGAGAGCCTATCCCAAATAAATTTATTAAGCAGACAAGTGCGATTTCACTGAAATGGATTTAGAAGAATGAGTCACATTAACAGAAATGGATTTTTGATGAAGGACTCAGTACATCACCAAAGAAAAAAAGGGACTCAGTACATCACCAAAGAAAGAAGAACATAGTACATCACCAAAGAAAAAAAAAGGGACTCAGTTCATCACAAAAGAAAGAAGAGCTCAGTACATCACCAAAGAAAAAAGAGGGACTCAGTACATCACCAAAGAAAGAAGAGGGACTCAGTACATTTAAAAACGACTCAGTATATCATTAAAAAAGAAGGACTCAGTACATCACCAAAGAAAGAAGGACACAGCACATCACCAAAGAAAAAAGAGGCACTCAGTACATCACCAAAGAAAGAAGAAGGACTCAGTACATCACCAAAAGAGAAGGACTCAGTACATCACCAAAGAATGAAGAAGGACTCAGTACATCACCAAAGCAAGACGAACACAGTACATCACCATAGAAAAAATATGGACTCAGTACATCACCAAAGAAAGAAGAGGGACTCAGTATATCACCAAAAAAAAAAGAAGGGCTCAGTATATCACCAAAATGAA
Source organism: Sepioteuthis lessoniana (assembly GCA_963585895.1). Lineage (NCBI taxonomy): Eukaryota > Metazoa > Mollusca > Cephalopoda > Myopsida > Loliginidae > Sepioteuthis > Sepioteuthis lessoniana. Next base: position 110,826,696 of record OY757905.1, on the reverse strand, counting down.
GGACTCAATACATCACCAAAGAACAAATCGAAATATATATATAGTTATTTTTGGTGAGAAAAGAAAACGTTGTTATCTTATGGTTGAAGGGAAAGGAAGAAAAAAATAGGGAATGTTTTTCCTAAAAATTTATCAACTTTAAATTGTTAAGGAACTATTATTTCGATCGTTCCTTGGGCGTTAAGCTGACTCGGGGGTTCGATCAGGGTTTAAGGCTTGACAATGCTGTGGGCTACATACAACTGTCGATGGAACCGAAACATTTTTTATAAATTTTTTTTCTAAATTCGAAGCGTGGGAATTCATTTTTTGCCGTCGTGAATTTTGAACGATTCCTGACGTCATTATTCTAGAGGAAGGTCAACGGCCTACTGTGAGGAATTGAGTAAGGTAAAAATATTGAAGAAGAGAAAAGACCTGTCCACTTTGGATAAATGTAAGAGGAGACCGAACACTGAAAGTAGAAAGTAAAATAAAGAGGGAGCAGAATCAATTATTGGAATCCAAATTAGGAGAACTTTAATATTATCAATAGCTCCTTGAACCACCAAACGACAGTTGAGAGAAAATGCATATAAAGTGAGTATTTTCGTTCATTGCCAGAGACAGACGAAATGCAGCTACTAGTCTTCACGTCCGTCGCAGCCTTGACCTTGTGCCTGACAGCCTTGAGTGGAGATGCAGAGAAAACCTGAGATAATACGACACTTAGAAATAGCCTATTGCCAGACAGCCCAGAGTAGAGAAACGAGAAATAAAGATAATACGACACTTTGAGAGAGGCAGAGAAAGACTGAGATAATACGATCGATGCTTTGAGATGACACTGTACCAGATTCTCGAAAGGAGAGAAGCGAAGGGATAGCAGGAGGCAACACTACATTTTAAATTGGCATGTAACAGATCAGCGCACAACGGCGATGAGATTCTATTTTATTTTGATTTTTGACCCTCTACCAACCTCTCTAACACTGAGAAACCGAGAGGAAAAAACAGTATTCTACTTGAATCACCTTGAGTCATACTATTAAGAGGCAAAGAGACAAAGAGAAGCCGAAAACAAGAGACAGAAAAGTTAATATAACCACAACTTGAGATCGCCTTATACCAGAAACGAGAAGAGAAAATCCTAAAACTTCATGAATAAATCGAGAGGCCTTGTGCCCGACTCTAAATGTCAAGAAATTGACTAGCTGTTAGTTCGTAAGCTAGGTCTCCGTGTAACGATAATTCTACCCATCGGGAAAGTATGAACAATTTTAAAGAATCTTTATTTTACTAAACTAAATGTAATTGTTTATTACAAACTCGCGTCCTATTTTCTGTTGGCATTCAACTTTAGAAAATCTTTTCAATTGTGCGGTCTAATCCATCCACTCATCGACTGACGACTCCGATTAGCGAACGATCTGCTGTCTAGATCGATTATAAAACGTGGGCAGATAAGCAGATCGGATGTATTGTCCGGTAACATACTCAGCCAAGCGGAACTATCAGGAAATCGAAAGTGGACTTCCTCCATTAATTAGGGAAGGTGAGTGTAGAGCTACAATAATACACGCACATACATACACACCCAGGCACGTGCACACACACACACACACACACGCACACGCATATATATATATATATATATATATATATATATATATATATATATTCCATGCGAATAAGTTGCTGATATTTAGTTTAAAGCAGATATATTTTTATCAAACCCCTCCACTACAAGAACATGTGACACAAGGTCAATTTATTATACCAGAGTTTACCTTCAAGACTGGTTGCCTTACCAGCGATAACAAACACAGAATGTTCTATTATTTACCTATAACTGTTTAGAGAAGATAAGGATTCATGTATTTATCCCAGAACATTCACGTGGAATGAAATCTAGCACCGTCGTCTCGGATTTGAAATCAGATCGACGATTGCCTTTCCTACAACGATAACCATTACTTTTTGTGTGCCTCCTTATTCAAAACAAATAGATATTTTCTATCAAGATGATTATCATTAAGTCAACTGTTCAACTCAACACTTATTCTTCTTTGATTGTATATGCGTATATGTCTATTATGTTGATCATATTCACTTTGAACCAATAAAGTCTATCTCTGAATGTCGGTGTGGCAAAATATATATATATATATAGAGAGAGATGTGTGTGTGGGGATCTCTGGGTGTTGTGGGTTGCCGTCGGAATTATTTTCGGCATCTTTGAAACAGCATCAGAGTTACTAGAAGATCTTCCTTTGTTTGTCTATTTTGACACGAAGACCACACAAAGAGTAGTGTCCACGTGAACCTGCGAGATCGGAAGTAAGGAGCGAAAAGGATGATGGACGTTGATCAGTTGGTAGTTGAACTTCGGCAGTAAGAGAGTCTCTCCATCAGGGCCCAGGACGCAGGGCCAGTGAGTCAAGGTTAGTACTCTAAGCCTTGCAGTCAAGAAAAAGACACGGTGTAGTGAAGTCAAAGACACGGGACAGTCAAGTCCAAGATGCAGTGACGAAGAGAAATGGAAGACGATGACCAGATGAATCAGCATTTTTGGTAGCAGTGAATGATTTTCGTTAACTTCCCTCGGTAGCTACACATAACACACCAAGTGGAAAAAATGTCATAGGTGTCGACTTCTTACATTTTGTTGTTCTAAATCCGTGTTTTGTCTTTTCTTTCTACCACCCTCTGTTTGTTGTCTTCTATCATTATTTTTTGTTCCACTTGTGAAACGTCTACTTCGTGGGGTGGGAGAAGCAATGACGTGCTCCACACTACTAAACGATCGAACGGCTAACCAATCCTACCTTGTTGTTATTGTGATATCGGGAAGTTAAAGCATATTCAGGCTGTCGTAAGACATATGTCTGTGCCATATTCCACCTGAAGCCTATGTAGGATAATAAATAAAATCGTGTAAGCTTTTGATATCGTTCGTACTTTGCTGATTACTTTTTAGCCACATCAAATTAAGTTGGCCGAATTATCGTCAAGACGTAAGGCAACAGAACACTTTCACATGGTGGAGAAGAATATTAGTCTGCATAACCCCACTGAGACAAGTATCATGACCAAGAAGACAGACACTTGGCTCAGCTTGGGGGATTCGAAGGCTCGTATAATAATACGTGACAAACGCATTGTGTTTCGGTTGTCCTTTTATACTTCAGACCGTAAATATCTACTGTAATTATTTTTTTCAAGATTCTGATTGAACATTACGTAAAAGGACATTTTAAATCGTTATTTCTTTTTTAAACACTTCATGCAAAATAAGTAAATTGGAAAATGACAAAAAATCTTGCAACCCTTGACTAAATTGAAGAGAAACGTAATGAAAACATGATTGTATTGATTTATATCGTATTTAAACTAGGATAATTTCAGAAAGTAAGGCAGCAGGAGAGAGACTGAGACTGAGACAGAGACAGAAAGAGGGGAGAGAGAGAGGGAGAGAGAGAAAGAGAGAGACTGAGAGAGAGAGAAAGTTGGAGACAGATAGAGAAAGAAGAGATGGAAGACTGCAAGTGACGGAGACAGCGAGTGCATGCGAGAGAGAGAGAAAGAGAGAGATAGAGAGAGGGAGGAAAAAGGGACTGAGAGAAGAGAGAGAAAGCGCGTGTGTAAGAGAAATATAAAAGATGAGAGATGAATAAGAGAGAGAAAGAGAAAAGAGCGAGTGAGGGGAAGACATATATATTGAGAGAGAGAGAGAGAGAGAGAGAGAGAGAGAGTGTGTGTGTGCATGTATGTGTGAGAGAGAGAAAGAGAAAGAGGTACTTTAGATTCGATTGGGGATAAAAAAAATGAATTAGATGCAAATACATTTGAGCGTTGATGAAAATGAGAAGGGAATTGATTTGAACGAAACCTTTAGACAGATTAAATAAATTGTAAACAAATAAAAAGTGGATGAGAACCGAATAAAAATATTAAAAATAAGAAATCAGATTCTCCCTCCTCCAGAACGCAATGAAATTAAAATAATCAGCATTTTGTCAAGAGTTATAGACCCTCAGGATTTACGGTCATTTGCTCTGTAGTGAATGGTACTTGAATAGAATCAAAGAAAGAGATTATTATTCATTTGAGCCATTAAGATAATATCAAGGATTTTAAGAACTGCGTGTCTGAAGAGGCTTCAAGTAGAACACTTATTGCCGACTCAAAAGATGAAATAGAGCAACTGTGTTCAAATTCAGATTAGGGCAGTTAGTATTCTTTTTGAATATATATATATATATAATTCACTGAACAATGTTGTATTTGATCAAATGATTTAAAGAAAAAAGGAAACTAAAATTTCTTCTGGTTCTTTTGAAAGAATATTAGCGTTCCTATATCTGGGTGTGGATATTTTGGTGCAATTATTCATATGCATGTAGGTGCGAGCGTGTTTATATTAGTACGTTTGAATAGACCCCATATATATATATATATATATATATATATATATATATATATGTGGGTGTGTGTGTGTGTGTGTGTGTGTGTGTGAGTGAGTGCGAACATGTCTGTATTGTTGTGTGTTGGCATAGGCGAAGTATGTATGTATTTACAAACTCCTTCGTACAAGCAAGGTCAATTATATAGTATAACAGGTTTAAATTCAAAGTTTCCCTTTTCAGAGAGGGAGAATGATTGGATTCATACCTATCCCACGCTATATGAAGTGCTAACAGTCACGTCAAGGATTTGAACTTGCATCGCCAAGTCCATTTCGTACGACAATAACGATTACACCACGGCATGTGTCTGTAGGTATGTACAAAAATTTGTGAATAAAAGTATAAAATGATAGCTAAAAAAATTGGGAATTCAGCAGATACTAATAGACAATAAAATAAACAGATAAGAATTTTTTGGTGGGAATGATAATTTTCTTTTTGAGTATTAAGCAACTGTGGGTCGCTAGAATCGGATGCAATTCTTGAAAGAGTTGTTGGTCGTTGAGCACCCTAAAATCAATATGTAGCTATACTTGAAACAACTTTACCGTTTACGAATAATAAATAGCAATACTTGAAACTGTTTAACTGTGTGAAAACAATAAATAGCAATACTAAAAACCCATTTACTGTGTACAAACAATAGCAATACTTGAAACGATTTATATGTGTACGAATAATAGATAGCAGTACTTGACATCCTTTAACTGCTCAAATAATAGCAATACTTGAAACTACTTAGCCGTGTACGAATAATAAATAGCAATGTTTGAAATAATTTAACCATGTACTAACGATAAATTGCACTACTTGAAACTATTTAACATTTTACAAACAGTAGCATTACTTAAAACCACTTACGTGCGTATGAACAATAAATGTTAAAACTTAAAACCATGTAACTGTGTAGAAACAATAGCAATACTTGAAACCACTTTATTGTATACGAATAATAAATAGCAATACTTGAAGTAATATATAGTTAGCAGCTGGTTGTATTATAGAAAGCGTGGAAAAAATATGGCCAACGTCTATAAAACATAGAACAATATTTTGAACCATTAATCTGTTTCTAACAGTACTTAGCTGGCTCATTTAATAAATGTTAGTAATATACTATCTGAATATATATATATATATATATATATATATATATATATATATATATATATATATATAGGTGGGTACCATACAATAATTGATGTTTGTACTACAGCATTGCATCTGACAAAACCTTCATCAGATGATGACTCTGGGTTCAGGCATGGTTTTGGGGTCGAAACATCATTACCACTAGCCCAGAGAGCCCCACCAGTATCTCACGACACCACCAGACTTTGTCAGATTTTTGTCTCTCTATGGGATTGCCATATCTTCGCTGATGCAGTTAGAGCCTTATCTTGGATCTTTTCCATGCATTTCTTCTTGATGGAGTGAGTCCAAGATTAGTAAAGAAAACGGAGGTGAGTTGTCAATAAAACCTCAGCATCCGACTTCAATAGGAAATACATTTGTTATCAAGCAATGTTTGATGATGATGATGTATATATATATATATATATATATATATATATATATTGAAATACGTAGGTCCACGAAGTGACTTGTATATTTTAGGATTTATTTATTTACTTTGGTCTTACATACGTGTATGTCTCTTGCTTGACGCTTTCTTCTGAGAACGTGTACGGCACAAGGCCTTGTTAATGCAGTATTCAATGAGACTTGAACTCACTCATGTTTGTAGTATGAATGATTTTCAATTGCTTATGGGTTTGTTATGAATTATTCATAATTTTATTCGTTGGTCTAATCAGAAAAAATTACAGAATTGAGTATCAAATAACCCACAAGGATTGATAATACCATAGGACCAACCTACAAATTATATATATATATATGCTTTTTTTGGTTGGTTCAATGAGAGAAAAATATATACATAGGATTAGGTATCAAATAATCAACAAGGATTGATATACCATAAGACCAATCTACAAATTATTTGCTGTTATATATATATATATATATATCGATATAATTTTTTTTTCGTTGGTTCAATGACTGAAAAATATCTATCTAGGATTGGGTCTCAAATAATTCACAAGTATTGATATACCATAAGACCAACCTAAGCAAATAAAACCAAAGGGTTACTGCAATCCAAGATCTAAAATTTTGATGAGAGATTACAAACATCTTAGAAAAGATAAAATCTGGTTTATACTTTCGATGACCACCGGTTGCCGATCTTCTTTTAAAAACAAATACAACTTAGGGAGTAACATCACTTGGCTGGAGAGGATGAGCAAGCTGCATTCGATACTGCTATTCATTAGACTCTTTCTTGCATTGCACATTAAACTATCGCTGTTCAAACTGATGTCTGGCTAAGCTTTCGACAAGAATACCCAGATACTTCTGCAATTCCTAATAATGATTTGATATCAACCTTACTTGTGCAGTAATCTGCCAAGTTTCTTCTAAGAATGTGGTCCTCAAAATTTGACCTTTTCATGAGTATATAGATTTTCAGAAAGAATTGATATTTCAAAGGGTAAATAGTAATGATACCGAAATCAATAAGAACACATAAAATGTGGACATGTTTTGCTTAATCAAACATATGTTTGCATAAAAATATTCAGGCATCAAATAAAATATCGGATAATGCTGATGAAATTAAAAAACATATACATTGTGTTCATAATAAACAAATAATTTGGTCCGAAGTGGAATTTTTTTCTGGGTAACATGAATGTATCTATCAGGTAATGTGTTTAGAATTAACTCGAAAAAATATCAGCGGTCAGAAAAGTCCAATCAAAAATGATATTACGAATATTCGATAATAGTTGGAAAGTTATGGAAATCTCTCTCCTGCTAAAACATCTATTATAGGCGTGTGATAGTTCGGCTTAATAAAATCTTTGAATTATCTTTGTAAATAATCTGACTCCAGAATAAGAACTGGCAGTTTCTCGAGTGAACATTACTAATGGAACATGATGACTATCCCTTCATGGATATACTGAGCTGTTCGGCATTAAAGAAGATTCTGAGAGCCTAATATACCAAAAGGCCAAATTGATAAATCTTTTGTTTTTGAAATGGCCTTATATAAATCAATGAGTTATAAACGAAATATTCTAACACAATTAATACATTATAGTCCATGTGATTATATCCAGTAGTGCTGTGAATAAATTTTTCTTTAAATCTTTTTGATGTATAACTTTGATTAAAATTGTAGATATACTTATTGGATGGATGGTAGTGTATAATATCTTCAGGGTTCAATAATATTTTTTTCACAGGGCCCTCCAATGTGTTATAGATGAAATATTCTAACATAACAAGTTCCATTATGATACCCAGTTGCGCTGTGAATAAATTCTTCTTTAAATCTATTTGACGTATAACTTTAAAAAATGTTTTATTAAAATTGTAGATATACATATTGGATGGATAATAGTCAGGGGTCAATAACCATTTTTGCACAGGGCTTTCAAATACCACAGTTCCACGTGAGCCTATTTTGAAGTCGATGTGATCCAAAAGACAGAACCTCTTGCAAAGAATCTTTCATAAATTTGGCGATATGATTTGCTAATATATTTTTGTAACATTTTGCATATATCAGCAAAAAACAAAAACAAAAACAAAAACGTTGTGACCTTTTCACTCTCTTTGTAACGTAATCTGAGATTAATTTTGTTTAATCTTAATAGAGAAAATAATAGTATAGGTTTACAAGTTTGGGCTCAAGAACGAATTTCTTGAACAGACGAGAAATTGTCACTGAGAATCGCCAGTGTTTTCTGAAGTCTGTGGCAAGTATGCGATGACATTTAATCTGTTTTCTTTATTTTTCTACTTAAGATGACAGATCTTGAGTTATTTCGGTTAAGACGTAAATTTAAGCCAAATTATATTTGTATCAGCACTAAAATATGGATTGGCCGCTCGATAAGTTGTGGATTGCAAAATGGCTAAACATGCATCACTGAAAAACATATTCGCCGTGACATTGTTTGCAATCGAAACTTCCGGTGTTATTAGCCCTTCAAAACATTCTCGATAAGCAATGTACTTACCGAACTATAATAGCTAAATGCAACGCATCTTATGAACCACTGTTTGCGGCAACTCTGTTCTTCCAGCCAGGCGAACAGCGGTTGAAAACATGATAATTCTTTTTTCATATATACTAATATTTAGAAATATTCACTCACACAAACACACTCACTCTAACACACAAACGCAGATGCACGCAAAAACATACAAACACTCACTTCACACATATACACACACACACACCCATATCTCTCTCTCTCTCTCTCTCTATATATATATATATATATGTAGATATCTCTTATATAAAGGAAGTTGGAGACCTCAGTCGAAGGAAACTCAAAGACTCTTTTTTCAATAGCTATTACACCAAGGTGTTGGGGAGAATGCCACTCCTTTACCTGGGTTGCTCCACTTTAACCTTGATCCGTACTTTATAATGCTGAGTGCTAAGCAAGGAAGGATCAAGCACCATTTTTGAGTCTTTGGTAAGACTCGACCTGGGATTGAACCCCGGTCTCCATATATATATATATATATATATATATATATATATATATTCTTATGTTGATTCTTACTGATTTTATAAATCGTTAATGGTTGGTTGTTTGGTTGGTTTTGGTTTTATGGCATATCACACTTTGTAGGTTATTCAACGCCAAAGCCATTTTTATACAAATAATTCAAACAATTCAGTTTAGCCTGAGTATACAGTTTAATTGTCAAAAACATTCCTATTTCAAACAATTCAGCTTAGCCTAAATGCAGTTTCAATGTCATAAACAGTTCTATTTCAAATAATTCATTTTCGCCTAAATACAGTTTCAATATCAAAAAAAGTTTTATTTCAAATGATTCAGTTTTGCATAAGTACGCAGTTTGGTTCTATTTGACTCATAGATAGAACCCTATCATGTGCTATCACTTCGAGCCGGAGTGGACCTGGGAGCAATGGCCGTAAAGGGGTATTTCGTATTCCTCAAAGCTCCAGAATTCCTTGAACCTCACCATAAGATTGTTTAGGGTCATATCCAAGACACTCATTGTGGGAGTTTTACAACTCTGCAGAAAAGCAGTCGGTGATTTCTACTGGGCAAAAGTCAGCAGTGAGATGGTTCTTAAATATCTGATTCCAGAAAAAAAAACTAGCTCTAAGCAATAAAATTTCCCTCATTGTAAAGTGTGCAAGTGTGGTCACAGACATAGTTAACTGACTGTGGCAATACAAATTCATGGCTCCTCCTTCAAAGTTCATTGGAGTCAATTGCTTACTTTCTCATTCACAGACACGCACACCCGTGTGCATTTTCACTTGTTTCTCCAAATATTTTAACGCCCATTTACATAAATCTTTCAAGAAGAACTTTGATAATTCTTTAACAGCCCGTTATGTTACCTTGTATTATTTTGTAAAAGGTTCAATAATGATTTTTGCACAGGGCCCTCCAATGTGTCATAAACGAAATATTCTAACACAAAAAGTACCATTATGGTCGATGTAATGATACTCAGTAGCGCTTTGAATAAATTCTTCTTTAATAAATCTATTTGACGTATAACTTTAAAAAATGTTTTATTAAAATTGTAGATATGCGTATTGGATGGATGGTAGTGTGTGATATCTTCAGGGGTCAATAACCATTTTTGCACAGGGCTTTCAAATACCGCAGTTCCTCGTAAGCCTATTTTGAAGTTGATGTGATCCAAATGACAGAACCTCTTGCAAAGAATTTCATAAATTTGGTGATATAATTTGCTGATATATTTTTGTAACATGACTGAAATAACCAATGTCTTTGTTAAATTTAAAGACAAAAGTATTAAACTGAAGTAACGAAAATCTAGGCCGTTAATAAGGAAATGCTGTGAATGAGGGTGCATCAAAAATAGTTCACGAAAATTCTTTCTTCGGATTACTCTCTTAAGGATGAATCACAGTCAGGGTAGTCCATTTTCGACCAACAGCTTTCAAACTGTATTTGAAATGTATTTACAATGATCAAAATAATACTGCTCGGAAAAAAGCAAACAACTTTTTACAACTTAGCTGCAAAGATTTCACGCATTTTTCTTGTTCACCTGATATTTTACTTTCGGCTTTTTTAGAGAATAATCTTGATTAAAAATAAAATGGTAGCTTTTTGGAAAATTGCCAAGGCGTCTAGAAACATTTTTTTGCTGAGAACATTTTTTGTTTATTTATTCATTTTTTTTTCATTTATGAAAGGAATACATTTAAGAAGTTGTCTGAAAGATATAAAATGGTAATAGAATGAAATGGTAAATGCTGAATATTAACAATGTCTTTTTTAGTTCATTGGTTGGTCGATTTTAACGGCATGTCAACCCATCCAGGGATGTTTTCAGCCCTGATATTACAGTATTGCATATTTTTGCTAGTTTCTTTAGAGATTTTTGCACGCGGTCGTATGATATCAAGTATCGATGTCTAATACAAAGGATTTGCAAACAGATCCATATATGGGACCTTATCAGGTTCAGTCACCACAGGTCCAATCGGACCTGGTTCTTATGGCAATGGTGATCGTACTTATACTACCCACATCTCCATAACTGGAGCCTCACCAACAGACTTTTGTGTCTTATTCAGGGAACCCCTTTTTAGTGGAAGGGGACATTTTCATTTTCTGCAGGGGATACTATCAAAGTATTCTAAGCCCGGTCGACTTGGCTGGTGTTATTTCAGTGTAATAAGCTGAAAGGTTGGTTGGATTTCTTTGTTTAATGGCATATCAGCCTTTTTGGGTTATTTATTATTTAAGTTATTCTAGTAGAAGAATAGCAGTGATACTATTTAATCCATGACTTGGGGGTTGGGTAAAGGGGTATATACTTTTTCCAGATGTATTTGTCCGAAAGTAAATTTAACAGCGTGACAAGAATTCGAACTCACTAACTACGATGTTGCAGTCCAGCACTTTCCTTTTACGTAATCAGTTCTCCATTCTAAGCCGAAAGTTGTTTGTATTTTGCCCAATACATATTTAAAGTAAAAGGATAAACAACGGGAAATATTATCTACTTTCTGATTACAGAGCTTAAATATAAGCAGCGATTCTGTGAAGTCTTATCTTATGATGTCTATTCTCTTGAGTTAGAACCTTTATTTCATGACGGAGGTGAAGACATCCAGTTAATCTTATGTTCTCCTATAGGAGCGACGAAATCCCCTTAGGTCTTTTTGATACTGATAAATTTTCAACACTCTACCGAGCAGCTGAGAAAAATGATAGTCATATTAATTAATAAAAAACACTCTAAAAAAGGAAATAAATATCCCTAAATATCTTAGGAAAGCTTAATCGTTAGTCGTTCTATCACGTATGAAAGTTGATTAACTTAAAGAGAAGACCACGATCGACACTTCAACGTAAAATGAGAACTTTGTCTTATCGTATTGAGATGAGGTAAATCAGAATGACATTTTTCTTATCCGAAAAGTATTTACCATTTTTCTATTGCTTGTCTTTATTTCTTTCTATTTATTTATCGTTGCTCTTTTTTTTTAATGTATATCTATTCTTTCTTTTTTAAAATTCTATCATTTTGTTTCAGTTTGTTTGTTAGTTGATTTCATAGTTTTTTCTTGGCTTCTTAGTTTTCATTTTTCAGTGTATCTTTCGTTTTATGTATATTGTTTATTTCTTTTTATCTACCTATATAACTTTGTTGGTTTGCCCTTTCTTTCTTTCTTTCTTTCTTTCTTTCTTTCTTTCTTTCTTTTCGTCTGGGTTTTTTTTGTTTTATTTTCCTTTCTTATTGTGATAGCACTCTTTTTTAATTTTTCTTTTTCTTTCCTCATTCTTACGGCCTGCTTCCCCGTCACCTCTTCCTCTCTCTTTCTCTATTTATTTCTAAATCTGTCAGTCTATTTTTCCGTCGGTCTGTCTGTCTTTCTATCTCCATCCTTCTCTCTCACTCACTATCTATCTCTCTCTCTCTATCTATATATATGTATATATTCACAAACCCTTCCACACAAGCAGAATGTGACACAATGTCAATATTCTAGCGGAGTTTACCAGGCATGCATTCAGAATTTTCCTTCCTAACCAGTTGTCATACTATAGTTAGATCACAGTCTGCCCAGCTATCTACTCAGAAAGAGAGAAATTAGTTGGATGCATACCTTTTGCAATGGTATTCGCATTTTTGAAATGCAAACATTATCGTTCAGGATTTGAACTCGTATCGCTGTGTCCATTTCCTACAATAATAACTATTGCACTGGCCTGCCTGCCTGCCTGCCTATCTATCTATCTATCTACATTCATTTGTGCTGACATATTTGTTTTACTTTTAAAATCAAACAATTCATCATCGTATACATTGATATATCATAATCCTTTAAATTTCTCCTTAGGCGATACTTTTACATTTTCTTTTTTTTTCACGAGTATTTTTCTTTCTTTCCTTCTTTAAAATATTTCTTTTGTCTCACCTTCCTTTACATTTTATTTCTTCATTTCTTTTCTTTTCGTCTTTATTCTCTCGTCTATCTTCTTTCTTACGTTTATCTCTCACAATGTTTCTCTCTCTCACCCTATCTGTGTATGTGTTTTTCAATCTATGTGTTTGTCTGTCTGTCTTTAGCTCTCTCTATTTATAGGGGATACACCGACTACATTTCTTCAGAGACGTAAGACTCCCTCAACGAGTGTGCTGGATATGACACTAAACAAACTGATAGTGAGGTTCCAGTAATGCTGGAGCCTTGTGGAATTCCGAGTACCCCTTTATTACCATCGCTCCCAGGTCCACTCTGGCCTGAATTGGTAGTACCTGATAGGGTCCTATCTATGGGTTAAATAGAACTAAACTGTGCGCTTGTGCTAAACAGAATTGTTTGAAATAGAACGGTTTATTTGTATAAAATAGGTTTGGCATTAAATAACCTACAATGGTTGATGTACCATAAAACTAAACTAAACCGACAATAAAACTGATCCATTGATTTTAAATTCTTTAATTTAGATATACTTTAGACTAATCAGGGTAAATTTGAAAAAAAATGGACCCATGTTTTTATAATTTTCAGTAATACTTTTTTGGGGAAAACAAAATTGTGCCGTTGAATCACACCATAGCCAGAAGTCCTAGGTCAGAGCGACATTTCTTTGATTTCTTACTAAAAAATTCATCTCAGCAGTAAGAATTATGTAACGTTACGGGATCATAATTATAAATAAATATTACATTTCTTAAATACAATACGGACCCAGTTGTTTCAAATACGAAAAGCTTATTAGCTGACTGTAATATTTCCTAGAAGTCGCCACCCAAAACGAGAGAGAGAAAGATAGATTGAAATATCTTTGTTGTTACGTAGAAACGCAGTCTCCGACCACCTACACTGACTGACTCAACTCCCTATTTTCCTCTGCTAATATAACATCGTTATTATTATCCTCAACTAATGATGATAAGAACACGTCATTAACTTTTAGTGTTACGTTCTCTTATCTTAATTCAATCAACGGTTCTGATTTCAAAACATAATCCTATTTTGACATGAGCTGACATCCGGTCCTCGTATGGACATGCGTACGACCTTTTTAATGCAAACTTAATGTCAACTCAAAAGATTTTAGCAAACCCCCATTTTATCACTATAAACAAAATAATTAACTTATAAATGCTAAGGAAATGATTTCGAAATAAATTAACATTTCATTTATTGTTAGATACTGTCTTCTAAAATATATCTTCCTTCTCGTTACTTTTTGAACTCAACATTTATAAATTTAATAAAGGCTTTTTTTATCGACAGAAAGATCAGATTAAAGTATTCCCGAAACGGCATTCCTTGCGGGGTGTCCACGTTCAGTTGTGAGTCTTTGAATGAACCCCTCAGAGGAAAGATTATAATATCTCACCACCACAATGCATTTAGAACTATCGATTTGAAAACGGTACAGGAGATTAACTGCACAATACAAACCAACTCAACAGCAAACGTAACATAAATCAGCGATAGATTTATGCAAGGTGAAGGAAGAAAAACCCAGTGCCTTCATATTGCGTGAAAATGATGCCGGGTCTACAAAAGTGCCCATGGTAACTATTATCAATAGAGAAAAATAGTCTTTGATGTGCGCACGAGCGTTAGGTGGAAAGTCGTTCTCTTCGAGGGTCTCGTTTTCTTCTGGCGGTATTCTACACAGTTTGTTAAGCTGTAGAAACGATGGCACCAGAATTCATCGTTTGAAAAACAATGCAAAAAATCAAACAAACAAACAAAAAAATCGGAGACGATTCAAACATGAAGGATATTGCCCGCGCAGCTTTGGTTATCAAACTCCCTCAATCTGAATCCCATTAAGCTCTTTTGATATAGATTCAGTAGACAAACTCGCTTTCCAGAACTCCAAATGTATAATTTTCTGTTGTTAAAGGATCTTTTTGTAACATCCCATCCTCAGCCCCGAGGAACTTAATTGAAGGAATAATGGTTTGGCTCATCAGAGCGAGAAAAAGAGAGAGGGTTGAGACGGATTAGAGAGAGAGGAAAATATAAAGAGAGAGGAGGAAAAGAGGATAAAGAAAGAATAAAAAATAAACCAAGAGAGAGAGAGAGAGAGAGAGAAAGGGAGAGAGGAAACGAGACACAAAGGAGACGAAGAAAGGATGAAAAAAAGGTAGACAGAGAAAGATAGATAGATAGATAGATAGATAGATAGATAGATAGAGAGAGAGAGAGAGAGGGAGAGAGAGAGTGAGAGAGATGTACAGAAAGAAATAGAGAAGAGAAAGAAAACTGAAAATGAAAAGGGGAAGGGAAAGTTAGAAAGAGATAAAGAAATATTTTATTGGAAATAGAAAGAAAGAAAGAGAAAGAGAAAAGGGAGAGCGGGGAGTAAGAGTAAAAAACATATAAGGGGGAATATAAAGTTAAAACTTTTGTAAGTGTTCCTTGTTTACTTCTGAAAGAATGCATGCCGGGAGAAAATGCTAGTAAATATCATCCAAATGTTTGTCATCTAGGGGATTTCAAGCATTTTTCTGTCCATTATCAAGATCAAGGAAACACATGGATACGAGACGGCAGAGAAACGAGACACCACACTGAGCCAACGGCATCAATCATTTGTTTAGCAAATTTAACATCAAAGAATCCAAACTAAAGATATTTTTAGTTGTACGTTTTTTCACTTATTATAAATACTTCAAGAGTTGTTCGGGCTTGTCAGTCGGGCTTAGAATATGCTGAGTTGATCCCTTAAGGGAAGGTAAACCACTTCTCAAAATGTATATGCGAGATAGGACGGAAAACTTCTGCTAGTGTTGATGCCCCTGTTCTCGCGATCTGGGAAGTCTAGAATAAGACTTTATTGGCATTTCTTTAAGTTGTTCTCTAATTCAGAATGGTAGCATCATAGGCTTCCCTGTATGGCTCTAATTGATATGTTTAAAAATCATTCGTATTCGACTGGAATAATGGATGCCATATACCAGTAAATTATGTATGTATTAAGAATATTTACTTGTAACTATAGGCTATTGGCCTAAGAATAGAGTGTTCGTCAATGGTCCAGGAGACCGGGGTTCAATCCCAGGTCGAGTCATCCCAATGACTCAAAAATGGTACTTGATGCTGCCTTGCTTAGCACAGTATATTTAACGATCAAGGGTAAAATGGAGCAATACAGGAAATGGAGTTGCGCCCTCCCCTACACCTTAGTATAATAGCTATTGAAAAGGAAGACTTCGTATCACCCTCGACAAAGATCGTTAATTTACTTTTTGACTTTTAACTATTGTTGTTTACTATCAAAATATGGTATAATTGGTCCAAGTTTCTGGGAAACGAGAGAGAGAGAGAGAGAGAGAAGAAGAAGAAGAAGAAGAAGAAGAAAAAAAAAAGCAATAAGAAAACACTGACAGAGAGTCTACGGTGACTCATGCAAACGATCTGGTTTGGTCAGCCAGTCACGGTTGAATAACTACGTTTAGTAAAATATTAAAATTAATTAAAAAAAAACGGAGGTTCGAAATCGTCTGCACAGGTGTGGAACCACTGGAAACGGATATGTTCCTCCCTCAGCTACCAAACAGAAGTTAGGGTACGACTCGGGTATGAGAGAGCAAGTAGCCGGACACGAAGAGGCAAAGAGACGAGTTGAATACCAGTTGCGAAAATGTAAAGACAGACAAAAATTACGACCCCCAATATGGAGTGAGCTCCAAAAAGGGTCTCTCACCAGACGCGAACCTGTGAAGAACAACAAGAAAATACAAAAAGAAAAACCAAAGTCTGTGTCTGCCCTCTCTTTCTCCTCATGACATATTCTCTTTGTCTTCTTAATTCGTCATATGCTGTTTCTTTCTCTCGGCGACTACTTAAAAAGTGTGGTAGCGAATAGACTTTTATGTTAGTGACCTAAGACAGAGTTTCGTGTGTTCGTCAAATTTTACCACCGTGAAGTTACGACAGGGTCCCACTACTACTTAAGACGTAGCGATACACGTATGAATCCATTCGAGCACGTGGTGGTACAACCGTACATTTGGGCGTAACGGTACAACGTCCTATTTGGTGCAGTAAATTTACGAACGTTTATTTGGTATCGTTATGTCACATTTGTAGCCACTGGAAACCATATAGCTGTGTGTCATTAAATGGATATTATTAGCTTAGAATAATCGATTGAAGACATATTTATTAGTATTTGATATGAATCATTGATAGCGTACAAATGAGCGCAAATTACTTTTATTAAATATTACTGCTTGATATCATATAACAGTGAAAAAATAAAACATCAGAAAAAACTATTCAATATACATATACATATATATATATATCTTTTTTTTATCCATTGGATCTGAAGAAGTCCTGTTATATTTTTCTTCGTGGTTTTGGTTCACACCAGAAACTGAAAAACAGGATGGAAATGAATTTATAATCCTAAAATAACCGGTCTTTGGTTTTTTTCTTTAAAGAAATATTGCTCTGTAAAAATTACATTGAACTCTCCACCAGGAAAATTTAAATGTTCAGCTCCTGAATGATTTTCTTGTCCAGAAGGAATTACTCCCAATTCTGGTTTAACTGGACCGAATAATACTAATACAAATATATATATATATATATATATATATATATATATATATATATATGTATATATACATATATATATATATATATCGGTTCTCTCCCCACTGTTGATTGAGCAGTCTCTTGGGGAGTTTGCCGGCTATCGTATAAGCTGAAATCCAAAAGCTCTTCTAATGAATTGAGCACACCCGGTCGCCAGCAACGTATATATTAAAAGGTATGCGTAAAAAAATTACTTCGCTAACGCAGAGAATGACGATGGCTCTGGGGTAAGATATCCGAGTGATGTAAAGTTACCAGAGGTTTTGATCCCAGCATGAAGAATCTCGCGTGTCTAGCCACACTGAAGAGACGTGACACAATGAAACAGTCTTGCCGTGTGTGTATATATATATATATATATATATTGTTGAGCCATGCAGCGGTTTTCTCTTCGTTGCAATATCAATCCCTGAAATCATCGGTATCTTTTTTTTTTAAGAAGGATCAAAATCAGCATTTTATTGTTACTTTCATTATATCACTTTAATAAAGGTTTCTGGAAATTGCTTTATTCTTAAAGTTTGAAAATTTCAAGTGCATTGCTCTAGTGAAAAATCAAACTACGATGTGCCATTTCATTTTCTTTTTATATACATACATGAAATCTTGGTGTTAATAACCACATCATGACCATATCAATACGTGTTTATACATGAAAATACAGTGTAAGGACATGCTTTCTTACTCACATGCACACATACGTAATGCCATATATATATATATATATATAATAGATATGCACACACACACACACACACACACACATATATATATGTATGTACATATACGTAATACATACGTACTCACACATAAGTATGGATGTATGAATGAATATATTATATATATATATATATATATATATATATATATATGAATAAAACCTATATGTGTACAGAGAAAAGAAAGAAAAACGTGCTAAAGCTTTTACGTAAAACAATATCCATTAGACAATAGCTCTTACGAATAAAAACCTGTGTATGTTCAAAAAACATAATTCTTCGAAACAAAAGACGTCAGTTTACATTAATCACCAGTGAGACAAAATATATACTGAATATGGGCCCGGCGCCAGAGGTCGCTGTTAAAATATAGCTAGATATTACGGTTAAAATTAATATTTCAGAATTGACGAGAACACATGTTTGTATTGTTTGGCTCTAACCTTTTTAAATCCATTATAATCATTCAAATAAATATGATTCTAAATTCCTCAACCCTCCTTGAAAATATTTAATTGAGTAGCCAGAAGCTCTTTTCGGAGAGACTTCCAACCACGCTTTTCCAAGATGATTTTGTTTGTATGTACACAAAAAAAAACTCCTAGTGTAATTTAAAATCGCAGAAAATGAACACAAAAAATTTAGTTTGAACCCTGGATTTGGCTATTTCTGGTTCACATTGCGTTAATGCCTACTGGAAAGTATAAATCCGTCTGTTATCTTGCAAGCTATGGATAGTTTGTAGACTGGACTATTTTACCTTGTTACGGCAACCGTTCTGAAAGAATAAAAAAAATTAAGTTCAAACCAGTTATACGCTGCTTAAAATCTACCTTGTGCCACATTCGACCAATGATGAAAGGATTGGGTACATACAAACATACATACAGAGACAAGAAAATCCAAAACAAAAACAACCAGACACTAATTTTCTGTTAACTTTAATGAAGCATGCATTAAAGAAGGATTGGTGCTCAAATGCCCAAGTTTATATATATGATGGTAACTCTTGAAGAGACCAAGAAAAGAATGACCTACAGCTATGATACGTGTATGTAATTCTAAATATTCATAGCGCCGACCTCATTTTCGAAGTATCCCTATTCATTCCGAAATTCCATAAAACAAGCCCCTATTTATTCAGCCATACTAATATAATTGACGAGTTCGATTTACATCCATTTACTGAGAGGGATGACAGCAACCCGTAATTTTGACTCTCATGGTTAGGAAGCGAATATATATATATATATATATATATATATATATATATATATATATAATATATAATATATATATACATATAATATGTTATAATATATATAATATGTTATAATATATATATATATAATGTTATAATATATATATATATATAATATGTTATAATATATATATATAATATAATATAAATATATATATATATATATATATATATATATATATATTATAACAGTGTTGGTTGTCACTATCTGACTTAGTGGGTTTGTGACAAACCAAGTACGGTATAATTTGGAGAGTGCTCAATATCTGTGATAGAGTAACTATACAATAATAATAAGTAAATATATATTAGTCTTTCTATATATCTTATAGCAGGGAAGCTTGTCTGCAACCACAGGTTTCATACCGCCTTAAAACGACAATCATCTGGCAAAGACAGCACGAAACCTGTGGTCGCTGACAATCTTCCATGCTATTAAATATATTTAAAAACTAATATATATATATATATATATATATATTGTAGCTTGAAACTACTTCTACTTCTTAGAAACCTTAAATTTAGCAAAAACATCGAAAAAACCCAGGGCTGTTGTAACCCTGTCTCAGTATGAATAGCGATCAAAAAATTAGACACACGAGTTGACCTGCTTGGTCTCGGGCGAAGAGGATTAGAGTATGGCCTGTCCAGCAGTTCCTTTCTCTTGCCTTCTTCCAGCAATTCTAGACAATCAAACGCCATCACCTTTTCTTGACTGCGGACAGCGAGGACAGCAACCCAGCCTTTTCTTCTGGATTGTCTTTTTCAGGTCTATCACAAAATGTCCTTTAAAGGCACAAGTATTTTCTTCACTTTTCTGGACTACTACAAGTCTTATTGCCCCACTATTACCATTTCAATGTTGCAAACTACGTCCACATCAATACCACGTAGATGATGACATTTTAGTAGCCAGCCAGATGCAGTAAATTTTTAGAGTACAGGACTAGCTCGCGAGCAGTCGACACCGTCCGGACTATCGTCGACTTAACTAGAACAGCAATTAGTTCTTGCAAGCCTGGAGCAAATCCTACTAGCATACGGCCTACCAAAAGAAACCGTAGCAGCGATAATGATTCTCTACAGAAACACCAAAGTGAAAGTACGTTCACCAGATGGAGACACGGAATACTTCGACATAGTTGCAGGAGTACTACAAGGAGACACACTAGCCCCGTACCTCTTTATCATCTGTCTAGACTATGTGCTCAGGACTTCGATCGACAAAATCAGAGAAAATGGCTTCCAGCTGACTAAGAAAAGAAGCAAAAGGTACCCCGCAAAAACAATCACGGACGCCGACTACGCTGATGACTTGGCGTTACTAGCGAATACGCCTAATCAAGCAGAGACACTACTGCATAGTCTGGAACGAGCCGCAGCTGGCATTGGCCTCCATGTCAATGCAAACAAAACCGAATATATGTGTTACAACCAAACGGGCAACATTACCACACTAGACGGAGCCTCTCTGAAACTAGTCAACAAATTCACCTACCTAGGAAGCAGCGTCTCATCAACCGAGAAAGACATCGACACACGACTGACGAAGGCATGGACAGCTATCGATAGGCTCTCGATCATATGGAAGTCGGACCTAACTGACAAAATGAAACGCAGTTTCTTCCAGGCAGCGGTTGTGTCGATACTGCTATATGGATGCACCACATGGACGCTTACGAAGCGGCTGGAAAGGAGGCTGGACGGAAATTATACAAGAATGTTGAGAGCAGTATTAAACAAGTCCTGGCGACAACACCCCACGAGACTCCAACTATACGGACACTTGCCCCCCATCACAAAAACTATACAAGTTCGACGAACCAGACACGCAGGACACTGCTGGAGAAGCAAGGACGAGCTCATAAGCGATGTACTCCTGTGGACCCCCACACATGGATGTGCAAGAGTGGGACGACCAGCACGAACCTACATACAGCAGCTGTGTGAGGACACGGGATGTAACCCTGAAGACCTGCCGGAGGCGATGAATGATAGGGAGAAATGGCGAGAGACGGTCAGGGATATCCGCGCAGGCGGCGCGACATGATGATGATGATGAATATATATATATAGTTGCTTGGTTGGTTTTTGTGACCTATCAACTCTTGTAGGTTATTTGATGCCAAAACCTGTTTATAGATATGTTAAATAGATATGATTTATAAATGCATTGTTTATAGGTAACACTTTTAAACGAATCATTTCTTAGCACACAGTTACATGATTTCAAGTATTGCTATCAACACTAATAGTTTTATTTGCACACAGTTAAATGTTTTCAAGTATTGCTATCTAACACTACTAATTCTATTCAAGATTATTTATTCGTTTACATACAGTTAAATGGTTGAAAGTATTGCTATGTAATACTAATAATTTAGTTCACCAGTCATTTGTTCGTACATAGTTAAATTGTTCCAAATATAGTATATGATTAAACAGTTCTATTTGGCCCTTAGATGAGACCCTAGCAAGCAATATAACTTCAAGAGTGGACCTGGCAATGAAGGGGTACTCTTGGTTTCTCAAAGCTTCAGGACTGGAATCTCATCATCAGAGGCTTCTATATAAACTAGGAAACTCGCTAGCGAGGTTCTTACCTCTCTGAAGAGATGCAGTCGGTGTATTCTACAGCCACAGCCGACGTACATACATACCTATTAGTATATTACTAAAACTATACCTATCTGTATTCAATAGTGATTTTAAGATAATAATTAATCATAAAATACGTTGTTTTTTTTTACCATTCTGTTTATAACTGCTTAAAATGCATGTTTTTTACCGTATACGATATCAAAGATATTTTGATCATGAAAATACTTCGATATATACAACACTGATCAAGATGTTTATATCCCTCATGTTTTTTTTTTGTTTTTTTTTTGGTTTGTTTTTTTTAATCTGCTCTTGGTTACACTGAACTGAGACGCGTGACTTTTTTTCTAGTTTTTCCAAATGCCTTACTGCAGCAAAAAAAAACTGTTACCTTTTCATGCCAATGTCTAAAACTCTGTCACTGGAAACAAAGGAGATGCGTCGAATAGGCTCCCTATTACAACGAGTACATTAAGAGAGATCAAGATGGAGAGGAAGAGAACGTATGTGCGTGTGTGTATACATGTATGTGAGTGTGTGTATGAGACAGAGAGAAAAAGAGAGGAAGAGAGACTGCTTCAAAACCAGAAAGAAATCTGGATCTTCAAAACTAATAAAAAACATTTGCATATATTCCCATAGCAACTTTAGTTTAGTTAAAATCTATCCATAAACCTCAGTGTCTTTATTGTACCACTGACTGAGGGGTGGGGTGACGCTTATCATGGACACGGCCGTCCGAGTCCAAATCCAAGAGGAAGCTGTTTGCATTTAACTTCGCGCTAATATCCTCGGGAATGATATTAATACAACTATGTGTCAATAGTTGGGCAGGTTGGGTTTCTTAGCCTTCCTTCAGTAACTGATCTTGGTGAAAGAATTTAAACAAGCACTAGGCTGAGGGCTTGGCTAAATATATAGAACTAACAGACGTTTGGTAATTTTCAAGAATCTCATGATTATATGTATGAAAAAAAAAAAGCATTTTTTAAAATTAGAGGAATATACTTAGGCTCTGAGGCGAAGAATAAACCAATTTTAGTTTAATTCGCTAATGAGAAATTTCCGGGGTTTCCATCCGCACTGAACGTCAGGTTTTAATCCGCTAAATACTTAATATAACTGATATAACTATGAACAGCTAATAAGAATCATTCATTACTTTATAAATAAAAGCCTCAATATCATGATAGACCTCTGATTATGGAAATCTAATGGGATAATGTTAGACGTATAATACTAACATTCTGGTTCTCTTTCCTTGTTTTTGTATGTATCGTATTTGTGAATATTTATTAAAGCCATTCTAAAATGTCTTAACCCGCTTGATGATTTACAGTTTTATAATAACAATACTGTGTCTTTTTCCGCGATCCTTTATAAGGAACCTCTTCCTCAAGAGCGGTGAATATTAAATGCTAATCATAAAGGAGGTCTCATTATTTATTGATGTCCCTAAAAACTGCATACTGATTATTTGAAGAATCAAATTAGAAGATTGGTACGTCTATCTTCAACGGAACTATTGTTCCGATTCCTACACGTATTCCTGTAGCTATACATATATCTTATGACAAGACAATGTTGATTTATCTCGAAAAGTCGTTATTACAGCGGTACGTTGTTCTAATCCGAGGGGCAAAACGAAAGAAAACGTTAGAGTATTCTGGACGGCTGGCAGATCAAACTGAAATATCGACATTATAAACGTTTTTCGTTAAACGAACAGGAGGCATGTTATTTCCTTACAAAGAATGGCCCCCGATGGGTCATTTGGGCTGGTAGTATGAACTTTGGGTTCGAAGGAAAAAAGTATAATCAATAGAAAAAAATACTTATCCGGTATATAAATAGAAAAGTTGAAAGGTAATAGAGAAAGAAGAAAAGAAAAAAAAGGTGGAATAATCGAGAACACTTGTGAAAAGAAAGAAACAATGCATGTTGATCGGAAAGGGAAATGCATTCACGTGAAAGAAAAAGGCAAAATAAGAGAAATAAGTTACAGGGAAGAAAAAGGAAGAATACTAATCTGAAAGAAAGAGATTGAAAGAAAGATAGATGTGAATTAAAGAAAACGATAAAAATTAAAGGCAATATTCACTCACTATTCATCTTAGTTTTTACAAAACAATACAATAGGAAACACATTCAGGTAAATAAATGTTTTTTCTTACCAGATCAAAATGCATAATTTTTTTCTAAAAAGTGATCTAACAGATCATCATGCCATTTAACACACACAGAGAAAATCACACACACACACACACACATATATATATATTTATATATCATCATGTCACGCCACCAGCGCGGATATCCCTGACACACTCCCACCACCCTTTTCAATCGTCCATCGCTTTCGCTAGGTCTTCAAGGCTACATCCCTATCGGTTCAGAGCTGTTGCATGTAGGTTGTAGCTGGTCTTCCTGCCTTTGCTTGTTCATGTGAAGGAACCACTAGGAGTATGTCACTTATGAGTTCGTCCCTGCTTCACCAGCAGTGTCATGCATGTCTGGTTCGTCTAACTTGGATAGTTTTCGTGATAGGTGGTAAGTGGCCGTACAGCTGTAGCCTTTTGGGATTGTGCCTCCTGGACTTGTTTAATAATGGTAAAAGCATTCTTGTGTAATTGCTGTCAAGCTTTTTCTCCAAACGTTTAGTTAGCGTCCATGTAGTGCATCCATATAGCAGTATCGATACGGCCGATGGTTGGCAAAAAACTGTGTTTCATTTTATCGGTCAGGTTTGACTTCCATATGATCGATAGCCTATCGTAGCTGTCCATGCCTTTGCTAGTTGCGTGTTGATGTCAGTCTTAGTTGATGAATCACTGCTTTCTAGGTAGGAGAATTTGTCAACTAGTTTCAGAGAACTACCGTTTAGTGTGGAGATGTCACCCCTCTTATTAAAGCAAAAGTATTCCGACTTGTGTGCATTGACAAGGAGGCCTATGCCTGCAGCAACTATGTAGCAAGTTTTCAGCTTAGGCACGTGTATATGCCAGAAGCTCAATGTTATCGGCGTTGTCCGCATCCGTAATTGCTTGAGCGGGGTATCTTCTGCTTTTTTCCTTTTTTAGCTTGAAACCATTGTCTTTTATTTTATCAATAGACGTTCTAAGCACGTAGTGTAGACAGATGACAAACAGGTATGGGGCTAATGTGTCTTCTTGCAGATCGGCTGCTTCTATGTCAAAGTAGTCAGTGTCTCCTTCCAGAGAGCGGACTTTTACTTTTTTGTTCCTATATAGTATCATTATGGATGCGATGGTTTCTTTGGCTTGGCTGTAGGCGAGTAATATTTACTCTATTTTTTTTCAGTGTATGAAGTTAAAGGCCTTGGTGAAGTCGACAAATTATATTGTTGCCTCTAGGTTTTTTTGCACGTACACCTTTAAGAATTCGACAGTCAAAATGTGTGACGTCATGGATCTATTTCTCCGAAACCCATTTTAGTTCTTCCCAAGTAAGTTCTCGATATTGTGTTCTATGCAGTTGCGTAGTAGAGCATTGTATATCTTGGCCGCTATGGATGTAAGGGTTTTACCTCTGTAGTTCTTGCCTAATCTGAGGTCGCCTTTCTTAGGGAAGGGGAGGATGCATCCCTTTGTCCATCCTTCTATTGTGTTTTGATTATATACGGCATTACAGTCTCTGAGCTGTATGGCGTCGAATTCCCAAGTCTTCTATACTTAAGTGAGTATTTCATGAAGCTCTGCTAATTTTAAGCCTTTTAAAAATTTTTCTTAGCACGGAATCGAGTTCCTCTTGCGTAAACTGTCCTAGTTTGATGTCTAATTGTTTACAAATAATTTTCGTGATTTGTTCATGTACAACTTTAGGAGGGTTTGCGAGTAAATTCTCGAAATTTTTTTCTATAGTTGTATTCGTTCTTCTTGGCTGGTAGGTTTCCGTTAAGCTTTCGCTGTACTCTTCCTTCTGCTCACTTCGTTTACTGTTTGCCATGCTATCCTAGATTATCTATCTTTAACTGAGTCTCTAATCTTATTGATCTGATTTTGTATGTATTCTGTTTGTTCTTTTACCTATATGTTAGCTAATTCATTTGGTGCCTTTTTAAGTTTCAGAACATTGGTATTGGTTGGGTTCTTCCTATTGCATTTGGAAGCAGTTTTCACGTCTGTACGCTTTTTTCTAACCGCTAATATCTCCCATGGGACTCTAGGTTTAGCTCTTTTTTTAGTTGTTATGCATTCTGCTGCCGCTTCTCAATGGGCATTGACGAAATTCTCATATTCATCATTCGGAGTATGTGTTTCTGTCTCCTCCTGTAGTGCATCGAATTTATTTTTTAGTGTTAACGCATATTTATCTAAATAAGCCATCTTAGACTGACAATTTTTTAACATTTTGTTCAAATTTACAATATTTCTTAAATTTGATTCAATTCTATACCAACATTCTCCGAAATTTTATACTTTAGCTAAATCCACAATCAACAATCACTTTCAAAGGCATATTCAAAATGTGATATTGTTACCATGATTAAAAATGAATAACATCTAGATTATTCCTGAAAAGAAAAGACGAACGATGGAAAAATGACTTCAAGGAAAAAACATCCAACAATTTTGATGTAAAATTTAACCAAACTGAAATGTAAAACAAAAAAGAAAAAAAATCAATTAAACTAACAAAATATGACTGAGTCTTTAAAAAAACACGTTTTAATAATAATCTTATAATAATGGAGTGTATTTGTCTGTAAACGAAACTACGTCAACAAGGAGGTCACAATTCCCTTACTTATTTACGTTATATCATAAATGATTATTGAATGATCATTATTCAATGTTAATTAGCATCTTATTAATAAACGATATCTTCGTGAAAGTCAAGCTGAGTTAGATTTGCCTCAAAACAGGATATGTTATTAACGCCTTTGATATCTATCCAACCTCTTTCTTGGCCGCATTTGACACAATGTCATTTTATTGTGGGAGCCTACACAAGAACTGATATTCATGTTCTTCTTATAGAAAAAAAAATTTAGATTTCATCGGCATTTCACATTTTCAGAGTACCTTAGGTACTATTTACCAACCCCTCCGCTCGGGCAAGATATGACACAAGATCAATTTTTAAGCGGAGTTTACAGGTTTGAATTCAGAGTTTTCCTTCTCCTAGACTAGTTGCTTCACCAAGGCTGAAGAATCTAGTATGTCCTACTATTTACCCATAGCTGGAGGGAGAATAATTGGATTCATACCTTCCCCAGGGGTATTAGTGCTATGTGAAATGCAATCAGTCTCGTCCAGGATTTGAACTCGTGTCGCCGTGCCCAATTCCTACGACGATAACGACTACACCACGGGCACCTCCAAAGTACCTTAGGTACCAGGCAATGGACTTTGACCTGCTTAACTGGTATTGCTCGAAGAAAAAGCCCCCTTGGACCAGGTGGTTTGCACTCATCTGGTGCAAACGCCGGTTGGACCCCGGGAAACCTTCAGGTGGCATGTTATTTATGCGTTCAAAATCTTGTAATGTGTGCTATATATCACTAAGAGAAAAACATTTTCATAGAATACATTGTGGGTAATTTGCATACTGTTTTTTTTATTTTTTTAACACAACCCAGTTTGATAAATGAATACTTCGAGTTATTGCTTTTCAGTAAGGTACTTTTATTCACAAACGTACAAAAAATCTTACGTAAAATTTTATATAAAAATCAATGAAGATAAAAATAAAGAACATATAATCTATTCATAAGCATTTATATTTAGTTTCGTAATGTTTTTCTAATTTAATATAACATTCCATTAGATTAATACTTAAATAATTGCCCCCAGAGAGCTTAACTGAGGTTAAAATCCAGAGAGGGATCTTCTAGAGAAATGCGCTATCACTATTACACTTTATAATTTCGATATACCACTAAATCATGTACTTAAAAATGCACAGACAGGTAGTAACTTCATAAATCGCAAGTATAAAAATCAATCAGCTAATGTACATAGATCACACTAAATTGTTTGCAAAAAAAGAAAAAAATAAGAATTGGAAACTCTAGAACAGGCGGTGAGGATATGCAGTCAAGATATAGGAATTGAATTTGGCATAGAAAATGATCCATGCTAATAATGAAAACTGGAAAGCAAAATATAACGGAAGGAATAGATCTACCAAATCAAAATGAAATCAGAACGTTCGAAAAAATTGAAAACTTCTAATATTTGGAAATACTGGAAGCGGACGCCATCAAACATGCGAAGACGATGGATATAATAAAAGAAGAAACCTTAAGAGAACGAGCAATATACTCGCAATCAAACTACATAGCAAAAATCTCGAAGGGATAAATACCTGGGTGGTCCCCTGCGAAAGATACTCAGGACCATTCCTAAAGTAGACCAGAGAAGAACTTTAACAAATGGACCAGAGAAAAAATAAAACTCATGTCGTTGCATAAGGCTTTACATCCTAGAAATGGCGTAGACAGATTGTATATGTAAAGAAATTAATGAGGAAGATGCCTTACCAGCGTTGATGCCTCGATACAACGACTATAAGACTACATAAAAAACGCGAAGGAAGGCTGATTAGAGCGACCAAAAATAATACAGAAGACACAAGGATCAACAGAACAAAAGTAACAAGGAAACAAAAACAGGGAAAAAACAAAACGAAAAAAAACAACAGCAAATGTATAGACATTTGAAGCGACAAACATGTGAAATATCACTCAATAATACTTGGACATGACTAAAAAAGGGAAATCTTACAAGACAAACTAAATTCCTTCTGACAGCAGCACAGAACCACGCCATAAGGCCTAGCTATGTCAAAACAGGAACTGCCAAGACGCAACAAAGTAGACGTGGTAGATTCTGTGGTGACAGAGAAAAAACGATCAATCACAATAAGCCAATGCAGTTAATTAGCGCAAAAAAGAGTATAAAACAAGGCACAACTGAGTGGGGAAGGTAATCCACTGGGAATTGTGCAAGAAATTTAAATGTGTCCATATGAGCAAATGGTATATACACAACCCGGAATCCCTCTGGGAGAATGGGACACACAAACGTCCGCTGGGGTTTTGAGATACAAACGGATCATCTAATTTCGGCTAAACGACAAGAGCTGGAGATATTCAAGCCAAAAGAAAAAAAAAAGATGAGAAAACCTGTCGAATAGTGGACCTTGCCGTTCTGGCTGACCCCAGGATAAAACTGACAGAAAGCGAAAAGAGAGATAAGAGAACTGAAAGAGAACTGAAAAAACTATGGAAGAAGATAGTTATGGTGATACCAGTTGTAATTGGTGCACTCGGTTCCGTCACAGAATGATTGATACAGGGACTGGAAGACTTGGAGATAAAAGGATAAGTGGAGACCATCAAAACTACAGCATTGTGGAGATCGGCTAGAATACTGAGAAGAGTCCTGGAGACTTGTGGAAACTTGTTGTCCATCAGACTCCTGTAGAAAACCATCAGTTAACGTATGTGTGAAAAGCTCTCAATTGATTAAAATAATTACAATGAAATAAGCAAGACGCAGCAAAATAGCAAGTGTTGGTTATGTGGTGATAGAGACGAAAAGATCAATCATATAATAAACAGATGCAGCAAATTAGCACAAAAGAGTATAAGAGTAAGCACGACTGGTTGGTAAAAGTAATCCAATGGGAACAGTGCAAGAAATTTAAATTCGACCATATGAACAAGTGTGCATAACCCAGAATCTATCCAGGAGAATGAGATGTACAAAATTTTCCGGTGTTTGAGACAAAAACGGATCCCCTAATCTCAGCTATACGACCAGACTTTGCGAAAGTCAATAAAAAAAAAAGAGAACCTGCCGAATTGTTAACTTTGCCGGTACCACAGAGTAAAATTTATAAAATGTGAAAAGAGGGATGAATATCTGGACATTGCTAGAGAGCTAAAGAAGCAGGGAACATGAAGATGACAGTGATACCAATAGTAGTTGGTGCACCTGGAATGGTCCCCACAGGATTGGTAAAGGGATTGGAAGACTTAGAAATCAGACGAAAGTAAAGACCATCTAGACTATCGAAATTTCTAAGATCGGCCAGAATACTGTTACGGATAGATGTCAATATTGGAACCATTTTACTGTATGCAAACAAATGATTAATAGTAAATAGAATTATTTGTATTCGAGAGAAATCCATGAAACCATTTAACCGAGTGAAAAAAAAAGAGCTTACGCTTTTTAGAAATATTATAAAAAAATGTGTTTACAAATCATATATATATATATATATATATATATATATAAACAGGATTTGGCTTTGAATAAACAACAATGGTTGATATGACGTAAAACCCAACCAAACCAATCAAAGAAGCTTCTGGACACATTTTCGACCATTTAAAATCTAGTCCTCACTGATAAAATCCAAGAGGATTTTTTTCAAGCCGTAGATATGTCAGAACTGTAATATGGATGAATTATCTCGCTTTTAACAAAGTACTTGAATACTGTGTGTTTTTTAATCCTAGATGCAGAGCCAACCAAGATTGTAGCAATACAACCACTTGCTTTTCATCAAACAAGGCTTCCAAGTAAATGGAACAAGAAATGCAAGGTATTGCTGGAGAAGTAGGGGCAGATTCATTAACGAAGATCTCCACCAGGATCCAACTCATTGATGAACCAATGTTGGCCGAAGATCAAATACCGATATTCTCAAAACTTATATTGACGCTGGATGCCATTTGGAGGAAGTACCAAGTGCGATAGATAATGGATAAGGATAAAGGGAGATAATCAAAAGAGTTCTTGTGGTAGGCAAAGCTTAATGCAGATACTGCTGCTAATATATATATATATATATATATATATATATATATATATAAGGAAAAAAATTCTGCAGAGGAGGACTTTATTTTTTAAGTATTTACTAATGTTTAACGTTCCGTTTCTTACACCTTCATCAGAGTGTGTAAGATATTTGATGAAACGAAAAAACTGAGAAACCTTTAAAAGTTATTATTCCGTTGGTAAATATTGCGACGAATAAAATAATCCTTTTAAGACTTTGTGTTTTTTTCATCTCTGTACATTTTCATACGGTAAGATTTATTTCCAGTTAATCTCATATATATATATATATATATATATATATATATATATATATATATATATATATCATTGTTGAAAAAATGGAAATAGGAAATGTGCATAATAGTGCTCGATGCTACAACAGCAGAGCATGTCTTAAACCTAAAATATTTTAAGGATTACTCCTAAACTTTGCTAATTAAAAATTCATGAGGATCACACAATTGTCACAGTTGTGTTATCCTTCTAAAAACTTTGAGATATATATATATATATATATATATATAGGTGCATTCAATAAGTTTCCAGACTTTTTTTTACGGGCATCTACAATTGTCGTAGACTCTTGAAAATTCAGCATGTTATTACTATACATCTGACTAATTTTATGATTTCAGGTTCAAATAAACTGCTACAGCAGCAATTGGAATACATCTTACTAAAGCCTGATTGTCAAGAGCTGGTGAATTTCAAAAATGCTATCTGGACGTGAGGACTCTTTAGAAGAATGATATGCAATAAAATTCTGTTTTAAACTTGGAAGAAATACCACAGAAACGTATGGAATGCTTCAGACTGCTTTTCGACCATCTTGCATGAATCGAGCATCAGTTTTTGAGTGGCATAAGAGATTCAAGGAAGACGGGGAGTCTTTGAAGGATGATGAGAGGTGTGCGAAGAGTAAGGAAGTCAGAGTTGTGTGGGCAAACGGTTAGGGTTAGGGTTACTATGTTGAGGTTTTAAGGGAGTTCAGGAAGAGATTCCGTCGGAAGAGGCCAGCACTCTTCAAATCGGGTCAGTGGCATTTCCACTTTTGGCTATTCCCTAAGCTCAGTGGCTGTCGTTATGAGACAATTGAGGAGATGAAAGAGGCTGCGACGAAGGTCATTGACATGTTCACACAAGAGGACATGCATGGGACCTTCCAAAATTTGTTGGAATAGTACAGTAAGTGCATAGCAGCCGGAGGAGATTACTTCGAAGGGGACAAGAATTTCATGTGTGTACTATCAATAAAAGTGCCCATAAGAAAAAAGTATGTAAACTTATTTAATGATTCTCGTATATATATATATATATATATATATATATATATATAGTAATGCCGTGAATAATATGTTTAAAGCTCTAGAAAACATTGCAAGTACTAATCATTGTAGTACGAACAAAACTCTACTTTTGAAGATAAACTGAAAATCATGAATTCAGAATTGATCAACTTTAGACAAATTTATTTGGAATACGAAACAAAAAGTGTAGAATACTAAAAAGAATTCTAAAAAAAACAAACAACTATTTTCTGGAGAAATCATCCTTTAGTATAAACACATAGTTTCTCAAGCGCGCAATTCAAAATCGCACGAGATAAAGTATTGAGTATATATGTTTGCGACAACCCTCCGTCCCCCCACTCTCTCTCTTTCTCTTCGACTATTTCTTTTTACCCTTCTCTTTTTTTCTTTCAACTCTCCCTCCGCCTCTGTCTTTCTGTCTGCGTCTATCTCACTCTCTTTATGTATTTCTCATTATCTGTTTCTTTGTCTGTCTGTCTGTCTGTCTCTCTCTCTCTCCCTATATATATATATATATATATATATATATATATATATATATATATATATATATATATATATAAATCAATGCATATGTGTTAACTTAAGTCCTTTATTTAATGTATTTATAGCATTTATTTCTAAAATTTCCCCATATATTATTTTACAAATGTGCCTGTCTGCTTTCATGGCACAAATTAATTGCAGTTTTTTTTCTTTCTCTCATTTATAGCTCACAGCCATATTTTCATATTCTTAAGATGAAACATTTTCTTTTATCATTTTGTCTTTATTTCTATTTTTTATTCAACTGGATAATCTTTCCTGATACTCTCCGATCTACGCTTTAGCATACGTGTATATCTACGTGGGAGGGCGTCCAATTTCTCTTTTGACTCATGCTAACCTACGGCGATTATATACAACGGATTCCCTCCCTATGCTCTTAAACTTTTTTTATAAAGGTAAAAATGAGAACTGTCCTTCCTGGCGTACTTAAATTATATGATGTATAGTCATAGGTCTTTTATTTACGATTTTATAATAAAAAAATACTTTTCCATTTATCTATAAGATATGCAGTTTTACGAAGAGGTATAAGTATCTTATTTTCTCAGCTGTCGTGCTGAAATCTAATTATTTCTCATTCTATAATACACAAAGAAATACTCACAGAAAGCGTTTCTTATTTACATACATAAGAATCCATACATGCTGAACGAAGTAAATATAAGTTGTTATTGACTAATGTAAATTTAGTTTATTAGTAAACAATAAATACAGGGCATTATGGAATTGATTCAGTGATTAATTGATTTTAGCGACATGTCAAGCTGTCCAGTCTTATTTTACACCGAGAGGTTCGGGAATTGCGTTCATTGCACTTTTACATTTTTTTTGTGCAGCTTTGAAATAAGTTTTGGCACACGGACATAAGATATTATATATCCCTATTACTGGAGAAGCAAGGACGAGCTCGTAAGTGATGTACTCCTATGGACCCCCACATATGGCCAAGCAAAAGCAGGACGACCAGCTCGAACTTACATACAGCAGCTATGTGAAGACACAGGATGTAACCCTGAAGACCTGCTGGAGGTGATGAATGATAGGGAGAAGTGGTGAGAGATGGTCTGGGATATCCCTGCCGGCGGCCCGACATGATGATGATGATGATTACATTAAAATAATTTGTATACTTCTATTTGATTAAGAGACGGCAGTCTAATTGTTACTTCATCTAAACTTTATGTTAAAAAAAATTAAAACAAATAAAATACATCTGTATTCACATTATTTCTAGGAAAATTGAATCAATTCCTCTTTTTATGATATTGTACATAAATTTTCACTGTTCAAGGCAGATTTTTGTCAATAAGATATCCTTTCTTCCATTCTATTAAGATTTTTGTCTACAATAAATACTTTTCATTGTTCATTTTGATTTATGTCTATTATATATCCTTTCTATCGTTTAATTGAAATTTTCATTTGTAAGAGATCCTTTCCTTTGTTCAGTTTAGATTTTAGACTATAATTGATCCTTTCAATTGATCAATTAAGTTGTCCATAATAGATCATTTTCACTGCTCAATTCAGATTTTTGTGAATAATAAATCCTTTCTTATCATAGGTACGGAAGACACCAAGAATTGCTGAGATTACAATGTCATAAAGAAAAAGAAGAAAATCTATTGCTCAGAAAAAAAGAGTTGAAATATTAATGATTAATTTAAAGCTTGTTGACAATGAGCCAGCGTCTTCTAATTATCTTATGAATAGCAGAAATCAAGGAATCTAAATTAAGAATCTTAGTTCGTTTGTATTGTAAGAATGATCATTAATTTGCGAAGCATATCATGATAATGTAAATGTTATGAACTGGTATTTGGTCCATAAAAATATAATCTGCATACAGACACTAAATATGAAGATTTGATCTTCTTTTCTAGTCTTTTTTTAAAATCATGAGCATCAGTAATATTTCACCTTATGCTCTGAAGCAGCTTTCAAGACAAATGAATTTGGTGGCAAATAAAAAGTAACTTCTAACGGTGGAAACTACTGTACAGTAAATGGAATGTGTTATGACATTAAACTAGAACTGCACATAGCACTACCGTAAGAATTTGATTGAAAATACAGAGAGAGAGAGTGAGAGAGAGAGAGAGAGAGAGAGAGAAAGAGAGAAAGAGAGAGAGAGGCGAGGGAGGGAGAAAGAGAGAGAAATAATATGAGAAAGGCGAGGCAGAGAGAGAGAGAGAGAGAGAGAGAGAGATAGTATGAGAGAAGCGAGGGAGAGAGAAAGAGAGAGGGGGAGGGAGGGGGAGAGTCAAAAAAGAGTTTGATTGAAAATACAGAGAGAGAGAGTGAGAGAGAGAGAGAGAGAGAAAGAGAGAAAGAGAGAGAGGCGAGGGAGGGAGAAAGAGAGAGAAATAATATGAGAAAGGCGAGGCAGAGAGAGAGAGAGAGAGAGAGATAGTATGAGAGAAGCGAGGGAGAGAGAAAGAGAGAGAGGGGGAGGGAGGGGGAGAGTCAAAAAAGAGTTTGATTGAAAATACAGAGAGAGAGAGTGAGAGAGAGAGAGAGAGAGAGAGAAGAGAGAAAGAGAGAGAGAGAGAGGCGAGGGAGGGAGAAAGAGAGAGAAATAATATGAGAAAGGCGAGGCAGAGAGAGAGAGAGAGAGAGAGAGAGAGATAGTATGAGAGAAGCGAGGGAGAGAGAAAGAGAGAGAGGGGGAGGGAGGGGGAGAGTCAAGAAAGAGTTGATCCCTATAAAAAGAAAGCAATAAAACTTTCAAAGTTTTTTCTTTCTTGGTCCAAAAACTTGTCGACACCCCATCGCAGAAAAGTGAATTAATTTTTACGTTCAAAACACGTATACAGTATTACCCGGTATATAAGCCGAGCTTAGATGTAGCCCAACCTTTGATTATAGACAAAGAAATAATTCATGATACATCTTAGAGATATGATGATGCATTTATCTAGGTATTAATCAAATAGGAAATTAGAGTAACAAATAACTATATAATAGTTTGCTTGAAGCTGGATATTATGAAGCTTGAGCTTTCCTTGAGCAACCGTGTCAATATTCTTCGGGTGCTGATACATTGTATATCGGCGCAATCCATATAAATCTTATATGTATTCTTATATTAAGTATTAGAATATCAAAAAGACTAATCATCTTCTTAAAGTCTGTAAGATTTGTAAAAGCATATGATAAAGGCTAATGTTTACAATATCCCCACAGAGACTATTGAAAAAAAAAACTATTACACTGAGTTAAACTAGTTTGTGAACCTTTCGTTCCTTTTTTATTCTGTTGTTTTTTGTTTTTTTGTTGTTTTTTTTTAATTAAGTCAGAATTTAACTAGATCCCATCGAATGAACTTTACGAAGAATCATAGTTTAATCAGTGGTTCATACGTTGTGATTCGGGTTAATGCTGGATTTACCAATCAGCCCTAATCCGACTTCTGAGATATCTCAAAGTCCAGACGGGTATTGCTTATTTTTCAACAACTTTCCACCGCTGCATAAAAGGAGTAAAGCTGCGTCCATCTATAATTTAGTGACCCTTGAACACAGCTGTGGGGCCAACAACCATATTCCAATCAGGGAAACTCTCACTATCGGTGCTAGAGACGGCCACACACGAGATTGGGATTTTCGAATTAGGTCAATTGATTGGAGAGTAAGTATTAATCTAAATTTAGGGGTTCAACATAAACTACTCGACCATCAAGTGTAAGTTAAGATTTATCAAATAATATAATTTTCCTAGAACGATTTGAAAATATAATTTAACGTCCCTTTGTCTTTTAGGGGAAAGGAAAATGGTAACATCGACGATAAAGTCAATGGTTTTTTTCTTTGACCACATGTCTGGCTTTTTCTTTCCTGATAAGAACAACCTCCTTTCGTTGTTATCATTTCATCTCTTCTTTGTCTGTTCATCTCCGCCAACTTTCTTTGAGATGGCTGTAACACTATTAATAGCCTGATGCCTAATGTGCGCTACAACGGAGTAAATCGACAAAACTCATTACAATCATTTTCCCGAAAGGATACCTGCATTTATCTTGAAATTGTTTCATATCCTTCCTCTGCTGAAGAGAGTATATAAATTTGTAGTTTTAGACTCTCGAGGGGGTCAATGAGTGTACATAATGGCAAAGACAAAACTAGTCCCAAACTGTGCGACTCGTATTTCGGTGTACAGACTCCCCTTATATAAAACACAATTGAAGGAAGCAAAACATTTTCATGTCTTCATAAAGCCTGGGAAAATCAGAATGTACGTGCGAGTTCGAAAGGAACTGTGTCCACTTTTACTATTCATTGCTAAATATTTATGTCATCGTTGTTTTGTCATAGATGCTGCAATAGTATATTTCATATCTGAGGGTGAAATTAGTTTCCGATTTTTAATGTTTAACTAAAATTATGATGCCGGTAGTGTATTGGATATCTTCACGGTGCCAGGAGTCGGAGGGTAGATTACAAATTTTGGTCGTGGCTGTTTACATTTAATTTAAATAAATGCCAATGAATAAAAGCATAAGACCATCTATTTCGAGGCGTGTTTAGAGTAACGGCTATTGTCCTTGGAAATGGAATCGCCAACCCAACTTCATATCCTGGACGATGTTAGTTGCGTTTCTCTTGGTGCTAATGTCAATAGGAAAGGCATGAATCTATTTGTTCTTGCCTCGATTTGGGTAATTAGTTGGATAGACAAGGTTTTTTAGTCTTGTTTAAATAAGAAGTTTAAATGAAAGACTCTTAATTCAAACCAACTTTTAACCGGTTAAAAATTAAGTTTCTCACACGTTGCCTTTGGCGGAGAGTTTGGACTAATACATACTTCAATCTTGCTCTATCTTTGTTTAACACATCTGTGCAGATTGAGCTCTTTAGTCTTTGAAGGGAACAAATCTAGAAGAACGATGAATTTAAGCTACAAATTGTAAGAACATATTTGTCATGGAAACAGCAACATTATCAATGACGTTGTGGTATTTTAGTGCTATTGTTCCAGATACAGTTGGCGGAAGTCTCCGTGGCTGTGGCGTTGTAGCTAACGTACTGAAATGTGGCATCGTGGTAAGAGAGTTCGAACTCCAGTCACATAGCATTGTTCAATTTCGATCTAATGCCCTTGAGAAAGGCATTAATCTTGTTCTTTACCAGCTATTGGTTAAATAGTACCTCTACAGCTTTTCTACAAGGATGTCTTTGGTATTAGATAACTCTTAAAGGTTCATAAGCCATTAAATAAACAAACCAAATCGAACCAGAAGTAGTAGTAGCAGTATTTAATTACAAATTTGAAAAATGCTTACAAACTGGGTGTGAAAACTTGACATTCAAGGATATAGTAAAGTTGTCGACCTTAGTCGTGGGTGACGCGAAGGCTCCATTTTCAATCGCTACTACACCAAGTTGTAGAGAATTGTGCTACTCCATTCCCTGGATTGCTTCACTTTACCCTTGATCCTTTCCTTATGAATATCTCCCTATTCAAGATGCACACTTTTTAATTTACGTGTCATGAGCCATTCGTGCTAACATAAACAAATGAGAAACACTTCAATTATCAATAAGAAGTCTTTCTGCTCTCTTTGGCATTGAGCAACATTTTAATACGCATGCGCATACACATACACTGGAGATACAAAATACCAGCCTAAACGGGGGCACTTGTGCAAAACCTCCGGCATTCGCATAAGCATATGCCCTCATTTTGTGAACACACACATGGTTTCTTGAACAATTACCTAATCTTATACAGACAGATGAAAAAATAAACAAACAAAAAACAAAGAAAAAAAACAATAACTACCGTGCCCACCTACAAACCTTTTTTTTTTTACTTGAGTTGCCATACACGACTTGGATAAAAAGTCAAATATTAACATTGATCGCAGAAATCAAAGAAAGTTCTATCACATACTGCAAAATCTCTCTTGGTATAGATAAAAATGGACCAAAAATCGTAGTTTCGATAGCAATCAACATATTCTCTTCAATACAAGTCTGACACCTATTTTAAAGAAGACGTTTCTGACAAGCTTCAACATATTTAGATTTGATATCAAATGTCTACTTGTCACTTGGAAGGTGTGATTAACATAACGGTTATCGTCTTAGGAAATGAAGTAGACAACCCGATTTAAAATTCTGGACCAGACTATTTGCGCTTCAGTTCGTATTAATGCCGTCGGGAAAGGTATGAATCCATCTCTTTTCTCCATATAAGCTATGAGTAAATAGTAGGACAGGCTGAGTTCCTTAGCCTTAGTAAAGCAACCAGTCTAGAAGAAGGAAAACTCTTATTTCAAACCAACTTTATTCCACTATTAATCTGATCTTGTGTCACATCCCACTTGTACTGGAGAGTTTTGGTAAATACTTATCACTCGTTAACTCAAACATAGACGATCCGTGTACTAGAATTTCCTCCATCTTTAAATTCGCAGAACATAAGATTGGTAAGTAAGCCGGTATTGTTTATATTTATTCACATTAATGACCACTGAAATAGATGAATGCATACTTGCAAATAGAAAAGTATCGTAGAATCATTATTGTAGTGTTATTACGTTGTTTATTAAGCGGAATTGAACCGTGTGGAGTTTTTAAAATGGATATATACGCATAATTCTTCCGAGCAGTAAGCACGCCAGTGCTATTGTATGGTTGCATCACCTGAACTCTAACGAAACAATTGAAGAAAAAGATACATGAGAACTAGACAAGGAGGTGCCCGTGGTGTAATGGTTGTCGTCGTAGGAAGTGAACACGGTGACACGAGTTCAAATCCTGGACGAGACTGATTGCATTTCACATAGCACTAATACCCTTGGGAAAGGTATGAATCCAATTATTCTCCCTTCAGCTATGGGTAAATAGTAGGGCATACTGGGTTCTTCAGCCTTGGTGAGGCAACTAGTCTAGGAAAAGGAAAACTCTGAATTTAAACCTGTTAAACTCCGCTTAAAAATTGACCTTGCGTCAAATCCTGTCCGATCGGAGGGGTTGGGTAAATAAGAGAACTAGGATGCTGCGTGCTGTTTTCAACAATCCTGGTATCAGCACCCCTCCACTAAAAAAAAAACACAGTTGTACGGCCACTTACCTCTCATAACACAAACCAGCCAAAAGGAAGAACTCATAAGCTATGTATTCCTATGGTTTCCTACACATGGTCATGCCAGTGTTGGCCAACCATCAAAACTTTTATCCATCAGCCTTGTGCGGACACTGAATGGCGTCTAGAAGAATTAGCATAATAAATGATCGAGAGGGATCGATGGCGAAAGAGAGTCAAGTGAATCCACGCTGTCAGCAGGCCTTGATGATAATAATAAGGCACAGGAAAAATAACCACTTTACTAAAACCTGTCGAGTGAAACTGTTTTCATCTCTTGCATAAACTGCAAGGTAATTACGGTGTGCAGAAAAGTATATTCTCTCTCTCTCGCTCGCTCTCTCTCTCTCTCTCATGACAAGACGATACTGAAGTGAATAATGAGAAAATGTATGGAAAACAAGGTTAGCTCCGGGTGGATTGATCAGAGACATTGATCTGAATACATTTATTTTATTCTTTGTCTCTCCACTGAGTTCACGACGAAAATTCAGTCTCTTAGGAACCGAGGTATTATCTATTAACATAGTACTGTCTCATCATGGGATTTCATACAGAAAAAAGATTATAGGTTACCAGTTAATTTTTTAGACAACACAGAGAAGCATAAGCGACAGTAATCCATTATAGTACAAAACAACTAATTCTACTTGATACTTAAATGTGTAGCTACTTAGAAATAGCATGTAATTTAAATAATTTGAACCTTGTAGGCCAGACTAAACTTAGTAAATACTACTGACAATTCAATCAATGTTAGAAAATGCGTTTGATTTAGCTAAAATATCCTCATCGCATAAGTCTGTGTCTTCAAACTGACGTTAGCACTGAACAAGAGACTTAGTTCTTCTAATGTAATTATTGTGAGACCAGAACCCTCAGGGATTCCGATGCGTCTTTTGTCTCTAAATACATATTCTAGCAGATGTACTAGTTTATGTTAGAGTTCAAAACTTTGATCACTGACATGGTGAGACTTAAAATCAAATGGCATAATTATCTACAATTAATTTTAATAAAGAGCGTCTATACTGCAGTCTTTAAAAAATTACCACTCATAGTAAAGTATAGTAAATAAAGTAAAGTTGTCTCCCTTTAGTCGAGGGTGACCCGAAGGCTCCCTTTTCAATAGCTACTACACCAAGGTGTAGGGAAGGGCACTACTCCATTCCCTGGATTGCTTCACTTTACCCTTGATCCATACCTTACAATGATGAGTGTTAAGCAAAGCGGCATTAGGTACCATTTTTTGAGACTTTGGTATGACTCGACCTGGGATTGAACCCCGGTCTCACGGGCATTTTTTCATTTATGAAATTGATATCTGTATGAAAGAATTTGGAGAAGATTTGTGCAGAAATATCTTTCAATATAAGTATTCATCATTTTAGAAATTTTGTCCTTTAATATGGATGGTTTATGAGATATATGGCATTTGGTCGTACAAATACTCTTTTGTGCAGTGTTGCTTCCAGGAATTATACAAAAAAGAACGCACCATTCTTGTGTAGTTCGCACATAGCCTTTTCTCCCATGTATTTAGTTAGAGTCCCAACGGTGAATCCATATAGTAGTACTGCCACGGCCACACATTGGAAGAAATCCTTATTTAATAATCGGGGAGATCAGATATCCAGGCGTATGTTCACATCATTTTCCGTAGATGAGATATTGCTGCCGAGATACGTGAAGTAGTTTACTAATTTTAGAGGCTTGCCTATTGAAGAGAAAATGGCTCTGTCTTATTTAAAACACATGAACTCTGTCTTATTTACGTTCACATACAGGCAAATGCTTCCTACTGCTTGTTCCAGGCTATGTAAAGAGGATTTGGCTTGGTCAGGAGACACGCTTGATCATCTGCATAGTCTGAGTCGGTCATACTTTCTGCGGGATATCGTTTGCTTCTTTTCCTTTCTTTTTAGTATGAAACAATTTTCTTTTAATAGATCAGTTGACGTTTGCACTACGTTGAGTAAGCAGTTTTAAGCATATATGGTGCTAACATATCTTCTAGCAAAGGCCAGAAACAATGTCGAAGAAGTCGTTATCACCTTTCAGCGAGTGTACCACAGAAATGGTTCTATTTAACCCATAACTGGAGGGGAGAAGTTTAAAGCAATTCATAGAATTTATGGTTCAAAAGTGAAAGTAGTAGCGGGACTGGATTTCGAACTCGTTTAATTTGATGTCACAATCCACCACGGTAGCCTCTACACCACAGGAAATTCTATAGTTTGGTATGGAACATAGGTCTCTGGTGACTTACAGGGCATGTTGAGTCATTGTTTTACTTCTTCACTTTGAAATACTGCATATAAAACAAATCCGTAGATTTTAAACAATTGCAAATAATTATTTTACTTAAATAAGTAATCAATAATAAGATAATTTAATTTTGAAGGTTGTGAATCTAAAATTGTTGTGATTAATTAAACCTTGCTGCTGTAATGGTTCTTGCTGAAAATATCTAAATTCATAGACACATTTTTCTCGTCATGAATATTTTTAACGATTAAACATCATCGAGTAAGGCTTGGTTTGATTTATTCGTATATTTACCGATATATCAAGCTCTTCTGGATTGTATAAAGCTAAATTCTGAATCAAATTTTTATGGCTTCAAGTTAGATGGCTTTAGATATATATATATATATATATAAGTAAAGTTACCGACCGTAGTCGACGGCGATACGATGACTCCTTTTTCAATTGCTACTACACCATAGTTTCAGTTCAGTTAAGTTGAGATTCATTCTTACATCTAATGTGTTATTTCTCCCTAATCTCAAAGACAATGTGATGCTTTCCAAAAATGTTCTTTCAATTACTTGTTTACATGCAAATTCGATATTTGCTTTATTTGTCGCACTAATCAGCGTTAAGAGATTAGAATAAACAAACATACTCCTTCGAATATCCGAACACATACTTCCGACTATACTCCGACGTTTAGCAGTTATAAGTCAACTTCTGACATTAGCCGGCCTCTATTGACCAATCAGACATGCACATGAATATACAATCCGACTATGTTAACCATTCTCGAGACATCGACAAATGAGCTGTAGATATTCATTCTAGAAGCATTATTTATAAAAAATACAAACCATAAGTATGTATCCAAAAGCAATTCTGTACTCCATTTGTTTTTAATAACATCTTGGACCATCAGAAGAAAACACCATTACCTGTAACAACCCTGTTGGGTTACAGGAATTTTTTCCGTGTCTTTTTCTACTCCCTGAAAGATTTACCTTTGGTTACCATTCCTCTCGTACAAAAATGATTGTTACTGAAAATTCTCTGAAGCGAAGTAACCAAAAGAAAGGGAGTCCTTTTTAAGGATTTTATTTCGTTGTGATGATTTATATATATATATATATAGATAGATGTGTGTGTGTGTGTGTGTGTGTGTGTATTTG
Source organism: Sepioteuthis lessoniana (assembly GCA_963585895.1). Lineage (NCBI taxonomy): Eukaryota > Metazoa > Mollusca > Cephalopoda > Myopsida > Loliginidae > Sepioteuthis > Sepioteuthis lessoniana. The sequence continues at coordinate 110,783,283 of OY757905.1, read as the reverse complement.
CGCAGCAGTCTTTCAGTTAATCATGTTTTGTTAAATAATAAAAGCTCATTTTGTCTCTCTAATTTTATAAGGATTCTTTCAAGTCTCCAGTCAAGTGTTTTGGCTTTAGGTTGGAGTTGGTAGATGACCTTCCCGAAATTGTCCCGAGTGCTTTTGGACGCTTCATAGGCAATCAGTAAAGTTTTTTTGCATGTGTAAAGATTACTTTTTAGTTAAGTTTTGAATTATTTTTTTTAACATTGCGAAAATTACGTAAACGTATTGTTGGATTAAACAGAGATGCTAATGACATCGAACGAATTTAAAATAAAACGCTATCCACGGAAATAGAATAGCTACCAAGAGAAATAGAATATTTAAAATGTCACTTCGGTAATAACTAAACAAACAAACAAAAATCTAAATACATTTTTTAAAAAATCACTATTTTCAAACTCTTTTTATAATTTCTAGGTCTTTTGGTTTTTTTTAAAATGGTATATCAACCTTTGGAGATCATATAATGCCAAAGCCTTCCTTTTAAAAGAGCTGTTATGGTACTTTTTTTACACCGACTAAGCCGACGACATAGCGTTACTGGCGAATACACCCAACCAAGCCGAAACACTACTGCATAGTTTAGAACGAGCCGCCGTTGGCATTGGCCTCCATGTCAATTCACACAAAACTGAATATATGTGTTATAACCAAACATTTCCACTCTAGACGGAACCTCTCTGAAACTAGTAGACAAATTCACCTACCTAGGAAGCAGCGTCTCATCAACCGAAAAAGACATCGACACACGGCTAACAAAAGCATGTGCAGCTATCGATTGGCTATCGATCATATGGAAATCAGACCTGACCGATAAAATGAAACGCAGTTACTTCCAGGCAGCAGTCGTATCGATACTGCTATATGGATGCACTACATGGACGCTAACTAAACGGCTGGAGAAGAAGCTAGACGGCAATTACACAAGAATGCTGCGAGCAATATTGAACAAGTCCTGGCGACAACACCCCACAAGGCACCAACTATACGTCCACCTGCCTCCCATCACAAAAACTATCCGAGTTAGACGAACAAGACACGCAGGACACCGCTGGAGAAGCAATGACGAACTCATCAGTGATGTACTCCTATGGACCCCCGCATATGGCCAAGCAAAATCAGGACGACCAGCTCGAACATACATACAGCAGCTATGTGAGGATACGGGATGTAGCCCAGAAGATCTGCCAGAAGCGATGAATGATAGGGAGAAGTGGGGAGAGAGGTTCAGGGATATCCGTGCTGGCGGAACGACATGATGATGATGATGTAATGGTACTATTTAACACAGAGCTAGGAGAATAAGGGAGTTCATACTTTTCCCAATGATATTTTTCCTAAAGTGACGTATATAGCGCGAGTGGAGTTCGAACTAGATTACTATGATTCTGCAGTCCAGCACTTTAACAATTAAACCACCAGGACATCCCCTCTAGTTTTTTTTTTTTATATGTAGGTATTCTAGGATTTGTAGTCATGGCTTATTTATTTCATGAGCTATTATGATCATGTTTTCATCTAGAATTTTTCCAATTTCGATTTCGTGAGGGAGTGACTTTTAAGATCTAGGGCAATAGAACTAGAATCATTAAGGTGTATATCGAGACGTCTTGAAAGATTCGTAGTGGTAGGACCAACTTACGTATTATTTTCATTGGAGACACAGCCTCCCAAAGGAAATGTTAACATATATACGACGTCCGTCCTATCAAGCAGTTCAAGGGAGAGGGGAGAGTTATTGGAAATAATTAGTTTAATAAAAAGTTTGAAAAATTGTTGTAGTAAATGATTAGTCTTATTTTTTCTTAGGATCAGGAGGGAGAACAGTTTTTATATAAGGGTTTTTAATATATGCTTATCAATCTTATAGTTATCATGAAATTGTTTTTGGTACTATATATATATATATATATATATATATATACCACCCATTCCACACAAGATCCAAGGGAAGGTTGGGTTTTTGAGCAGTGTTAGCAGCTTTGAATTTAGAATATCCTTCTCCTCAACGGGTTGACATATTAGTTTTAAAGACTTCAGTCTACTTTACGATGTAAACGTAGCTGGAGGGAGATCAAATGATTCATATATTCTCAGGGGTAATAGAGCAATGTGAAATGCAAACAACCTTTTGCAGAGTTTGAACTGGGATCATCGTGTTCATATCCCACGACACTAGCCATCACACACACACACACACACACACACACACACACAATATATATATATATATATATATATATATATGTAAGAGAATGGGTTAGAATGTCCACAGCTTGAAATGTTCATATATTTTGATCCAGTGGTATTTAATCCCTGCTACCTCGAGTGAAGAAATATGGGAACTGCAATAAGGAACTGTGTTGAAAAAAAAGCCTTGGATTTCGTATAATGAGGATATCTTAGTAAGCCTTGGAACTATTCAGCCAACCATCATATATATATATATATATATATATACAAGGATCATTAAATAAGTTTCCAGACTTTTTCGTATGGTCCCTTTTATTGATAGTACACACATGAAACTCTAGTCCCCTTCGAAGTAATCTCCTCCGGCTGCAATGCACATGTACTGTTCAAATAACTTCTGGAGGTTCTCATGGAAGTCCTCTTGTGTGAGCGTGTCAATGACCTTCGTCACAGCCTCTTTCATCTCTTCAATTGTCTCATAACCTCAGCCTCTGAGCTTAGGAAATAACCAAAAGTCACAGGAAGCAAGGTCTGGGTTAC
>OY757905.1:110745514-110778014 GCA_963585895.1 Sepioteuthis lessoniana | reverse complement strand
CTATCTCTCTCTCTCTCTCTCTCTCTCTCTCTATATATATATATATATATATATATATATATATATATATCAAAAAACAGAATCTTAGTTCTCTAGATATAACACCTTATTTAGAATCTATGAACACATATGTTTGTTTACTGCAATCAAGTTATATTTGATGATTTGGTTTAGTTTATTTGTTTAATGACATATCACACTTCGAGGGTTATTTAATGTCAAAGCCAACCTTGTAGAAGAACAGCAATATTGCTATTTAACTCATAGCTGGGGTAATATGGTTATATTTGAGTATCGCCCATAGATAAGAACAATCCTACAACTAAAAAGATAATTTTCTTCTAAATTAAAAATATCGCAAACTCATTATTTCTAATGAAATATTCTGTAATCAAACAGATGTTATTAGGTATATTTTTTTACCAAACTGTTGGGCAATCAAACACTGGAATCAAATCTTTGAATACATAGCAAAAAAAACAAAATATATAAATAGCATATTTATTCATACTATTTCATTTGTGGCCATCGAGGTGGTGCAGTTTTCTTTTGGCTTTTGCAGTGGTTCCATATTGTAGCGTTTGTTACTGTTGAGAACTACACTCAGCTTCTAAACCCTTATTGCAGTTTTTGCTCGATTTCTCCGATCTGAAAATATATCTTTAAATTGCTTCGTTTCCATTGCATATATCTTGGGGATGTTTTCATTTATGGTCATGTAGATATAATTTCATTTTTAGTTAGGTCGTGTCGTCGTTGGAGTTTTTTTTTAATTTGATAAACGATTTGTTTTTTTGTTATTTAATGGCATATCAACCTTCTCGGGTTATTTAATGCCAAATCCATCTTTTTAGAAGGACAGTAGTGGTATTGTTTAACCCATCGATAGGCGGATTAGATGGCTTATACTTTTCCCAAGGGTATTTGTCCGAAAGTGAACGTAATAACGCGACTGGATATCGAACTCACGTACTATGATTCAGCTGTCCAGTGCTTTAACCATTACGCCTCGGGAACACCCACTTGATAAACGAGAACATTTTGATAGCAGTATAAGTTCTGGGTATGTGAATTATGTGACAAAGTCACCACAGTTGTCACTCCGATGCTGTTAAGGATTGTTTGAAGAAATTTATGCTTGTGGTATCTAGTTTTTCCATGTTTAGTAATCTGGAACTTCTTCATTTACTTAACATGTCTTCAGTAAAGATTCCAATAGTTTTTACATTTAACTAATGTTAAAATTAATTTGCCCAGTCAGCTGTAGAATACACTGACTGCACCTCTGCAGAGGGGTAAGACCCCTCCCCAACGAGTGTCCTGGATATGACACTAAACAATCTGATGGTGAGGTTCCAGCAGTGCTGGAGCTTTGGGGAATGCGGAGTACCCCTTCATTGCCATTGCTCCCAGGTCCACTCTGGCCCGGAGTGGTAGCACCTGATAGGGCCCTATCTATAGGTTAAATAGAACTAACGGCATACTTATGCTAAAATGAATTGAGTCAACTGAATAGCTTGAAATAGAAACGTTTTTGACAATTAAACCGTACTTACACTTAAACTGCCTGCTTATGCTTAACTGAATTATTTAAAATGGAACCGTTTTTCGACATCAAAACTGTATTTACACTTAACTGAATTATTACATATAACTGCTTGAATAATTTGAAATGGAAATGTTTTTGGCAATTAAACTGTGTACTTATGCTAAACTGAACTGTTTTCAATAGAACAGATTATTTACATAAAAATAGATTTGGCGTTAAATAACCTACACAAGTTGATATGCCATAAAACCAAACAAACCAAACTAATGCATTAATCACTTAAACGTCGAACGTAAAACAATTAAAGAGAAAGAAATAATTTCCACGGCTTTTAATCGAATCTTATCAAAAGTAGCCTGCAGCTGTGTCCACGGCACGTGGAGGAAATATGAAGTCTATAATAGTTTCAGCAGTAGGAAATGCTTATTCAGAAATATTTTTCTATGATACATATTATATAGCTATGCCTGAAAGACAAGAGAATTATGTCTGAAAATATTCTAAATACATTGGATTATACATAGAATTTAGTTTGTTCACTTAAAAGTTAGAAATGATTACGTTTTTATAAGAAAAGATAGAAATTTCTTTATCCAGATGATACGTCTGTTCCACTTACGCACACTCACGCATATATATATATATATATATATATATATATATATATATATATGTGTGTGTGTGTGTGTGTGTGTGTGTGTGTGTGTGTGTGAGTCGATATATAAATGCATGTATGCGTGTATGTATTTACTATCCTTTTTTTTCACGTGCAGGATATGGCAGATGGTCTATTTTTCCCCAATCAGGCGGGGATGTAGAATACACCGACTGCACCTCTGCTGAAGGGTAAGACCCCATCCAACGAGTGTCCTGTATATGACACTAAACAAGCTGATGGTAAGGTTCCAGCAATGCTGGAGCTTTGGGCAATTGTTTTGATATTTATCTGTTTACTTATACCGGCTCATAGGCCTAGTAGGTAGAGTGTTTGCTAATCATCTGGGAGACCTCGGTTCAGTCATAGGTCACGTCATACCAAATACTTTAAAAATGCTACTTGATACCTCCTTGCTTAAAACTCAGAAATATAAGGTACGTATCAAGGGTAAAGTGTAGAAATCCAGGGAAAGTAGTACTGCCCTCTCTTACACGTCGGTGTTATAGCTATTGAAAAGAGTGCCTTCCAGTCTCCCTCGACTACCATCACCAACTTTACCAAGGCAAAACTGAACTGCTTGAAATAGAACTGTTTTGGAATGTAAACTGCGTGCTTACGCTAAACTGAATTGTTCGAAATAAAAAATGTTCACATCGAAAATGTATATACGCTATACTGAATTGTTTAAAATTGAACTGTTTTGATATCTAACTCTGTGTGGACTAAAATTATACTTATTCTAAACTGAATTGTTTGAATTAGAACTGCTTGACAAAACTGAATAGCTTGGAATAAAAATGTTTTGGCAATTAAGTTGTGTATTATGCTAAACTGAATTGTTTGAAATAGAACTATCTAGGATAGAGCTATTATGTAATAACAAATAAATAAACAAATAAATGAATATCAGATTTATATATATTTATATATGTGTGTGTGTTTGTGTGTGTGTGTGTGTGTGTATAAATTTCATGGTATTAGATATATAAATATAATTTATATATATATATATGTGTGTGTGTTTGTGTGTGTGACACTTAATTGAATTCTTTCAGACTGCCGGTTTATCTCAAAAGACATGAATATCAATAAAAATATTGTATGCAAGTTTTGTTTGTTTTCCGTTTCATATTTACTGGAACTTTTAATGTGTGTTTGTGGCTGTATGTGCAAGTGTTTGTGTGTATGTGAATGGATTTGTCTGTGAATACCTCTAATTACATGTATATGTATATTCATGAAATTACTACAGAGAATGGAGATATAAGTGAATAGACCATCAAAGATATATTTTAGCCGTTTTTTGTCAAAACATTAGCAAGAAATGTCTCACCTCCAGGCTAGATATGATCTTATACTTGCCAGCAAGTCGGGATGGAGATTGTGCGTAAGTGAAGTTTTTCGTTTTTTCTTTTTCAGTTTTTTCTTTTCGGTATTGAAAGAAAATCTTTTAAACGAAAACACTTCAGAAATGCTATCACGTTTCACCATGAGACCAGAAAGGGTGTGATATTGATCGAAGAAGATAGCAGGTCATTTTATGTCGTCTCTCTCTCTCTCTCTCTCTCTATATATATATATATATATATATTGCTGGGTTACAATAAATGATCGCATGTTGGGATCAATAGGGGATCCTTGCAATATTTTATTAAGGATCTAAAAAGAAAGAAATACTAAGCAGAATTTTGTGCTATTGAAAGCATTTGTTGATCGAGCGATTGATTGATTGATTAATTTCAAAAGAATTTCAATGGGTCCAGGATTACTTTATGCCAACACGTGTTCACTGTTCACTCCTAATTACATTTCTTGTGTATTTTGAATGTACCCGACCCCTCTGCGCGATCAGGATGCGCGAGAACGTCAATTTCTAAGTAGAGCTTATCAAGTTTGAACTTAGAATCTTCCTTCTCCTAGACCGTTTGCTATCCGAAAATTAAAGTGTACAGTCTACTCTACAAGTTACCAAAAGCTGTCAGCATTTGAACTCGGGTCGCTGAATCCATTTTCTACGATGATAAGCGTTTGTTTGTTCGTTTTTTTTTGGGTGGGGGGCATATGGTCCAATCAAATACAAATCCTTTTTAAAGAAATTTACTTGATCGATCGAGGACAGTATAGTTAGGACTATCATTCTGGGTAAGAATAGACCAGGGAGTAATGGTTATAAATGGTTACTTCTCACTTCTCGGATCTCCCTAACTGGATCCTCATTATCAGCTTGTCATAGGAAGTAAGCCATTTTTGGAGAGGATACAATCAGCCTATACTTAACCTTATCGACAGGGGAAAAAGCATTTGTGCTGAAACGTGAGTTTTTCAGAATTGTTGTACTGAGCAGTGTTTTGTATTTTATTATTGAGTTTTCTTTATTTTTCAGACATGAAATCATTCACGTTTCAAAGTATTTTATTTTGTTTTATGTTGAATCATTATCTTTATAAAAAAAATCAGCTCATGTAATATTCCGTCAGTATTAGATAAATCCAGTTTTTTATTTCCCACTCAAAAAATGAAATTTCTGAAGGAAAAGGAATTCAAAGAAAACCTTAATAGGTCGCAAAAGTAGCCAAAATTTTACCCGAGATTCTAAAAGGTCTAAATTCAATGGTTTAATGCATACTGAGAAAGGTACAGAAATGAATAGAAAAAATGTAGATTTTAGATATAAATTGAAAAAAAAAGAACTGAACAAATGAAGCAAGTTAGAGTCTCCTTATCGCCGTAGCTAACTTACTGGACTGCAACATCGTAGTTAGCATGTTCAAACTACAGTCAAGCTATTACGTTCATTTTCTCAATTTTACCCGTGGGAAAAGTATGAAACCCCTTATCTCTTTATTCATGTGTTAAATACTACTACTATTGGCCTCTTTAAAAGGATGGCTTCGGAATTAGATAACCCATGAAAGGTGATATACCACAAAACAAGAAATCAAACCTTTTAGCTTTTACAAGACAGAATACATGTGCTTTAATCAAAGAAGCGACATCTCCATACTAAAAGGTAGCTCTCTGAAACTAGTAGACAAGTTCACCTACCTAGGAAGCAGGGTCTCATCAACCGAGAGAGACATAAACAGGCGACTAGCAAAGGCATGGACATCTACCGATAGGCTATCGTTCATATGTAAGTCAGGCCTGACCGATAAAATAAAACGCAGTTTTTTCCAAGCAGTTGTCGTGTTGATACTGCTATAGCATTATAGCGTCCATGTAATGCATCTTACATGGACGCTAAGAAAACGTATGGAGAAAAAGCTTGACAGCAACGACACAAGAATGCTGCGAGTATTATTGATTAAGTCCTGGAAGCAGGACCCCACCAAAAAAACAGCAGCTGTACGGCCACTTACCACCTATCACAAAAACTATCCAAATTAGACGAAGTATACTTTCGGGACACTGCTTGTGACAAACGCATAAGTAACGTAATCCTGTGGACCCATTCACATGGACGAGCAAAGGCAAGACGACCAGTTAGAACCTATATACAACAGCTCTGTGCCGATACAGGATATAGCCATGAAGACCTATTGGAAGCAATGGATGATAGGGAAGGGTGGCAGGAAAGGGACAGGGATAAACGTGCTGATGGCGCAACAGGACGATGGTGATGATGATGGTGATAAACTGTGTGTTTACAAATCATCACCATTATCATGTCGAGCTGCTAGCATGGATTTCTCCGACTCTCTCTCTCATTCTCTCTCTCTCTCTCTCTCTCCCTCACCATTTATCTCAATCATTCATTGCTTTCTCCAGGTCTTCTAGATTACATCCTGTATCCGTACATAGCTGTTGGAGATAAGTTCTTGTTGGTCGGCCAAAATTGCACGTCCATGTGAAGTGATCCATAAGAGAACATTTCTTATGAGTTCGACCTTACTTCTCCAGCAGTACCCCGCATGTCTAATTTGGATGGTTTTAGAAACTAGAGGCAGGTTCCCGTACAGTTACTGTTTCGTGGGATGTTGCTTCCTGCTTTTGTTCAATACAGCTCATTGGATTTTTGTGATTTTCCCGTCTCGTTAAATCATGGCTTTAAAAACCCAACCTACTAACCAACCAATCAACTTGCACACAGCTGTATGGTTTCAACAAACGGATCACCAGAAGACCTGACCTTATAATAATCAACAAAAAAACAAAAGAGAATTTGCAAAATTGTCAACTTGCTGTCCCAGCGGACCACAGAATAAATCTGACGGAAAGTGAAAAAAAGGATAAGTACCTCGACCTTGCTAGAGAATTGAAAAAGCTGTGGAACATGAAAGTAACGATTGTGCCAATTGTGATTGGTGCGTTAGACACGGTAACTAAAGGATAATTAAAAGGCCTGGAGGACTTGGAAGTTGGTGGATGGGTAGAGACTATCCAAACGACAGCATTGCTAAGAACGGCCAGAATCCTGAGAAGAGTCCTGGAGACTTGAGGAGACTTGCCGTCACTCAAACTCTAGTGAAAAGCCATCAGCTAACATAGATGTGAAAAACACTAAAGGAGTAAATAATAATAATAATAATAGGAAGGAAAACAACTCAATGGGCGTTCTAAACAACTAATAAACAACATCTCACACGACAAAACCTGGACATGGCCAAGAAAAGGAAACATTCACAGAGAAACAGAATCTCTTTTGATGGCAGCACAAAACAGTGCCATAAGAACCAATCATATCAAGTTGAGGATAGATAAGACGCAATAAAACAGCAAATGTAGGCTATGCGGTGACAGAGATGAAACCATCAATCACATAATAAGCGGATGCAGCAAATTGGCACAGAAGGAGTATAAGGCTAGACACGACTGGGTCAGCCAGGTGATCCATTGGGAGATATGCAAGAAATTTAAATTTGACCATTCAACAAATGGTTATACCATTTGTTGGCATGGTCAAATTTAAACCTAGCACCTGTCCAAGAAAATAACACACACAAACTTCAATGGGACTTTGACATACAAACGGATCACCTAATCTCGACCAGATGACAAGACCTTATAATAATCAACGACAACAAAAGAAAGAAAATTGTCGACTCTGCTGTCCCGGCTGACCACAGAATAAAACTGAAAGAATGTGAAAAGAGAGATAAGTACCTCGACCTTGCTAGTGAATTGAAAAAACTATGTAACATGAAGGTGACGATTATACCAATTGTGATTAGTGCGTTTGGCACGGTAACTAAAGGTTTATTAATGAGCCTGGAGGATTTGGAAGTTGGCGGCCGAGTGGACACCATCCAAAAAACAGCATTATTGAAAACGGCCTGAATACTGAGAAGAGTCCGGGAGACTTGAGGAGACTTGCTGTTACTCAATCTCCAATGAAAGACCATCAGCTAAAGCTAATGTAAAAAACTCTAATGAGTAAATAATAATAATAATAATCCTCGTAAATGAGTAAACGGTCCTATTTGACCCATAGATGGAAACCTAACTGGTACTAACACTCCTTGTCGGAATTGACCAAAAATAATATTAATAAAGGGGTACCCCACATTCCTCAATCTCCCGACCTGGATCCTCACAGTCAGATGCAGTTCGGTGTCATATCCAGGACACCAGAAAATAAACGACAAAAGAAGAGTAATGGAAACTCAGAAAGATTGAATCAAAACGTTTAATTTTGTTTTTTTGTTTTTTGTTTTTTGTTGTTTTTTTTTGGTTAAATGGCATATCAAACTTTGTAGGTTATTTAATGCCAAATCTATGTTCATACAAATGAACAGTTCTATTATCATAAGTATGAAGTTTAATTGTCAAAAACATTTATATTTCAACCTATTTAGTTTAATCAAACAGTTTTAATTCAAACAATTCAGTTTAGTATGAATATAGTTTTTGTGTACACATAGTTAATGTCAAAACAGTTCTATTTCAAACAATTCAGTTTACTGTAAAAACAGTTTAAATGTTCAAAATACTAATATTTCAAACAATTCAGTTTAACATAAGTACGTTGTTTAAATGTCAAAACCGTTCTATTTCAATCAATTCAGATTTAGCATGACTACGCAGTTAAAGTGTCAAAACAGTTCAATTACAAGCAATTCAGTTTAGCAGGAGTACACAGTTTAGTTCTATCTGACCCTTAGATAGGACTCTATCAAGTGCTATCATTCCGGCGCAGAATGGACCTGGGAGCGATGGCAATAAAGAGGTACTCCGCATTTCCCAAAGCTCCAGCATTACTGGAACCTCACCATCAGATTATTTAGTGTCATATCCAGGAGAATTGTTGGTGGGGGGTGGATTAAACCTCTGCATTAGTGCAGTCAGTATATTCTACAGCCCCAGCCGACTGGGCAATGACAACTTTTAAATGTTAGAAAACAAGATTAGTTAAGCTTTCTTGAAAAATGCTACTATTGACTCTTTGCCATTTTTTCTTTCATACCCCTTCCAACCAATAGAAATTATCGTGATTTAAAAAAATGTCGAAATATCTTTAATCTTTATTAATAGAATGTATTTCAATTTTTAATGGCATTATGCTCTCTTCATAATAACATCCTAAAATACTCGAAACCTGAAAAAAAATGAAGGGTCCAATATTATTTTCGGGAAACTTTTGGTGTACAGGTTCCAAAATAAGGTATATATTAGTAGTAATAACCCCTCAGGACATTGTCTTCGCAAGGTGAAAATAGCCTTTTTTATAACTGGTTTCATGAACGAGTCTATATTCAGTATCGCCTGTTAGGAAGAACAGAACAGACATTTAAAAAAAAAAAGGTCTAAACCGACGATACCAAAATTTTATAGAGATCGTTTTTTTCACTCTATGTGAGACATTTTATTTATTTCATTTATTTTATTTGTAAGATTCAACGAGTGCATTTTCTCTGAATCTCAATAATAACAAATCTCCTCTGGAGTCTTTCAATTCAATCTGATTATAAAAAAAAACTCCTCTCTGTTTCGGATCGATTCTTTCCCTGATCTACAGTTGCTTCGGACTTTAGAAACTGTTCCAAGTGCCCTAACTACAGGTGGTATCACAGTCACCCTAATCTTCTACTCTAATATTTAGTTCTTTGACAAGACCCAAAATGTTGTCTCTCTTTTTGCTTTCTTTCATTCTCAGTCTATGGTCCGCCAGAACGGCAAAATCTAGTTGGTAGCAAGTTCTATTTTTGTTTTCTTATAATTCAACACTAGGACTGGTCGTCTGGTTGGAATGAGATGATACGCTTTGATCAAGATTATTATTATTATTATTATTTGATGAAACGGATATTTTCAGGTAGTATGTATAGTATGTATTATCAAACTTTATAGGGCACTCTGTAACAAAAAGTAAAATAGCAACACCTCTGCTATAAAAAAATGCATCTATCTATCTATCTATATATATATATATATATATAGGTGTACTTGATTTTGTTCTGCTAAATATTCATATTTTGGTTACTGAGATTTAATGCTGTTGAGTTTTGTTACAAGTGCTTGGAAATAATTAAATGTGAAATTCCACAAGCAACAATAAAATCATGATATATTTATTTCAAACGACAATTAGCCTTTATCCAATATCAATTAAGTGCGATATTGTACTGTTTATTTGAGAAAAAATAATGTCCTTTCAATCATCGTATGATATTTACTATTGCTGTTGTTTTTTTTTTAACCAATGTCTTGAACCTTTTTCTTTTGTATGCTATTGGACCAAATATTCAGGTTATTATCAATATATATATACATTGTGACTATAATGGCTTTTCGGGTGAAATGTCATTCGGTCTTTCCTCAGGTGAATGTTAAAACAACTTCTTGCTAACGCGTATACTAAAAGGTATTGGGAAATAATCGAATATATTAGATTAAAAAGGAGGAAGAGAATAGATTGAAAATTACATACACTTTCTTCCATCAGAAAAATAAAAATAGGGTCGTTTTTGTTTTTATTATTCACAGCATTATGCAAGTTGCTCAGTATTTCACTTGTACGTTTTGTTGACGATTATTGTAGAGTGAGTGCCATTACCGTCTTGTCGAAATCCTATATCAAAACTAAAACAATGAATGTGTCATTTAAAATAAAACATGGGTTAAGGAACATGGTATATTTAGAGAGAACGGAGTCTCTGTGGCACTGTGGCTAACGTGTAAGACTGCGGCATCGTAGTAAGTCAATTCAAATTTCACTCGTGCTATTACATTCACTTTACGACTAATACCCTTGGAATAGGTATGAACCTTTCCTTCCCCGGCTATGGGTTAAACAGCTCCTCTATTGTTCTTCTTCCTAGGTCGTTTTAACTGTAAATAACTCATGAAGGATTACATGCCATTAAACAAAGAAACTATACCTTAATATCTGAATAGGTGGTCATTTGATGAAGCAGATTTGAAGAATAAAGAGGGTGTGGATCAAAAAAGAAAATAAAAAAATTCTTAGATTGAGTCAACTCTTAAGAATTAATCCCCACGATCTATGTGTGGAATTAGGAAAATACTTCAGATTTAAAATAACGGGAGATAAAACTTAAAGGAAGAATTTATTTCAGGAAATGTTATGGCAAAAAATCTTTTAAAACTAATTTACTTATAAACATTTCGTGGAATAAGGCGACGTTTCACCATTTATGGACAAGATAAAGCATAAATAAAAGAACTGTGCATTCAAAAAGATTTGCAGAAATCCAGATTCTTTCGTCTGGATATTTGTTTTGGGAATTTTTCTTGTAATAAATTCTTTTGGTGAAAGCGTTTTCAATGTTGACTTAAAGCGATGTAATTTTATTATGTCCTGAGAAATTCTTTCTATCTTAATTGATCAAAAATTACACACACACACACACACACACACACACACACACACATATATATATATATATATATACACACATAAAAAATAAATATATATAAACACATATATATACGCACACAGACACACACACACACACACACACACATATATATACATATATATATATATATATATATATATATATATGGGGATTGAGCACACTGGCGAAAGGATTTTAGGCTGCCGCTAGCATAATGCAAAGCTCTTCGAACGAATTGAGCACTCTGTATTCCGGTATGGTATAATGTAAACAAAGGAACGCTATTACTTTACTCCTTATATTTCCCTTGCTGACGTGGTACGCTTGTTGTCTGAGTGGTCTAATGTAAAGTTGGGCGGCTTTCAATCCAAGCTTCAAGCGTCCTACGTGATTAGCCCCTCTGAAGATTTGTGATATAACGAAGCAGTCTGTCTGTGGATGACAATATATATATATATATATATATATATACGCAAAAGCCATTTAAAAATAGCAGAAGAACAAGCAGGAGGAAGTCCATTGTAGAACATTACATCTTCTTATTAGAAATATCAAAATTAGTTTTTCTTGTTTTATAAAAATTGTATTGTATTTCAATGACTCAATGTTCAGGTTTGTCTCTTCTTTCTATCTGAGGCAATATTTTTTTGAATTTCACATGTTCGTGCATACCTATCTATCTACCTATCTATCTAAATATATGTACATATATATTTATACATACATAGATACATATATATATATATATATATATATAAATATATATATATATATATATATATATATATATATATATATATATCAGTATGATAAAATTAAATATTTAAGTCTTCGTAAAGAAAAAGGTTGCAAAAGACCTAAAAACTGTAGATCCATTTTTAATTTGCAAACGGAAAGCCATATTGAGATTGCATATTCAAAATGGATGGGGATTTTTTGAATATTTGTTGTAAACTTTTTGATTATACATTCTTAAATACTTTACTATATGTGGCTTTTACAAGAATGTTTTAATTTTATTACCGTAAGTATATATATATATATATATATATATGTGTGTGTGTGTGTGTGTGTTCTATCGTTCTATGTATCGATTAAGTTTTAGCATCTTTTTTCATGACTTAATCGAAAAAAGAAAGCTACAATTCAGTTAAACTTTAACTCGACAGCCACCAAAAATGGTGACCCCTGAAAACAACCAGAGTATGGTTGAAAGCGCTTGGAAAAAATAATGGGAGCATTTTTCACCGAATAAAATGTGCTGTATCATGTTCAACGAAACATGCCATACCAATATATATATATATATATACATATGTGTGTGTGTGTATGTGTGTGTGTGTGTGTGTGTGTGTGTGCGTGCGTGTGTGTGTGTGTGTATTATGGGCTTCTCTCACTCATCACAGTTACTGGAGTTCATATTTTTAACATAAGTTACTTTATGTATAATTTCGAATAGATTTCTTTTTTGAATACAATTAATCAAATCTTTACGTTTGTTTGTTTCTTTCTTTGTTTCTTTTTTGTCATAACAACCTTCGTAGGTTATTTAATGCCAAATCCATTCTTTTTTTACAAAAAACAGTTCTATTTCTAGCATAAGTACAGTTTCATTGTCAAAGCATTCCTATTTTAAGCTACTCAGTTTAATTCAAATAATTCAGTTTAGTATGAATATAGTTTTTATTTACACACAGTTAAATTTCAAACTATTTATATTTCAAACGATTCAGTTTAGCATAAGTACACAGATTAAATGTCAAAACAGTTTTATTTCTAGCAATGCAGTTTAGCAAAAGTACGCAGTTTAGTTCTATTTGATCTTTAGATAGGACCCTATCAGGTGCTACCATTCCATGCCAGAGTGGTCCTGGGAGCGATGGCAATAAAGGGGCACTCCACATTCGCCAAAGCTCCAGCGTTACTGGAACCTCACCATCAGATTGTTTGGTGTCATATCTGGAGACTCGTTGTTTGGGATCATACCCCTCTGCAGAGAAGCAGTCGGTATATTCTACAGCCGCAGCCAATTGGGTAACAGGTGATTCGTTGGCTAGGGTACACTCCCGTCTGCAGTGAAGCAGTTGCTGTAGTCTACAGCCCTCCCCAGCCGACTAGGCAACAAATCTGTGTGTATGTTTACACTGATGATTCTTGAAAATTGATTATTCAACGAAAAAGTTATATTTTCTCTTTATCTGTTTTGTCATAAAAAAAATTAGTGGCAAAGGTGACAGGTGTCTCAGTCACATAAACGTACACACAGACACACCGATAAACACATGCGCGCACAAACAGGGAAACATAAGCACACAAATAACTTTGCTGGGGATTGAATCAACAGTAAAAAAAAAAAAAAAAAAAAAAAAAAAAGAGTTCGTCATTATATAATTCTCATGCTGAAATACAAATATACATTTTAAAAAAAGCGAGGAAAAAAATTTTTTTAAAGATTATATTTAGCATTTCATCTAGGAATCTATTCGTCTTAGTGATGTTATCTCAAAGGATTTTGTTTTTCAGAGAATATTTCAGTACACGTGTAACACTATGTAGGTGGTCCGCAAAGCAGATGATCCCTTTGCCTGTTTTGGCGCGAAACCCGACTAAGGGTTTGGACTCGAGATCTCGACGTGACCGGCAGTAGGCAGGGGAACGCCAGTAGGAGTTGGATAAGGGAACCAGAGAAGGAGTTGGCGAAGGGTGACGCGAGTGGCGAGTCGACACCGGAGGGGAGAAGTGACCAGTCGGCATGAGAGAGAGTTCAGCAACAGTGAGGGAAGACCGGACAAGATGGGTTGGCATTCCTAGTAGCTTTGTAGAAATTTCGCTAGAAATCCACGCTAGTGTTAGTCTACATATGCACAAGGGAATGCAATGTTACATAACTCCTCTCTTGCACTTTGAGTTAACCTAAGTATATTGTTCATTTGTTCTTTGTTCTTTCCTCCCACACCCTTGTTTGTATTTCTTGTCGCTATGAAATATGCGATGCCCCTTGTTTGTATTTCTTGTCGCTAAGAAATATGCGATGCCCCTATCGGAACCACGAGTTGATCATCGGCCTATAAGTGAAATGTTTCGAAGAAGTTGACGTATTCGGGGGGCCGAGGGGGTATCGTCACACACGTGAAGTACTTAGCCATGGTACAGTTTTCTTTATATAACATCATTATGAATACTTTCAACAAAATTTTTAGAATAAACATTTTAAAGTTTAAAACGAAAACAAAACTCGAAAAATTCGAATAGTTCGAATTTGGATGATGAGTCCGACATAAGTCAAGAACTAATGACTTGTTCTAAGAGAATTTCTATGGCTAACAGAAAGACATGTGATAATATATTTTTTTCTAACAGAAAGACATGAGATAATAACGTCTTGATACAGATTAGTCTAGAGGGTTGAGTGTTAGCCAATAGCCCGGGGGAACGTGGTTCAACACCAGGTTGAGTCATGCCGAAGACTCAAAAAATGGCCCTTGATACCTTCTTGCTTAACACTCAGCATTATAACAAATGTACCAAGTGTAAAGTGGAGCATTTCAGGGAAAGGAGTAACGTCGGTATAATAGCTATTGAAATTGAGCCTTCAGGTCACCCTTAACTACAATCACCAAATATATATATATATATATATATATATATATATTGTTTTAAAAAATTAGGAATTGTAGTCCATAATAAATCTATTTCGCTTATTAAAACTCATCCGATGGATTTCAAGTGGAGTTATTTAATAAATATACATGGGTGTGTATGTTTATATACACAACCATATATATATATATATATATATATATATATATATATATATATATATATATATATATATGATAGTGTATAAGGTTATTAAGGAATGTACTTCCATGAATTATTATTAAATCTGGAGTTTTAAGCTGAAATGTATTTAGAATTTAAAGATTAAAAAATTTAATTTACTATAATTCCAACTGGTAATAAAAACTAAAAACCAGAAGTGGGCTAAATGGGGGGAAACTCTTCTCCCCTCTTCTATCCCCTCCCACTTTTCCTTCCTGTGTGTATTCTGAATTATTTTATCCATTAGATCTGAAGGAGTCCTGTTATTTTTGGTGTAAATGATTCACATCAATACCCATAACAGGATGAAAATAAATTTATAATCCTAATGTGATTGGGTTTAGTTTTTATTAAAGAAATTATTGCTCTGTGATGTCAGTTATATTGAGCTCTTTATCAGAAAAATTTAAATGTTCATAATTGAATGATTTTTTGTCCTGACGGAATTATTCCCGACTCCGGTTTAACTGGACCGAATAATATATATATATATATATATATATATATATATATATATATATATATATATATATATATATATATATATATTCAGCTGTCTTTTCGGTGAGTACTCGGTATAAAAATCAGCTTTTACAACACACATACACACATACATACATAAATACATCACACATACACATACACGCACATGCACACAGCGAATTTCCTTCAAATCACTTCATGTTGAAAGTGAAAAAGTGGAACATTACACACACACACACACACACACACACACACACATTTTTATTGTTATCAAGAAAAACAGACATGCAGTGAGTATTGCTTTCTGATTCGATATTAAACATTTCTTTGAAATTTTTAATGTAACAGAATTGATAAATGAAATCCTTGACTTATTTACAGTGTCCTAAGAAAATCTCTTTAAAAATTGATTGAACAAGATAGCACATTCGAACTAACAGAGATATTTCGAAGTTAATTCGGATCATCTCTTAATTAAGATATTTAATGGCCCAAGCAATCGTAATCAAACCAATTATAACAGGTGCAGTGTGCGTGGTAATTAACCCCTAAAAAAACAACAACAACAAAAAAGCAAAATAGTCAGAATAAAAAACAAAAACAACCGGAATTCAAAATTGTTCTAAAGACACTGTCTTTCAGTATAGAAACCTGATCCTAAATGCTATCCGTGTAAGTTTTCATTTTCCGACTTTTGATGGACAAAAACGTAAAATAACTGGCTTTCTGCATTGATCAATCATCAACTCGCTTTTATATAACATTGAATCCGTCTCTCTGTTTCTCCCCATCCGTCTCTATCATTCATCGTTATTGGCAGGTCTTCTAAACTGCATCCAGTGTCCGCATAGAACTGGTCTAAATTCCCGCTGTTAGGGTAGCACTGATTTGTATATGTATTCCATAAAAGAATGCCACTTATGATCTCCTACTTACTTTTTCAAACAGGTCCCAGTATGGCTTCTTCGCTTTACTTGAAAGGTTTTATGCGATGGGAGGTAAGTTGTAGAGTAGCTGTTGTTTCTGTGGTATGCTGTTTCCAGGATTTGTTGAAAACAGCACGAAGCATTCTTGTGTAGATACCATCTGTTTATTTTCTTTAAGAATTTCGTTAGAGTCCAGTTGGTGCAACCATATAGTAGTACCGATACGGCTAGAGCTTACAAGAATTACCGTTTTATTCTATCAGAGGGATAAGTTGCGTTGATCAATATGAATGTATAATTTTCGGCTGTTTTCATTTAGTGACTTTCAAAATTCTTTCCTTTTTCAGCATTAATTATTAAATCATTTCAATGTGAACTCAATATTTTTTTGAAGGAACATATTGGTTCTTTAATGATATATTTTCAAATTAACCTTTTCGAACTCACGTATTCACTGAAAATCCGCAAGGTTCTAAAATCCCCTATCACATTGTGTCACACCAGATCCCTCCACATAATACAATATATGATAGTGCTCTGATATTTGGAGGCATTCTGGAATCCGAATAAGAAGTTGTGGCTTTTTTAAAAAAAAGGGTTGCTTGAAAGTAAAGATTCTCTACATTATAGATACATATATTGATGACGTTCTTTCGGTTTTCTGATAAAAACCCAGAGCTTTATCTTACAAATTTTCTTCCATTGACGGAAGTGAAAAAATGTGGGAAAGAATTAGAAATAATAGTAGTACAAATATGGTAAATAAGCTCATCAAGATGGTGGATGAAATGTGAACAGATACTTAACGCATGTTGATTCGAAACGCATCTTTTCAATCATTCGTTGCCCGCATATAAAAACCTCCACGGGAAACCAGCAGAATTATGCAAACTGATCAAAGCCACATGTGCAAGTAAGTATCTGCTGGTTTTGAGATGGTAATTCTCCTCCGTTCTACCATCCCTTAGTCTATCGTAAAGTTGGACGGGTTTCGATCCCGGCTTCGAGCGTCCTGCGGGTCTAGCCACACTGAAGAGTTCTGATAGAACGAAACAGTCTGTCTGTGGATGACAACATATATATATAAGTTTAGGGTATTCTTGGTCCAGTTAAACCGGAGTTGGGTGTAATTCCATCAGGACAAGAAATTTAAAATCTGTGTTTTAGGTCTAAATGTAATTAAAAAATTATTAATTAAAGAAATTAAAAAAAAATTATTTACTACATTGCTAACCGAAATTTAAATTTAAAACGGAAGTGGGCTTAATGAAGAAGTAACTCTTCACCCCTCTTCTATCCCCTCCCACTCTTAAGTATCTATTCTAGTTTTTTTATCCAAATCATCTGAAGAAGTCCTGTTAATTTTTTTTTGTTTTTGGAAATTTCAAAAATGCGTAACAGGATAGAAATAAATTTATAATCCTATGTGACCGGTTTCGTTGTTTTTTCTTAAAGAGTATATATATATATATATATATATACATATATCTATATATAAACCTGTCTCATATATATATATATGTATATGTGTGTGTGTGTGTGCGTGCATATATATATATATATATATATATATATATATATATATATATATATATGTATATATGAGAGAGAGTTTTTATAACATCAATAGGCATGAATAAAAGTTGATACATTCAAAAACCATCTATATTTGAAAAGACTTTATTAATGGAAAATAAAAACATCTAAAGGAGCCCACATATCTAACATATTTATTTTGACATCCAAATGTAATATTTCATCGGTGAACATGGATAAAAAATGTATCTACGTAGCTTTAAATACTTGCTTATTTGCATCAGAGGATAGTTCTGACTTAAACACCACTTTCTTTTCAACATTTTTCTGTAGTAACCCATGAGTCTACTCCTGTGTATCAAATTAAACAGCATCCGATGGTGCGGCTCCAGCTACAGAGATTTGGAATATGAAGAATCGATCCTTTGTTGCTATTACTCCCATGTCCACAATAGAAATATCTGTTAGGTTCATATCTCTAAGTCAAATCGGTACGATTAGTTGGTTGGTTGTATTTAACACCATGAATTATTTTATAGCTCAAAGTTTCAGAGGGGGTGTCCTCGTGGTGTAATGGTTAACGCGATGGACTGCAGAATCGTAATAAATGAGTTCGTACTCCAGTCGCGCCATTACGTTCACTTTCGGGCAAATACCCTTGAGAAAGGTATGAACCCCCTTATCCTCCCAGCTATGGGTTAGATAGTAGCACTACTGTTATTCTAGGAGAATAGCTTTGGCATTAAATAACCTACAAAGGTTGATATGCCGTTAAACAAAGAAACCAAAGTTTGGGAATCACATACGTTGTACGTTCATATTTATTTTTTTATGTTTTCTCAAGTTTTCTACCCCAGTCAGCTGGAAATGTGGAATAAACTCACTGCATTTCTGCAGAGGGTTAAGACCACTTCCGTCAACGAATGTCCTGGATATAACAATAAACAATCTGAGGCTGACGTTCTAATAAAACGAGAGTTTTTGGAAATGTGGTTCACCCCTTCATTGTCATCGCTCCCAAGTCGACTCTACCCGGAGTGGTTGCACCTGATAAAGTCTAGTCTATGGGCCAAATAGAACTGTTTGACATTTAAACTGAGTGCAAACAAATGGAGTTCTAAATTGATTTGTTTGAAATAGAACTCTTTGATCATTTAAATGTATGTACACAAAAGACCAATGTCTTATTGAACTGTTTGTGATACATAGTAATAATTGAAACTATTTATCTAGAGAGAGTTCACCAATGGCTCGGGAGACCGAGGTTCAATCCCAGGTCGAGTCATAGCAAAGACTTACAAAATGGTACTGGATGCCAAATTGCTAAACACTTAGCATTATAATCAAGGGTAAAGTAGAGTAATCAAGGGAATAGAGTAGCGCCCTCCCTTACACCTCTGTATAGTAGCTTTTGAAAAGGGATCCCTTAGGTCACTCTTGACTAAGGTCTCCTACTTATCTGCGTCCAAAGAAAATATTAATAGTAAATAGGAATATTTGTGTTAGACAGAAATATCTGATCCCATTTAACTGTGTACAAAAGAATGAGCTCAGTCTCATTTAAAAATGTATATACAAAATGAGTTTACTAATTATATATATATATATATATATATATATATATATATATATAAGTGTGTGTGCGCGTGTGTGTGTGTGTGTGTAAAAATGGGATTTGGCATTAAATAACCAGCAATGGTTGATAAGCCATTAAACCGAAACAAACCAAACCAATCAAGTTTTTTTTTTGTGTTTAGTCGTATCGAATACGAACATTTTTAACAACCTTGTTAACTCATAGATTAGAACTTGTCACTTAGTACAAATCCGGATTAGAGTATACCTGAGATTAAAGGTAATCAAGGTATATTCCATTATTCCCAGATCTCCAAAATTGAAGCCTCGCGTTCTGATGCAGTTCAGTGTCATACACTGATTACTCAAGATGATCTGAGATAATGATTTCAATCTACGTTCGCTCTTAAAAGTGATATAACTAAGTATGTTGGTTGGTTGGTTTGTTTGGGTTTTATGGCATATCAACCATTGTCGTTCATTTTTCGTCGAATCCATTTTTATGCAAATAGTCAGTTCTATTTCAAACAATTAAGTTTAGCATTAGTACACAGTTTAATTGTAAAAAACATTTCTATTTCAAGCAATTCAGCTTCGCCAAACAGTCCTAATTCAGCTAATTTAGTTTAGTATTAGTACAGATTTTGTTTACACACAGTTAGATGTCAAAACAGTTCTTTATTAAATTATTCAGTTTAGTGAAAGTACAGTTTCAATATCAAAAACAGTTCCATTTCAAAGAATTAAGTTTAGCATAAGCACGCAGTTTATATGTAAGTGCAGTTTAATTGTAAAAAATTTTTTATTTAAAGCTATTCAGTTTAGTCAAACAGTTCTAATTCAAACAATTCAATTTAGCATAAGTATGCAGTAAGTTCTATTTAACTCATTGATAAAGCCCTATCAGGCGCTATCACTCAGGGTCAGAGGACCTGGGAGCAATGGCAATGAAGGAGTGCTCTGCATTCCCCAAAATTCCAGCATCACAGGAACCTTACCATTAGATTGTTTAGTGTCATATCAAGGAGACTCGTTGGGCAGAGGTGCTGTCTGTGTATTCTACAGCCGCAGCCGACTGGGAAAAACTAAGTATGAAGTGCTTATGTGGTTAAAAGAATTACCCACGTCGGAGCATAGAATACACTGGTTATATCCTTCGGTTATATCCTCATGTAAGATCACCTAAAAATGGATGTCTTGCGTGTGACACAATACTGTTTCTAGTAGTGAGGCTCCACAACTGGAAAGCAGGGGAGTGTGGAGTACCCCTGATTGCCATTACTCTCCGTTAAGGTCCTATCTATTGGTCAAATTAATTTGGTTAAAAATCATTTGTTTTTGATAGAAACACCTGATATCATATAAGTAAGAGCAAAAAACTTAAAAATGTATGCACAAAATGCAAATATAAACGTAACATGTAAATAATTCCTTTGGCATGAAATAGCCCCTGACAAGTTGTTACACCATTAAAGTCAATCAATTAATCATTTATTTGTATATTAACTCTTAAAACAAATATCGTAATTAGACAGGAATAATTAACTGAAGATAAAAATGTAAGCATATTTTAGTTTTTACTATTTATAATATATTATTAAAACTGTATAAATATTAATGTATTAAGTATAAGTAAATAAAGTTGATGACCGTAATGGAGGGCGACCTGAAGTCTCCCTTTTCAATAACTACTACACAAAGGTGTAGGAGAGGGTGCTACTCCTTTCCCTAGACTGTTCCACTTTACCTAATAGTGCTGAGTGTTAACAAGGAGGTATCAAGTACCATTTTAAAAGTCTTTGGTATGACGCGACATCAACTCATAATGTTGAGTATTAAGCAAAGCGGCCTCAAGTACCATTTTTGAGTCTTTGGTATGACCCGACCTGGGTTTGAACCCAGGTCTCCCGGACCATTGGCAAACACTCTACCCAATAGGCCAATGAGCCGGTTAATCATTTAAGTTAATTATTGTTAAAATTAATTATATTTTATCATCTAAGTATAGTTAATCATCTATTAATAAATAAATGAAAGCAAATTTTACTTTTTACTATTCGGGATATTGGCCTAATGAGTAGAATGTTCGTCAATTGTCCGGGAGACCGAGGTACAATCCCAGATCGGGTCATACAAAAGACTCAAAAAATGGTACTTGAAGCCGCCTTGCTTAAAGCTCTGCATTATGAGGTGATGATCAAGGGTAAAGTGGAGCAATCCATGGAAGGAGTAGTGCCTTTCCCTACTCCTCAGTGTAGTAGCTATTGAAAAGGGAGCCTTCTGGTCGCCCTCGACTACGGTCACCAACAACAACTTATACGTATCAATGTATTAAGTATAGCTATTTGTAAGTATATTTTCCTTCAAGTGAATTCTCTTGTTAAATGATAATAATTAAATGAGGAATCCGTGTTATTTGTACTCTTTGGAGGTAAAGATAAACGATACAAATGTTTCTCAACAAAACGTAGTAAATGGGAATAAAACAGAGAATGAATTCATTCGTAAGTGCTAGTGAACTCATGTTGTATATTGTTCCGTATTTAAAACTTCGATCTTTATCCGGTTGACTAGTCACATGACTGACATTATAAAATTGCTTGTGAAAGCAAAACGAAGAAAAAAATTGACTTTGGTATTTAATAAGAATATTTGGACTATTGACCTTATTTTTATTGTTATACTCACAACGTTTCTGCTGATATGTCCTTCGGCTTTCTTCGGGTGTTTCATGTGAAACTCGGGAACCCATACAGTACCGGTCGTGGTGTAACGTAATTGAACAGCTCATAGAAAAATTGAATTGCGTGGAGCGAGCGGGAGCTAATATTTCTTCTCCCAACACGATAAGTGGAAGTGAGGTGACGACTTTGGAGTTGACAGCGAGAAATGAAAAGGTGAAGACGTCAATAGAACACAAGCCACGAAGACGTAAGGAGAAGAAAGTTCACGAGTCCAAAGTTGGGGGTGCGTTCCAAAGGGGGCGCTAGATCCAGCGGAAAAGCACGTTAGAACCAGGATAAAATTCGAGGTCTGTGTCTGCTCATCTTTTTCTCACTTGGATATGTTGCTTATAATTGTCTTGTGGACGTGGTTGTCTCATGTTTCCATACTCCCTTTCTTTCTCTCGGCGACTGCTTGCTACCAAGTTGTATACAAACTTTGGTGTATATTTTGCATAGTTTCCCGTTCATCGACTTGTACCACGGTGAAGTCAAAACAGTCAAAATGTCTGTTTAGTACCGCAATGGTACAATGGTTAACAGAATTGGGAAAGGTATGAATCCAATTATTCTCCCTCTAGCTATGGGTAAAATAGTAGGATAGACTAGGTTCTTCAGCCTTGGTGTGGCAACTAGTCTAGGCGAAGGAAAACTCTGAATTCAAACCTGTTAAACTCCGCTTAAAAATTGACCTTGTGTCATATCCTGCCTGAGCGGAGGGGTTGGTAAATATGGTTAATAGAACTGGAACGGTCTACCCTTGTGGTTTCAAAAAAAGGTTCAGTTCGAGATTCTGTGTGGACTCCTGAGTTTGACATAAAATACCCGAAGAAGGCCGAAGGACATATCGGCCGAAAAGTTGCATGTATAACAATAAAGAGGAGGTCAATAGTCCGAATATTCTAAGTAATAACAATTACCAAGCTTTATCTCATAGATTTAGACAAATAAAGGCTGAAAAACCGTAAAACTAACCAATACGTAAAGTCGCATACTCATAAGTTTGCAGTTTGTACCTCTTTAACTTTACAGAAACGCTGGAAGAAAGAGCTAAATGAGAAATACACAAGGATGAAGCACGATGTTTCGAATTTATCCTGGAAGTAGAACCCTACAAAACTGTAAAAGCACGGCTATTTACAACCAATCTCGAAAGCCATTCAAGAAAGACGAGTAAGGCATACTAAGAACTGCTTATGGAGTTGGGGATGGCTCATAAACGACGTCCTCCTATGGACACTTACACATGGATTCACCAGTATCAGCCGACTAGCAAAAACTCACATTCATCAATATCGTGAGGACACTGGATGCCATCGAAAGGATTTACCAAGATCAAAGGTAGATAGAAACAGATGATGAGAGAGGGTCAAAGGAGTTTGTGTGATCAGCACGTTTTGGTGGTGAAAATGAACGATTCAAATGTTTTTCTACTAAATGTAAAAATGGAAATGAAACAGAGAAAGAATTCCAAAGTACAAGCGAACTCATGTTATATATTGGTTGTGTATAAAACGTCGATCTTTATACGATTGCCTTGTCGCATGAATTCTATGACAAAACATCAAGTGATAAATCCCAATCGATACTTCAGGATAAATCTCAGGAAGAGTAGCTATGATTGGTTTAATAACGGGCGAAGAAAAAAAATTTTTGGGTTCCGATCAACTTCTTGTATTTCAGGAAAAGCAGCAATCCATATCTACAAGTGGATTAGCAGCAAGTGACCTAGAATATCATGGATCGTATTTCTGACTAAAAAGCCCACGGAAGAGTATGATAAGCTTTTGTTTGCTTTCAAAAGCTTATGCTGATGCTGCAAATAAATAAGTCGACAAAGATGGAAGCTTGTCCCCTGAAAAAAAATGCTATTACATTTGATTTGTTGGCCTCTGATTTGGTTTTAAGCATTCAATGGAGTCTTGCTTTCACAGAAGATTTTTTAATCACGAAAATAACACCCCCATGTATATATATATATATATATATATATATATATATATATATATATATATATATATATATATATATATATTTATATATATATATTAGGAGGCACTCGTGGTGTTGTGGTTATCGTCGTACGAAATTGACGCAGTGAATCAAGTTCAAGTTCTGGACGAAATTGTTTACATTCCACGTAGTAACAATAACTATGGGAAAGGTATGCATTAAACGATCCCCCCCTTCAGCTATGGGTAAATAGTTGGGCAAACAGGGCTTCCTAATCATGGCATAGCAACGCATCGAGAAAACTCTTAATTCAAATCTGTTAAATTCCGTTTAAAATTTTGATATGGTGTCACGCACTGTTTGTGACGATGAGGTTGTAAATATACACGCACCCCCCCCATATATATATATATACTTAGGTGCATCAAAGGTTTTTGGTAGGTGCTAGTTTCTGGCGTGTATATCACATGACCGAAACATTTTAAGCCATAGTATTAGTTGTGCTTTGATTCACTCCGTGTGTGATTTTATATCCACACTGTAATACAATTATGGAGATTAATTAATTAATTTTGTTACTTTATTTATTTGATAAAATTCTAAGAAAGTTAAAATTTTTTGAGTGTAAGTGTACTTAGTCGCAAAAGAGCATAGGCTGGCACGTGTGCTTGATGAGCCATGTCAAAATAGTTCCAGACAGGATATTGCTCATAAGCAAATCAAGTGTTTATCATCTGGGTGAGAAATACAAGTTTATAATCGCACGATATAATAATTAAGGATATTGCGTCACTCTGAATGAGATAATTAATAGATTATATGAGAAAAGATAATTTTGAATTCAGCCAGTCGGGCGTTGAATTTTGGAGTGTCGGTAGTTGCAGACGGCCGTTCGAGTTGCGTCCATCAGAGTGGACAAGGTAAAGGATATGTGGGTGTCTCTTGGATGTTTCTGCCAACCTAGGTTTCGTTCATAGACACTTACGATGTTATTTTTCCTTTTGTTGTGTTTACAGCTTGAAAAATGTTTGGTCTAAATAAAACACCTCCGTATCCGAAGCAAGTGAGTGGCCTTGTATTTGAGCAAAGTGTAACATCTATTGATGTTCGAAATGGTGCTATGTTGTTGTGCTCTTCACATTTGGTACCGTGACAAGCATAGGATCATACACAGATAAACGTTCACCGCAGTCTAATTTGGGAACTCATTCTTTACAAGTTCAAAATAGCCTATAATATCGCGGAAAAGACCAAAAACATTTTTGGGTGAAAGAAGAAAGCGTAGTTAATTACAGTGCTATAACTAGACGGTTCAAGAAATTTCGCTCAACAATCAGGTTAGGTACGGTTAAAAGTGAGGATTCCAACTTTATGCTTAAAGCCATAGAAGCAAATCCAGCGAGTAACGCACACACACACACACACACACACACACACACACATATATATATATATATAATTTGTAGGCGAATAGTTTGTATTTTTAAACAACGCATCCTACAGTGTGGTTAGTCATGTACATGATCCCGGCAAAAACATACGGAGCTTTCGTATTGTGACTCAGGTTACGAAAATATTGAAATGTATTAGTTTCATGTTACTATACATTGCTGTGTCGGTACAACTGTATGAATGCACCACTTGGACGCTTACAAAATACACGGAGAAAAATGCTGATGGGACCCACACAAGAATCCTACGCACAGTTTTGAACCAATACATATCACAATAAATGTATGGCCATTTTTCTCCCATCTTATAAACTATCCCAGTAAGTCAAAGAAAAAGTGTTGGGCATTTCGGAGTAGTGTGAACAAACTCATTAGCAACGTTATTTCGTGGTCTCCTACACGTGGTCACACTAGTTTGTGCCGATCTACAAGGACTTACATATATCAATTCCATGCGAACAGTGAATGCAGTGGATCAGTCAGAAGCAATAGACTATAGGGACGGATGGTATGTGAGAGAGAGAGAGAATGCTAGAATCATGACTTGATGATGATGATGATGATGATACATCTTCCTGTCTCTCTCTCTCTCTCTCACTTTCTCTCTCTCTCTCTCTCTCTCTGGCTAGCTAGCTATATATAATATACATACCTGCATGCTTTGAATATCTTTAGTGAATTTTGAAATATAACCTCACATAATGATTTTTTACAAGAGATGAGTGTGCAGTAACGAAATCGGTCGGCACCCAAGGGTCCAGAGAAACAAGAGTCTCAAATATCAAAAGTCTCAATTCTAAAGTGGCTTCAAATGAGACAATATATTATAAATAAAATGTCTGAGATTAAGAATCACTTTTATTCTTTTAACATACAGTGTTATCCAAAAATAAGCGGATCCTTACAAATTCATTAACCAAAAATAACTTTCTTCTTAACTGATATTTTTGCAATTTTACTATTTCTCGTGATATATTACTTGATCTAAACGGATATCTGATATAATTTATTATAAAATTATAGAATATAAAACCCCTATAACTTAGTACATAAATATGCACTAAAACGGAAAGTAGAAAAACGACGAAAATCTAACAGGACAACGTTGAAAGACGGCGTAATATCTAAAGTGGAATGAAATAGAATCGGTTTAAAATCAAAGCAAACATTTATAAAATGCATAAGCACAGCAAGTGTAGGCTATATGACGATAGAAATAAAACAATTAATTACATAATAAGAGAAGGCAGCAAACTTACACAAAGGGAAAACAAGACCAGGTACTATCAGGTGGGACAGGTGATCCACTGAGATTAATTTGACGATACTGCTAAAAAGTATATGCACAAAACATGATCCGTCCAAGAAAATGAGACATAAAATTCTTTTGGACTTTAAAATACGTAACAGACCACCTAAATATGACCATAAGACCAAAACAACTATCAATCAACAAGAAGGAAACAACTTGCCGTCTTGAGGATTTTGCCGTCCCTGCGAATCGTAGATGGAAAATAAAAAAATATATAGACAAATTCTTAAAACTTTTTCGAGCTAATAAATGTGTAGAGCATAAAGTTGGCAGTGACACAAACCGTAGTGAGTGCCCCTGGAATTATCTCCATATTCCTGGAAAAGAAACAGAGGGAAATTTAGAGCAGAAGAATTTAGAACATCAAGATAAAAGTACTTTTAAAATCAGTTGAAATGCTGAGAAGAGTCCTGGAGATATGTGGGGAGTCGCTGTTATTCAGTGAAAAATGACAAGTTAAAACTGGTTGAAAAACTCACAAGGAGTAAACTAATAATAGTCGTTTTAATAGAAAAAATTCTAGTATAAAAATTGAATATTTGTATCTTTAAGTTTAGACTGAAATTAACCTGAGATATAAGGGTTTAGAAACATAAGCCACATTAAGATTGTACATACAACTATATGAAGTATATAATGGAACAGTTAGGTTTGTGTAGCCTTTTAAACTTGGGTTCAAAAATCCAACTGTAAGTCTGTCATTGACACTGCATTTAACATGCAGAAACTATAT
The DNA here is from genome assembly GCA_963585895.1 of Sepioteuthis lessoniana. Classification (NCBI taxonomy): domain Eukaryota; kingdom Metazoa; phylum Mollusca; class Cephalopoda; order Myopsida; family Loliginidae; genus Sepioteuthis; species Sepioteuthis lessoniana. The sequence continues at coordinate 110,750,495 of OY757905.1, read as the reverse complement.
CAACTATTACAATAAATTGTTGTTAAAATTATTAGAGGAGTACTTAGCGTAACGATTATCTTGGTTTGAAATGGAATTTTTTAATAGGGTCCAAAATCCTCAACGAAGCTGTTTACCTTTCATTTCATGCTAACGCCTTTGAGGAAAGTATGAATCCACCAATCTAATATAAGGAAAACCATGAATTTAAACATGTTAATTCGGTCTGAAAATTGACCTGGTGTCACATCCTGCTCATGGGGAGAGACGCTTAGCGAAAAAAAATATCATCAAGGGCAATGTAATTAATGACTCAAGTTCCCGTCACGTGAAAGGCATGAATCCAACTCTCTTCAGCTATGGGTAAATGGTAGGGTAGGCTGTTTCTTTAGTTCGGTTTGGTTTGTTTGGATTTTCGGGTTATCAACAATTATAGGTTATTTGATACCTCATTCTTTTAATACATGATTATTAAATGTACATGATTTGTTTGGTTGTGATCTACGGTATTTCAACCACTGGAGGATATTTAAAGCTAAATCTTGTTTATACATATGTAGAAATAAGTAGGTGATTGTAGTCGAGTGCAAACAGAAAGCTTGCTTTTTAATAGCAACTACACAGAAGAGTAGAGGTGGGGGCGCTACTCCTTTCACTGGATTGCTTCACTTTACCTTTGATCCCTACTTCTCAAGGCTGAGTGTTTAGCAAAGCGGCATCAAGAACCATTTGAGTCTTTCGTATGACTCGACCTGGGTTTGAACACGCTACTCACTTGGGCAATGGGCTGGTCATTATACATATGTATTAAATATACATAATTTGTAAATACCTTTTCTTAATAAAATTTTTAAATGAGCCTGAGCTCATTTTCTTTTTGCACACAGTTAAGTGGTTTCAAGTATTGATACGAATAATTCTATTTACAATAAAATTTTTTGGCCCACAGTTTAATGGTTTCAAGTACTGCTATGTAACAGTAACAAATTAACATCAGTCATTTGTTCGCACATATTTAATTTCAGTTTTTATAGTCTAACACTACTAATTCTATTCAATATTAATAATTTGTTTGTAGACAGGGAGGTGGTTACAAGTATTTCTATTTAAATCTAATTATCATATTGAACACTATTCTATTTAACCCATAGATTGGACCATATTAAGTGCTACCACTACGAGTCCGAGTGGATCTGGGAATAGTGCCAATGAAGAGCTATTTGAACCTGATTATTATATTGAACACTATTCTATTTAACCCATAGATTGGACCATATTAAGTGCTACCACTACGAGTCCGAGTGGATCTGGGAATAGTGCCAATGAAGAGCTATTTGAACCTGATTATTATATTGAACACTATTCTATTTAACCCATAGATTGGACCATATTAAGTGCTACCACTACGAGTCCGAGTGGATCTGGGAATAGTGCCAAAGAAGAGCTATTTGAACCTGATTATTATATTGAACACATATTCTATTTAACCCATAGATTGGACCATATTAAGTGCTACCACTCCAAGTCAGAATGGATCTGGGAATTGTGCCAATGAAGAGCTACGCCACATTTCCCAAAGCTCCAAAATAGGAGCCTCATTATCAGTTGGTTTTGAGTCATAACAGGACACTCGTTACAGAGACGCACTCAGTGTGTTATACAGCCGACTGAACTAAGCTTCTTTAACTTCGGTAAGGCAAACAATTTAGAGAAGGAAAACTTTGCATTGAAACCTGATGTACCCCTCTAAAAATTTGACATTGTGCCACACCTGCTTGTGGTAAAGGGGCAGTGTAAATATACAAGAATTACCAGAACAATATGATATTTTGTTATTCCAGGACAATTTTATTAAAAGAAATATACTCTAAGTAATTCTTGAAGTGTATTCCTCTTTCATATAAATGATAGATGCTAAATAAATAATACAATAGCCTTCACAAATCCAGGGTAATCATAAACTGTATAAATCCATTGATGCACTTGTATTTGAAAAAAAGCTTTTATAGAAAGAGAAACAGGCACACTTACTCATGTATTCCAACATTCAGATTCATACATATAAACATAATATAAATATAATACAGAAATATTCGGACTCATACATATAAACATAATATAAATATAATACAGGTATATTCAACCTGGTGGGTTGAGTGTCCTTCATGGTCCGGGAGACCGGGGTTCAATCCCAGGTCGAGTCATACCAAATACTTTAGAAAATGGTACTTGATACCTACTTGCTTAACACTCAGCATTATAAGGTACTATCAAAGGCAGAGTGGAGCAATCCAGGAAAAGGACTAGCGCCCTCCCCTACACCTCGATGTTGTAGCTATCAAAAAAGGAGAATGTTTGCCTTTTTCTTCGTCCTAATATCCTGAGGAAAGTCATGAATCTATGTTTTTCCCTATCAAGGGTTGTGGGTAAATAGTAGAACTGAAACCAGCTGTACTCTGCTGAGCACATTGACCTTATGTCACATCATGCCAGTGACGGAGCAATTGATTAAACACATACTGTCACAGACATTGTCACCTTGTAGTCTATAGTAGTAACATTTTTTTTTGTTTTTAAGGCAAAACCTTTCATGTGATGGGCAGCATTGAATACCGACTTATTATCTCGTTATTTTCTTTTTGATTTTTGTCAAGCTACATCTAAATATATTTCAAGTGAAATTATAAAAAAAATGAAAAGAAATTTCTTAGAACTTAGTAATAATATTAGGGAAATATTATATTTCAAAAATACAACTTAGCAAGTTTAATGTAATTATCTTATACGATAAAATATGTTGATATTTTCCGCGTAGTAGGTAATCATTGGATAAGAATTCAACTTCCTATGGTTATAACGAGGTTTAGTACTAGAAGTTCTATACTGGTTATTGAATATCGGGAATTTAATTACTTTCAGTGTGAATGTACATACATACATACGTACAATTCTAAAACTCAGTTATATGCATATTTGTATGTGAAATCAACACATGGGAGAGACCTCATTTTTATGTTCTGAAGTACAAATAAATCAATGTTGGTGAACGTAGTCGAGGGTGACCCTAAGGCTCCTTTTTCAATCGCTACCACACCAAGGTGTTGGGAAGGGTGCTACTCGTTTCCCTGGATTGCTCCACTTTATCCTTGATTCTTGCCTTATAATGCCGTGTGTTAAGCAAGGAGGTATTAAGTACCATTTTTTGAGTATTAGATATGACTCAACCTGGGATTGAACCGCGGTCTCTCGGGCCATTAGCGAATACTCTAACCTCAAGGCCAATGAGTCGAGTGCAAGTACAAATACTGAACAAATAAAATATTTTAATACTAAATAAAAAGTAATATATTCAGGGTATTGGCGCCACAGTAATTTTCAAATGTTTACTTTTCAAAAGAGTTTATTAAGAACTTTGGTGGGGATTGTCATCAGCGGCTGCGGTGTGATTTTTGTACAGTTTGAAATCAACTTCCATTCGCCGACTATTTTAGCTTTGGTTAAAAGCTGGGTCTCTAAAAAGCTTCAAGTGAAATGTAGGGCGCTAACTGATCTGGTTACCTCGAATGATTAAAAAACAACAACAAAAAAAAAAAACAAACTCAAAATAACAACAAAAACAAAAATAACTTTTGAATGTTTCGTGAAGAATGGACATAAGTGTAATTCAATATGGCTTGATTCTTTAAAAAAAATGGATGGTTTTTTCGAGCATCAGGTTATTTTTGATACTAACATTTTATTTGAGGTCTTCTAATTTAAATATCAATGGAAAACCATTTAATCATTTATTTTTCTGCACGCTTATATCATAGTTCAATTATATTATCAAAAACAACGTGCTATATGAAATCCTGAAAAATTCTAAAAATTGTCTTAAATAAAAAAAAAAATCTGTTTGTAAACAAAGTTTAGGGCATGTAAATAAAGAAACACCAAAAATCCCATTTATTTATTTAATTTTTTGAATAATATCTCCGCCTTGTCGACTGGCAGCCCCGTCGGCAGGGACCACAGAATACACCAACTACATTTCTGCAGATGGAGAGAATCCCCTTCTCCAAAGAGTGTCATGGATTTGATGGTGAGTGCTGAGTCCTTTTACATTAGAGGATATGGAGTGCCCCATCATTGTCATTACTCCTACGTCCACTTTAGCCCAAAATAGTGGTACATCTATGGTTAAAACTGAAATATCTATTCATTTTCTTAAGTTGAAACCATTTAAATGTGTGCAAATAAATCCATAATATAGAACAAAATTATTGATTTCAGATAGAAATATGTGGGTGGCAACCCATAATGATTCAGGACAAGTACCTGGAGGCAGAGCAATTCATGACTGAGCAACTGTAGTGTAGACGTAATTTGCAACATTCCATTTTGGTCCTTACTGGGTTAGATGGTTGGTTGGTTGGAGAACTCCGCTCCGATCAATCTGCTAGTCATGCTAAGTCTTAGCACATATAGGATATTGCCCTCCAGCTATGGGTAAATAGTAGGACAGACTGGGTTCTTCAGCCTTGGTTAGGCAACTGGTCTAGGAGAAGGAAAACTCTGAATTCAAACCTGTTAAACTCCGCTTAAAAAAATTGACCTTGTGTCATATCTTGCCCGAGCGGAGGGGTTGGTAAATAGTATATAGGATATTGCGAACCGTATTCTAGAAATTACTCCTGTAGTATACAATTACCAAACCCTATTTTAACTTAAACGGGCCATTGACCAAAAGAGTAGAGTGTTCGGCAATGGTCCGGGAGACTGAGGTTCAATACCAGGTCAAGCCACAACAAATACTAAAAAAAAATGGTTCTTGATGTTACCTTGCTTAACACTTAGCATTATAACGTACGTATCATGGGTAAGGTTGAACAATCCAGGAATGGAGGAGTTCTCTCTCTTAAACCTCAGTATAGTAGCTATTGAAAAGTGGGCCTTCGGGTCACCCTCAACTAAGGTTGCCAACTTTACTTTTTATCTTAACCTAAAGGTTTTTGATGCCGGT
>OY757905.1:110647476-110745314 GCA_963585895.1 Sepioteuthis lessoniana | reverse complement strand
GTAATAGTTGATACTTATCTGGTGTGCATACCAATGATTAATATTAAAAAGAATTATTAGTGTTAGGAAACAATACTGGAAGCCATCTGTTTAGAAACAAAAGATTAGTATAAAAAAGATTTATAGGTTTGGTAATTTTGTTTAATGGAATATCAACCTCCGTTGAGTTATTTAATGCCAAAGCCATTCTTCTAGAGGAACAGGTAGTTATGCTATTTAACCCATAGGTGGGAGAATAAGGAGGTTAATACATTTTCTAAGGGTATTTATCTGAAAGGGAACATAATAGCCTGACTGTAGTTTGAACCCATATACTACGATTGTGTAGTCAGGTGCTTTAACCGTTACACCACGAGAGTGTTAAATAGTCATACTTGAGCCATATGAAGTGAGTGCAATGAGAGTTTCTTTATGTTAAAAATAAAGTTACCGCCAAACTATTCGCTTACAAATCGGATGAAACCTTTTTCCTGGTTTCTCAATGTTTTCGAAAACTTTATTGCTTTAACCCCTTTTACATTCTCCCGAGAGTTAGAAATTTAAGTAGCCTTTTTATACATACTAGTATATATATAGTACATACATATATATATATATATATAGAGAGAGAGAGAGAGGAAGTGTATATATATATATATATATATATAGAGAGAGAGAGAGAGAGAGAGAGAGGAATCGAGAGAGGAAAAGACTGAGAGAGATTGTATTCCCTATTTGGCTGTTTTTCACCCTCAAATTAAACGTGTGAAGTCATCTGAGAAGACGAAAAATATCGTAATATTCTTCGCTTAAATGAACTTATAATAACAGTTTTAACCAGGTTTGAGTTTTCTTCTAATTGCATTATATATATAAATATATATATATATATATATATGTGTGTGTGTGTGGTGTGTGTGTGTGTGTGTGCGTGGGTGGTTGCGTGTGTGTGTATAAATACAATGAAATTTGGGCATTGAATAACCTGCAAGAGTTGATATGCTATTAAATAATTACCTAACCCAAACTGAATAATGTCTGTTTTACATAACTTTTTCCTCCATTAGGAATTAATACTTAACTATTACAAAGAGTATCATAACATATAAATGCAAATAACAAAAATAGATTTAAATTCCTGTTTCATATCATCTGGAATTATTAAAAACTCCGTGGATTAATGAAAACTTTGATTGCTACTTGGGAGATATATTAATTCATAAATGTTTGCTTTTGTCCAGATTATTAATTTAAACTAATTAACAAAACCCTATAAATACTTTTGATTTTCAATTTGAATAATTACCAATAAACTTGTTTGTCAATACTCGGTTGAATGTGAATGATTTTTTTAGTAACTATACATTCGTTATTTTTTTCTCGAATTTAGAAGTTTTAAATTCTGAAGCTTTTGAAGCAACATAGATTCCTGAATATTAATATTTATAGTTAAATGAAGTCTCTTAATGAAAGGGCTATCTTTCTTCCTAAAGATGAAATAAATTTACGATTAGTGTTTTTCTTTTGGGTCTAACAAATACTTAGACAATACTTGATATACTGGGTGTCTCAAAATAAATGCAAACCCGATAATATGATATTTCATATTGCGTAAAGTTGTCTTTTATCTTAGTCTTAACAAGCAATCATATCACTTCAGATTTAACATAGTGACCTTTGACCCAGCCGTCAATCAAGGAATAGGTGCATCCGGTCGAAGATATCAGGGTATAACCTTGACTGTGCATGGGTTGAATTGGGTGCAGATGCGACGCTCACAGGAAGCAGGTGGATGTCAAATAATGATATAACCTGGTGCGATAGGAAGTTCAGTAAGTTAGAGTCAGTTAGTTGGAGATAAGATGCTGTAGAGAGAACCAGCACCCAGCAGAGGGCTATGTGCCCTCAGGACCCCTGATTGAGCAGCCCGGCAGAATGAGAAAGAAGTGCTGCTAAAGACGGAGGAACTGTTGCAGTTTGTTCAGTCTCCAACTTACCTCTCACATATAACCCATTCGTAACACTTTCCCAACCATTTGGAATAAAGTTTGAGAGGTATATTTTTTCTAAAGAAGTGTGTTCGTTATATTGTTGATTTTGTTTCCGCATGTATTTGTGTATAGTTGTATATGTATTACGGCTATATTACACAGAAAGGTCAAACCAGATGGCAAGGGTAGAAGTTGATTGACTTTATTTAATAGTGCATGTTAAAGACCAAGTTCTTTAGAACATCTAAGGAGGGACTTTTTTCTGATTCCTTCCGACGGAATTTCTCACCACATCCACATTGTCAGGTCATATTCCAGTGAACTTCCAGTCAGATCTAAGATTTTCCGCTTACTTGCAGTTGTTTACTGACCATGTGACTTAAAATTTGTGTACCCAATTGATAAATATGACTTTTTTCTGGGGATAATTATTAAGTTTAAACTTCCTGCAAAATTTTGCTTGCACAGTTTTGAATGATTTTTGTCACCAAACAGTAGTGACACAAAATATTGTCCAAGGCATTGTGATAAAGTATTAATAGTTGGTACAGAATACTAGTTTCAGATTTGAAACAGAAAAGAACTCAACATTATTAGTTGTTAAGTTATAATCCGTCTCATGGGTTGCATGTATATTGAGACACCCTGTATATTTGCTGTGAATGCGAAGGTCACACATTAAAAAAATGTGCACAAGGACGTCTCACTGCCATTTGACTGTACCCTACGAGAGGGTGTTTGTTCATGCATATATAGTAAGTTCTTTTCTGGTTGATTGTCTACTAACTACAAATCAGCCAAATGGTTTCTAGATTGTTACATTTTAACTGTGAATTTTCTGGGCAGACTGCCTACATAAGAAGTATAGGACTATATTATCAAAATTCAATCCATAAAAATATCATTGCTTGTCAAGGAGATAACACACACACACACACACACATATATATATATATATATACATATATGTATAAATATATATATATATATATATAGTATATATATAGTAACTTAATTGATAGGAAGATAGACGGATAGAACTAATGAAATTTGATAATGCCAATATTTATTGTAATTAAGGGAAAACACACAATGTTTCGCACAAATATTCGTATCGGAATAATATATTTACTTTAAAAGTCAGGACATTATATAATCAGACAGGAGGTGCCCGTGGTGTAATGGTTATCGTCGTTGGAAATGGACACGAGTTCAAAACCTGGACGAGACTGATAGCATTTCACTTAGCACTAATACCCTTGGGAAAGGTATGAATCCGATTATTCTCCCTTCAGCTATGGGCAAATAGTAGGGAAGACTAGGTTCTTCAGCCTTGGTGAGGCAGCTAGTCTAGGAGAAGGAAAACTCTGAATTCAAACCTGTTAAACTCCGTTTAAAAATTGAACTTGTGTTATATCCAGCCCGAGCAGAGGGGTTGGTAAATATGTATAATCAGACAGTGATCTGTAAAATACAATCATTTGCAAAAAGAGACAACACACACACACACACACACACAAATAAATGTAGATAGAACAGAATGTCATATTTACCATAAAAATCACCATTTGAAATCTCGGCTTTTCCTGGATTCGAACACATGCATACAAAGATTAGTAGGGAGAGATAAGTTGAGGGGAGAAGGGAGAGAACAATTCCATCAATATTTGATTAATTACGTTTAACTGGTTGATCAATAGATATTTAGATCTTAACAAATTGAGAATGTTGAGTTATTTCATGAAAAATCATGTAAACTCTAAACAGAAATTAAACAGAAAAAAATATGTAAAAATGTTTTAACGTAAAATAATATTATAGCACATGAAATAATACTAATCTATTTATCTACAAGTGTATTTCATACACGCACACACACACACACACACACGCACACATACACATATATATATATATAAATAAATATTGATAGATAGATGAATACACACACCCACACACTCACCACCCACGCACACGCACACACACAGACACACACACACACACATATATATATATATATACATATATATATATATATATATATATATACATTTCCATGACAAATAACCAATGAAACATTTTATTATGCCCAGTGAAATAGAAGTTTAAAAGGCAAGCAAAGAAAAAAACTTATAAAAAGATAGATGTAAATAAATAATCTTGCAAACAAATTTAAGGGAAAGAAAGAAAGAAAGAAAGAAAGAAAAGAAAAGCGGAGAGTGACAAGATGATTGTATTAACAGCTCTTGTATCATTCCTTTAACACTGTGCAAGTAGGACAGATGCAGCCAGGAAAAGTCAGGGTTCCATTAACAAGGGTAGCGAATAACTGAGATGCCTTTAACAGAGAATAATAAGATTACTATGAGGTTTCTATGAGACAACCCAACGGGACTCATTTTCATATCTTAAATAACAGTCGTGGTTGAATATGTTACAAGTTTTATCTTTCTTTTGAATTGTCATCGCAGCTTTCTAGTATGAAAGTAGTAATTTTAGCTAAATTAATTTCCCTGTCAACCACATTAACATACTAAAGTGCACTTCTGCTACAAGATGTTTTTGTCATCTCTGACTGTTTAGAGTAAAAAAGTTGATCTCTGTTTCAAAAACAAAACCCAGAAAAAGCAAGCAAAATTTTGTATCGTATCAATACCTATGTTAACAGGAAACAGTTTATTGGGGCTCACAAATCACTATTTTGCTCGTAAAGGTAAAGTGCTGAATATATTACGTAAGCAAAGAAGGCATAGGTTTAGTTTGGTTTGGTTTCCTTGTTTGTGGCATATCAACCTTCGTGGGTTATTCAATATTAAAGTTATCCTAGTAGAACATCATTTAGCACCCTAAAATCTGTCGACAAGAATTTTTCCTTGTCGGGTTTATTCTGTAGTTTAGTACCCAAAATATTGCTGGGTTCTTTGCTCAGTTCGAACACTGATGTACAGGTCACACTTCCACAGCACTTTGTTTGTTGGCACAGTTTCTTCAAATGGTAAACTGTATAGTTTGGAATCTTTTGTTTAATGGCGTATCAGACTCCGTGAGTTATTTAATACCAAAGCCATTCTTGTCGAATAACAATAGGTCTTATTTAACCCATAGATTGGAAATAAGAGGGTTCAAACCTTTACCCCTTTTTCAAGGATACAAGCCTGAAAGTGATCGTAATAGCGTGATTGGAGTTCGAACTCGCTTACTACGATGTTGCAGTCCTGCACAATAGCTACTACACCAAGGAAATCTCAGCCCTCAAGTAACTTGCGATGTGCAGAAGACGGTTGTTATCAACTAGGAAAAAAGACTAACAAAAATTGAGATATCACATTCATATAGCAAGATATATCGTGAATTTATTTTTGGTAGTCACAAGACCGAAATGAGAAGGAAAAAAATTCTATGAAGATTGTGCAGCGCCATAAAGAGTTTTTTTCTTTTTTACTTCATTAAAACAATAAGTATTTATATTGAAAAGCACGCATACACATATGGATGTCGGGTGGAAACATGTGAGAAAAAAAATCATTAGAGATTTCCGTATAAACGACGCTTTATATCAGCGATTCGTTTTTGAGCGAAAAGTAAATGATTTCGGTATACAAATAAGGAAAACCTCATATTTTTCTCTGGCACACCCGGATATTTTAAAATACTCACGTGTGCAGGTGTTTTGCAAGCAGCACATTTCTTAAAGATTTACACACTAGTCTGTATTTTTCCACTAGAAAATCACATACATATATATATATAAGATGGAGAAGGTATAAAATAATTTTACAATCCACAATATAAATGTATGAAAATACTATATTACAAAATGAAATTTGTTAGTTATTGAAAAAAAATTAATTAAAAACATATTTTGTTGTTTGCAAAGTATTATTCTATGATCTTTCGTCAAATAAAACAGGATTAATATTACTAAATATAACATTTTCTTATGGATTGCAATTGAAATAAAACTTTATTTTCATATATATATATATATATATATATATATATATATATATATATATATATATATATATATATCAGACATAATAAAGTTTATTTTAATCGCAATCGATAAGAAAAGAGAACATTTAGTAATATTAATCCACTTTTATTTGACGAAAGATCATTGAATAATGCTCATATATATATATATATATATATATATATCTGTGTGTGTGTGTGTGTGTGTGTGTGTGTGTGTGTGTGTGAGTAAATATGAATTGGTATAACATAACTATATATGATAGAAAATGCACAAAATATATACTGAAATACAAATATATATATATATATATATATATATATATATGTATTTATATATATATACTTACATATACATATATATATATATATATATATATATATATATATATGTATATATATATATATACTTACATATACAAATATAATTTTCATTAACACACACACAAATATATATATATATATATATATATATATATGCAAACATATGAAAATTATGTTTGTATATATATATATATATATATATATATATATATATATATATATATACGCATATATATATATATATATATGGATGTATTTTTAAATTAACATATTTATATATATATATATATATATATATATATATATATATATATATATATATATATATATATATAAGCGCGCGCGCGCGCGTGTGTGTGTGTGTGTGTGTGTGTGTGTGTGTGTGTGGCTAAATATTTATGTATACAATAAAAGCTTATAAATATGTTTGTGTTTAATATATATTCGATATATATAACAGTGAAATATGCATATATTTAAACTCACAAGTTTTCTCAAACTTGTAAATACTTTTAAAGATCTTACACCCACCCTCTCTCTCCCTCTTTCTTTCTCTCTCTCTCAGTCTCTTTCTCTCTCTCTCTCTCTCTCTCTATATATATATATATATATATATAAATGAAGTTAGAATATAAACAAATGAATTAACTCATGCATGTGGCATTTAGTAATACACAAATTGTGTCAAAATACACCAAATGTACACTATTATATAATACAAATACTTTTTACATTAATCGGCGTTAGGATCTCTGGTACGTATATATATATATATATATATATATACACACATACATACATGTATATATACATACAATCATACATATATATACATACATATATATATATATATATATATATATATATATATATATATATATATATATCTTTCTGAAATTTATCGTCACTGGAGTCTCCGTTATGTACCAAACAATTTCGAAACATCATATTCTTAAATTACCAGCACATTTTCAATAACATTTCATGTTACATTTCCATCAGTCAGTCTTCACGTAGAGAAGTTAGATATTGAGTAAAGATCTCACGCACAGTGTAACGGGTAATTTCCTTTTCGCGATGTGAAATTAAATTGACAAATGAACCAATAAAATGTTAATCTGATGAAACTGGAGAAGTTTCTGCTTTTCGAAATAACTGTCTGTATTATAAAATTATCGGAAAACAGTTACGAGTTAAATGCATGTTTTAGATTTGTCTGTGTTGCCCTTTTTCATGTATTTGAAAGTGAAATAGGAGTATTTAATATGTCAAATTCTACATCCTGTACAAAATTTTAAGCTATTAAATATCCCCCAACGTCTAATCCACACCGAAAAAAAAAAAACGTTTGGAATTTTGAATCTTTATATTAACGCCGCACATAAGTTTGTTTAGAGTCTTTCAAAAGAGATTGTAATAAAACCAGAGCTCTTTTCATCTTTGCTTTTAATAATTATCTTATGAGCTCTTAATCAGTTAAATTATGTGGATTAGCCAGCTATCATTGCAGGATCCTCGATTGACTGAAATCCTTTTGAATGATTTTCTCACACACGCACAGACATACATATATACATACCCCCACACGCAGGCACACAAGTATCTCTCTCTCTCTCTATATATATATATATATAAATATACATATATATATATTTATATATATGTGTGTGTGTGCGTGTGCGCGCGCGCGCCACGAGCGTGCATGTGTGTGTGTGTGTGTGTGTGTGTGTGTGTGTGTGTGTGTGTGTGTGTGTGTGTGTGTACGCAAAAAACATAATTTTCTCTTCATAGATAAGTCAAGAGAATAATGAAAGAACGAACAAAAGAAAAAAAGGAAGTAAAGAAAGAAAGGTAACATTTGAAGAGGAAGAGAAGAGAGAAGTTTATTTAAGAGAGATATCTTAGAAAGAAAGAAAGAATGACGCAGGGAAGGGAGAGACAAATATTGAAACTTGTGTCGAGAGAGGAAAACAGAAAAAAGTGAGATAAAAAAGTATATATATATATATATATATATATATATATATATATATATATATATATATGTATATATATTTTATCTCACTTTTTTCCATTTTTCCTCTCTCTCTCTCTCTCTCTCTCTCTCTATATATATATATATATATATATATATTTATATATGTACATATATATATAGAGAGAGAGAGAGAAGAGACAGACAGACAGAGGGAGAAGGAGAGAAAGAGAAAGAAATACTCTGGCAGAGAGAGAAAGTGAAAGATATATATATATATATAGAGAGAGAGAGAGAAAGAGAGAGAGAGAGAGAGGCAGAAACAGAAACAGAGAGATTGGGAGAGATAAACAGAAGAATAGAAACAGATTGAGGCTATGACTGATAGATAGATAGATAGATAGATAGATAGATTAGAACTATTTATATTTGTAAACTACATAAAACTTAAATATAATGATTTTTGACATTATATATATGTATATATATATATATATATATATATATATATATATATATATATATATATATATATGTATGTATCATTTTGTCTTTAGAAAAGTTCTCTACTTACGTTTTTTTTTCTCGCAAATATTCAACCCACTCACGATAGTAACAGAAGTTTTTTTTTTTCTTTCTTTGATTTTTTTCTGCCTTGTTATTGTTTTTTCTTTACCGATTGTCAAAGTAGTAATAGTAGTAGTAGTAGTAGTAGTAGTAGTAGCAGCAGCAGTAGTGCAAAAAAAATAAATAAATGTAATGAGTTGTTTGTCCCTTGTTAGTTTATTTTTTCCCCCGCTGTCCAGACTCGTGGATGTACAATGTACAAGTAGAAGTTGTTGTGGAAGCTTTAGTTGTTGTCGTAGTCGTGGTAGAATCAATAGAAGCCGAATCTCTTTTCCAACAGTGAATGTTGACTAGCGACATCCTCGACTAGGTCGACAACAACAACAGCAACAACGAGTATAACTTTAACAAAAAGACGAAAGGTATATCTTACAACGACTATGACAGTGGCGACAATAACGGCATTGAAATTTCTTCTTATTTTTATTTACAGCGTTTATATATGCCTCTCGTGTGAAATGTCCTGCAGTATGTGGCCATTGTGGCTACCATAGTAGTCGCTGCTGTGGTCGTAGTCTCTAGGTCCTAATAATTTATTTATTCTTTTCCGTATATTCGTGATCTTTGAAACGACATGGCCATCACTAATGAAAATCGTCGGAAATTAAGATCCTATTTTTCATCATACAATATAGTTACTACTACAGCTAATACCTCTTCAGTTTGGTTCGTAAACAAAATAAAGGGACCACTTACTCTTACTGATAAGAAACTATTTTAATAAAGGACTTAATTGTGCGTCGTTTGGTAAAGATGCAAGTTGTAAATGTGAAACAAAAAAGCATTCTGTTTTGGTTTTGGTTTGGTCATTTGGTTTAATAGCATATCAACCCTTCTGGGTTATTTAATACCAACTTTTGTTTATATATATATATATATATATATATATATATATATATTCAAGAAAGTCTTGTTAAAGACAATTTAACACTATTTATTAATTTAAATTTTATGTTTCAAGGCTCCTTGTTATTTTTCTAGTGCCGGGATGAAGGGATTGTCCCATATCTTCTCCCCTAGCGCTTTTGATGATACTTTTTTGGTCATCATCAGGGGTAGTGTAGTTTTGAGTGTGTGTGCGTGTGTGTGTGTGTGTGTGCATGAGTGTGTTTATGTGTGTGTGTACGCGCATGCGCGTGTGTGTGTGTGATTTGAAAAACGAATAATTTGCTTTATTTTTAAACGAATAGTTTGCTTACTGGTCAATGGTCTCAAGTATTGTTATTTAACACGAATGATTCTATAATCCTTTATTTAGGGTTGACCCTCAGCAGAATTGTAGTCGGCGTATTCTACAGCCCCAGTCGACTGCGCAGAAAATATTTTAGTAGTTTAAAATCTTCGCAGAAATATTTTTAAAATATTGCATTTTTTTAAAGATTAACTCTTATCTTAATCCTTCTCTACTGTTAAAGATTACAGCATATTAAATCACTAATGTTAGTTACCAATACACCCCTATCGCTAGTCCTGTCCGCCCTGTCGGCTAGGCACTAGAATACACCGACTGTATCTCTGTACAGGGGTAAGTTCCCCACTGAATGAGTGTCCTAGATAGGATATTAAACCATCTGAGATTTGGGAAATGTGCAGTACCCCTTCGTTACCATTGCTCCCAGGTCCACTTTGACTTAAAGTCGCAGCACCTGATAGGGTCTTATCCATGGGTCAAATAGAACAAATTATGTGTGTAAACTAACGACTGGTGTTAAAATGTGGCTTTTAAATAGCAATACTTAAAACTACTTAACTGTGAGCAAAAAAAGAGTTCATGATCCTTTGTAAATGTTATCTACAAAATGTGTTTACAAATCATATATATATTTGATACATGCGTATAAACAGGATTTGGCATTCAATCGCCTGCAAAGGTTGATATGCCAGAAAAACCTAACCAAACTCGTACTGTAACCCGAAGTCAAGAGAGCGCATCCCATTAATCACGTCTCAGGCAAGAATATCTTGGCAGAGCACATCCCTCTCCATGTCTAAAATTAGCTTGAAATCAGCGTTTTCCTTCAACTCGACTGGTTATCATACCTAGGTTAAAAAGCCCAACTCCTCTAATATGTACCAATAGCTGAAGTGAGAATAATTGGTTTCATAGTTTTCCAAGTAATGTGAAATATAAGCAGCCGAGCTCAGGATTTGAACTCGGGTCAATGCGTCTACTTCCTACGTTACACAATGAGCGCCTGAAACAGTAGAAAATAACAAAATGAAAAAATGTCAAAATGTTCTCAGCCCAGCCAAAAAAAGAATGATCTCAAGCAATGAAAGATACACGATATTCCATAAATTCTCCCTATATTTCAACACATTTGGCGTACTGTTTTTTAAAGATCAAGTACTGCTTAAGTCTACCCTCACAAAAGATAATAATTTAAAATGAAAGATCAAAATAATTCCCTTCTTGGTTATACCGATTAGTTTTCAGCTATTACTGTAAAAAATGCTACAAATTCAATCTACACCTTTCTGAATGGGGGTTAAAATTCGCTGACTCTATCCAATGCAGAAAAGACACTCAAAAAATGGCTGTCTTGGGTATGACACTAAACTGCATCTGATGATACGACTTCCGTTCTGGAGGTTTGGGGAGTGTAGGTTACCCCTTCGTAACCTTTACTCCCAGGTGAACTTAGACTCAGTGTGGTTCAACCTGTTAAGATACCATATCTCGATCTTATAGATCTTTAAAAAAAATCTGTATTCGATAAAATAATTAAAATAAAACCGTCAGAAAGAACTATTAAAAAATATGAATATGAAATCCCCTAACCTCCAGGCATGAATAAATTCCCTAACCTGAAGGCATAAATAAATAAATATGTTTTGGCAGGCCGACAAATTCAATCAACCAATCAATCAATCAATCTATGAAATTCAACCATTTAAGTAGCATGAACACGTGAAAAAATCGGTGGTTTACCTCTCTACCATTGGTGCATGTTCCAGTACAGGTAACTACTGTTTAAAACTTCAGTCGGACATGCCCTCACATCCTAGGAAAGAGATCGGCATTTTCATCATTTTTTTTTCACAACTTTTCTTTGTTATTCATACCTTTGGGAAAAATATCTTACGCCTCTATTACCAGCGTGTACAACAAAAAATAAAATGATCTTTTTTAATGAAGCTGAGAAAGTATAGACTAGTAAGACTAGTGGAGAAAGGCCTGAGAGTTTAGCAGACATGCAGTCGCATAGACCCCAGCGGTATCCCTCCGATATCTACTAACCAGAATATATGTCAAAGTAAAGTTCTATAAGTGAAATAATTGGAAATTAGCTGGTAATTGCTTTAACAACCGGTCCAATAACTGCCGAGGAAAAACGAAAGTTGTAACACAGTACTAACAGTACAGTTATAGAGAATACTTCTATACATGTAATAATGCTATTTGCCTTATCAGAGACAGCCTTAACTAATTTCTTTTTACAGAACCTAAATTACCATATGCAATCATCAAAAAAGACACCAGCCAACAGAGGTGAGGAGAGCAAACTTCAAAATACATGGCATAAAAAATGATATGATTTGAAAAAAAAAATCAAAAAAAGAAACAAATAAACAAAACATAAAACTGTACTCTTCTCTTAAATCCATTTCTCTTCTTGAATTTTCACTGAAGTCTTGTAGTCAGCAAGCGACCTCAGGTCTCCATACACATCTAAGTAGTCTAGTTGATATTAACAATGCTGTTGTCTCAGTCGATTTGATTCTTCGTACTGTAGCCTTAAAGCTCTCAATTCTTCTTCTTCTTCTTCTTCTTCTTATTATTATTATTATTATTATTATTATTATTATTATTATTCAATTTTTTCATAGCACCATATGCTGATGGTCTTTCACTGGAGTTTGAGTGACAGCAAGTTTCCTCAAGTCTCAGAGACTCTTCTCTTTATTCTGGCCGACCTTAACAGTGCTGTTCTTTGGATGGTTTCCAGTTTTCTTCTTACTTTTAAGTCTTTCATTACTTTTACCAATCCAGTGGGGATTGTTCCGAGCACCCCAAAGACAATCGGTATCACCATCACATTCACATTCCATATATTTTTTTTTGTTCATTACCAAGGTCTTGGTACTTATCTCTGTTTTTGTTCTCTTTTAACTCTGCTCTATAGGATGTCGTAACGGCAAACTCCACAATTATAAATTTTAAAAATCTTTTGAGAGTTTTAAACACAAGCGTTAGCTGATGATTTTTCATTGTAGTTTGAGTAACAGCAAGTCTTCTGAAACCTCCAGGATAATTCTCAGTATTCTGGCCGATCCTAATAATGCTGTAGTGTACATGGTCTCTACCTGTCCTTTTATTTCCAAGTTTTTCAGTCCCTTTACCAATCTTTGGTGACTGTATCGAGTGCGCTAATTTCTCTTGATATCTTCGTAACTGTAACCTTCATATTCCATAGTGTTTTTAGTCTTCTAGCAAAGTCTAAGTACTCATCTCTCTTTGCTTTCTTTCAATATTACTTTCAGTATATTTTTTGATAATTACGAGGTCTGATCATCTGGCCGAGGTTAGAGGATCTATTTTCATCTCAAACCTCAAAGAAGATTGTGCGTCTCATTTTTCAGTAGAGATTCAGGGTTGTGAATATACTATTAGGTAGTATGGTCAAATTAAAACTTCTGGCATAATTCTCAGCGGATCATCTTGCTCGCCCAGTTTTGTCTTTCTTCGCTAATTTGTTGCATTCGCACATTATGTGATTGATAGTTTCATATCTATCATCACATAATCTTCATTTACTATTTCATTGCGTCTAAACTATTTTTGCTTTGACTTAGTTAATCCTTATGGCGATGTTAGAAGAGATTTGTCTTCTCTTTTAAGGTTTCCCTTTCTTAGTCATGTCCATGTCATCTCGTATAAGATTTCGCTCGTTTGTCACTTGAAATATCCATACAATAGTTTCTCTTCCCATTTTTGTTTTAAGTCTGTCCACCAGATGGAGACACAGACTTCTTCGACATTGTATTCATGTATTCCATCTTCTCTGCATTGACATGGAGGCATATACCACCAGCTGCTCGTTCCAGACTCTGCAGCAGAGTTTCGGCTTTGGCAGGTGTGTTTACCAGAAGCGCTATGTCATCGGCGTAGTCCGCGTCTGTAAATGTTTGTGCGTGGTATCTTCTGCTTCTTTCTCTTGCCAGCTTGAAACCGTTTTCTTTCATTAAATCAATAGACGTTCTAAGCACGTAGTCTAGGCAGATGATAAACTGGTATGAGGCTAATGTGTCGCCTTGTAATACACCTGCTACAATGTTGAAGAAGTCTGTGTCTCCATCTAGTGGGCGGACTTAAAACAAAAATGGGAAGAGATACTATTGTATTGAATCGACAAACAAGCGAAATCTCACACGAAATGACTTGGACATGACTATGTCGATGACATAACGCTTCTGACAAATACACCGCACGAGCCGAAACTCTGCTACAGAGTCTGGAACGAGCAGCTGGTGGTATAGGCCTTCATGTCAACGCAGACAAGATGGAATATATGTGCTTTAATCCAAGAGGCGACAATTCCACACTAAAGGGTGGGTCTTTGAAACAAGTGGACAAGTTCGCCTACTTCGGAAGCAGTGTCTCATCTGCCGAGAAAGACATCAACGCGCAACTAGCAAAGACATGGACAGATATCGATAGGCTATTGGTCATATAGAAGTCAGACCTGACCAATAAAATGAAACGCAGCTTTTTCAAAGCAGCGGTCGTATCCATACTGCAATATGGATGCACTACATGAACGCTAACAAAACGTATGGAGAAAAAGCTTGACGGCAATTACACAAGAATGCTGCAAGCAATATTTAACTAGTCCTGGAGGTAACACCCTAAAAACAGCAGCTGTAAGGCCATCTACCACCCATCACGGAAACAATCCAAGTTAGATGAACCAGACACGCGGGGCACTGCTGAAGAAGTAAAGACGAACTCATTAGCGATATACTCCAGTGTACCACTTCACATAGACGAGCAAAGGCAAGACGACCAGCTAGGATCTATACACAACAGGTCTGTGCCGATTCAAGATGTAGTCTGGAAGACCTGCCGGGAGCGAAGAACGATAGAGACAGGTGGCCAGAGAGGGTCAAGGAGATCTGCGCTAGCAGTTATCAGTGTTCTGTCGATCCTTGTTTTATTTTTGGTCGCTGTAATCAGTCTTCTTCTGCTCTTTTTCTGAAGTCTTCGAGACGTCGTATCGATGCACCAACGCTATCTTCAATGCTGGCAAGTAATGTTCGAGTGACAGCAAGTCTCATCAAGTCTCCAAAACTCTTCTCAGTATTCTGGCCGATCTTAATAATGCTGAAGTTTGGATGGTCTCTACTTAAACTCTTCTTCTTCTTCTTCTTCTTCTTCTTCTTCTTCTTCTTCTTCTTCTTCTTCTTCTTCTTCTTATTATTATTATTATTATTATTATTATTATTATTATTATTCTTTTGAGAGTTTTTTACTTCAGCGTTAGCCGATGGTTTCTCCCAGTAGTTTGAATGACGAAAGTCAGGACTCTACTCAGTATTCTCACCGTTCTTAATAATGCTTTTTTTTGATGGTGTTCATTTTCCTCTTTTTTTCAACTCCTCCAGTTCCTGTTACCAAGAGCACCAATTAAAATTGTCTCACCGTCACTTTTAATGTTCACGATTTTTTTCCGTTCCCAAGCAAAGCCAAGATATTATTATTATTATTATTATTATTATTATTATTATTATTATTATTATTATTTCATCCCTGACAAGTTCTTCACCCCGTCATTAGCTGTTCGTCTTTCCCAAGCGCTTGGGTGATAGCAAGTATTTGTAGGTCTGCAGGATTCTTCTGATTATTCTAGTCTATCTAAACAAATTTCTACTCTTGTTGGTCTCAATTCTTGCACTGATTTCCAATTCTTCCAGTAATTTAGGCACCGTACCAAGCACACCAACTACAATTAAAATCGCCGTCACCTTCATTTTCCACATCTTTTTTAGTTCTCTTGAAAGGTACAAGTATTTGTTCATCTTTTCCCTTTTATTTTTCTCTCTGTGGTCAGGCGTAACGGTAAAATAAAAGTGGAAGTAAGATCTTTTTAATCTATACTATGTCTGGCCTTCTGGCCTAGATAATGCAATCTATTTGTCTCTCATAATCCCAAAGAATGTTATTCGTCTCCTCTTTGACGGATTCTGATTTGTGCTTATATCATTTAATTGCATAGTTACATTCTTATTCTCTTGTACAATTCCCAGTTAATTGTCTTTACCATTCAATTTGTTCAGTCTTGTACTTCTTTTGTGTTAGTTTTCAGCATTCTTTAATAATATTACTAACCTTTATATCTCTTTTTCCACTTTACTTAAGCTAGCCATTACTCTTTGAGATTTTTATATCCAGTAGCAGCTGGAGGCCAGTTGATGTAGGCTGGGATACAGAGAAAGGTTCTGCAGAACTAAGAAAATAACGAATAGTAAAATTATCATCTTACTTGCAGTGATATTTCCCCATCGGTTTTTAGTGAGTGATTTTTTACAGGAGTCTAAGTGACTGCAAATATTTTCCGGAAACCAGGATTTTCTAAGAATATATCATTATTTCATAACAGCGTTTCAGTCGAGTTTGAGTGCTAGCACGTCGTCTCAGGTATCCAGGACTCTTCTTAGTATTCTGACAGATAACAATGCTGTTCTTTGCATGGTTTTGATTCATTCTCCAATTTCCAACTCTTCCCGCCCCTTTTCCTAGCTTTTCGGAACCGTTCTAAGCGCACCAATTACAACTGGTATTAATATCATGTTCATATTCCAAAGTGTTCCTTGTTTTCTAGCGACGTTCAAGTATATGTCTCGTTTTTTGCTTTTATTTTTTATTCTTTGATTCACTAGGACGTCAAACTTCACAAGACGGCAAGTTTTATTTTTAATAATAACTCGGCCTGTGCTTCCGTTTATGTAGTCGTTTTTTATCTCAAAATACCAGAGAATTTTATGCATCTCATTCTCCAGAATGGATACTGGTTTGTGCATGTAATATTTGTTAATATGGTCAAATTTCAGTTTCTTGCACAATTCTGGGTTGATTACATTCTCCTGCCCAGTCATGCCAAGTTGTATACTCATTTTGCACCATTTATTTTTTTACATTCACTTTTTATGTGATTAATGGTTTCGTATTTATCACCACAAAACTTATATTGGCAATTCTGTGGAGTATTATCGATATTTGCCATGTTATAATTGATCCTAATGGCGTTGTTTTATGCTGCAATCAGAAGTGATTCATATTCTCTTTTAAGGTTTCCCCTTCGTACACATCCATGTCTTCTCTTCGGATATTTCGCCAATTTGTCGCTTGAAATATACATAAAGATGTTTTACTTCCCATTTCTGTTTCCGAGTTTAGGTTTTTTTCTTTTTGTTTTTATGTTGTCACTGCCTCTTATTGATCCGTGAATTCTATCTTTCTTTGCTATGTTTAATGTTGTCAGTGAGTCCTTGTATGATGCATCCACGCAATGCTGGCAACTCCTCTTACTCCTATTCTCGACAGATATCTCTCTGTGTCATGTCCTGGATATAACGCTTTGTGCATGTTGCGGGAGCCTTACCCATCTTACCATAATGGACTCTTCTCACCGTTATTAGTACTAGAGATTTCGCTGCCAGAGGCAGATCAATATCGGTGTTATCCGAACAGTACGAGACTTCTTACCTTTTCTATGTAACTCTATCTTTCTTGTGTTATATAATCTGTTATCAAATATCCGTGTTTGCGTTTTCATTAGTGACCCTTTCCGGGGTCAAAACAGTGCATTTTCATCAACTTTCTTGTCCTTGGTCCATTTGTCTGAGTTCCCCACTTTTTTCATTTTAGAAAAGGTCTCGAGTATCTTACAATGGAAACTGCTCGAGAGTTTATCTCTTTGATTAAGTTTATGTGGCAGAGAATGGTTACGGGAAGTTTTCTCGTTTTTATGAGGTACTGTTTGTTTTGTTCTTTATACAACTACGCTCGTTTGATGATGTCTGCTTCCAATATTTCCAAATACTTGTAATTTTCCTTTGCTCCATGCGTTCTGATTCTTCGCAGATTTTGCAGCTCTATTCCTCCGGTTATTTCTCTTTCTCAACTTTTCATTATGAGCATGGCACATTTTTTCTTTGGCAAATTCCATTCCTATGTCTTGGGCTGTGTATTCTCATTGTTCATATCAGTGTCTCTAACTTTTTTTTTTCTTTTCTTAGATTCAACTTGATGTCGTCCACTTATTATTATTTTTATTAAAATTATTTAGTCTTCAAACAACAACACATCTCATCCTTGGCTCTATATGAACAGGAAATGAGGAATTCAAGCGAAAATTTTTATGAGAACTTATTGGTAGAATTAAGCCAGTTTAGACGACGCAGCATCTTTTATCTGTGAAGACACCGATTTTAGGTACTTGCTGTCACTATATCCCCGAGCTGTAATATGTTAAAACTTTCGATTGTACAAAAAATACAATAAAAATGAATACGCTGAGTATAGTATGGTTTACATAAGCGATAGCCGAAAGGCCCCCAACTTCGGTTGGGTCACCCTCGGGTGGGCTAGCTGCTTTTTTGTCCCCTATGCACCCCTTGTATAGCACTAGACCTCACGGTCTAGTTCAAGCTATATTCTGGCATACGTGCCCGGGTCTAGATTTAGGTCCGTGATACTGATTTACTCATTGTACCCACATTGCCCTTGGTTGGGTTAATGAGTAGCAAGGTTCGAGTCTCGGCTCGTTCCCGACTTTCCCCTCCCCTTTATCCCCACTTAAATCGGCCTTCGGGCTTTTGACCTTGCGTCAAGTCCTGTCTGGTGGGAGGCAGCGACAAATATCCATAAGCGATGGTACAAAGAGGATTATCGGACAGTTGAAGAGGTGAATTTTTAACCACTCCGGCTGTAGCTGACATATAATTCAGCATTAAATCAATCGTCTTACTTCTACTAGAACTAAGAGGTGCCCATAGCATAACGATAATTGTTGTACCAAATGAAGTCGGGGATCCGGATCCAAATCCTGGACAATTCTGTTTGTATGTCCCTTCGAGTTAATGTCCTTAGGAAAGGTATCTATCCATCAGTTCTACCCCGAGTAAATAGAACGGTAGACTGATTCTTTAGCCTTGGATAGGCAAATAATCTTCTGGAAGGAAAACTGATTTCAAACCAGCTGTACTCCGCTTAAAAAATTGGCCTTGTATCATATCCTGTTCCTCGTATAATATGTGGATAAATATATTTTTCCACAGGAATCGGTAAAGAGACTTTAATAAGGTTATTTTTGTGATCGTAAATTATCAGTGATACTCATAGACACTAATTTATCTCGATATTGTATTATACAATGATTATTTCAAACCATTTTAAGAATTTAGTTCAGAAGATACACTTGTAAAATATTCGATATCATTTAGGATATTTGAATATTTGTGTGGGCACATTATGTTATAGTATGATTCACCGGTATCTTCAAGGGAGTTCCTATTACAGTAGCCTTTACTCAAACTAAGTTCACTAAATAATCAACGAGTATTAGTGTGGTCACTCGTGTGTGCGAGTATGTGTGTGCGTGAGAGAGAGAGAGAGAGAGAGAGAGAGGAAAAAGAGGAGTATGAATTAGATAAGAAACGTTTGGGTTCGACATAAGTATTTAGCATCTGCCGAAGGGGTTACGTTAGCATTCTAGCTTTGGAACCTCGATCCTATGTTATGTTTGGAGCGTGATTAGTGTAACATATATCATTGAAGGAAATGGTATCGATGAATCGAGTACAGTTTTGGACTAGGATGTTTGCACTTCCCTTCGCCTATAAAAACCTTGGGAAAGGCATGAATCCGACTGTTCTCCGCCAGCTATGAATAATCAGTAGAGTAGATTGGATAATTTAGTCTTGGTTAAGCAACCAATCTAAGGGAAAGAAAACAGTGAATCAAACCAGATTTACCCCTCTTAAACATTGACCAAGTGTCACATCCAACTTGGAGTGGATAGGTTGGGTAAATGACACTCTCGGATAGCATATTCGATCAGTACTGGGCCAGGTAAATAATTCCTGTTCATATCAATAGGTTTACCTCACGGATTGTCGTCACGGTTTTGTAAGTCTAAAATTCCATTCCAAAATATATGTTAACTCTTTTCCAAAACTTTTATCTGATTGAAAATGCAAGAAGTGGTGTTTCTCAGTATTCCAAGAACTCTCTTAGAAATTATCAATAACACATATCTACATGAACAGGTTATATATATATATATATATATATATATATATATACCAGGATAATTCAAGAAATATGGTAATTAACGTCTAAGGAGTAGTCAATAGGAAGCTCTTTTTGCATAGGAAACAACAGTGTTATGTCATTTCATGTCTCAGAATATTATCAGCAAGATAATTACTGACCACTGCGCTCGGGACATTTTCTTTACCGTAAAGTCGGTGTGTTTCCATGCTAGGAACTGACTTTTCGGCTCAGACTCGTAGTGGCAACCCCATTTGTAAACATGTCTTTGACTAAAACTAGCCTGTCTGTACACATTGCACATTCTTCTGTAAATGTCATATGGTCTACAATCCTCAGTTAGTAAAAAACGTAACGATAGACCGCTGTTCAAGCCTGGAGCTCTCCGTTTGATTTGCCACCAAAATGAATAGCCTAAAAATAGATATATTTGTGAAATTAAAATATTTTTGCCAATAGATCAATTCCAAATAAATAAGGGTTTGTGTTCATAGACAAAAATGATTTTGTGTTTTTCAGAAATATTTCTTCTTGTTCGCTGAATGACCCTCGTGTATATATAATCAAGTGGCGTTGATAGCGTACAGCTCACTAACTCTCCTACTCTCTCTTCCTCCCTCTCTCTCCCCACATCTGTCTCATCATCTATAGCTCCTGGTAGGTTCTCTAAACTACATGTAGTGTGTCCACAGAATTGATGTAAGTAAATCTGAGCTGGTCGGCCAACTATGGTGCGTGTATGTGTAGGAGTCAATTGGAGAACATCAGTCATGATAGTTTGTGAGATGGGAAATAAGTGGCTGTACAACTGCTATTTTCAGGACTGTTACTTCCAGGATTTGTTCGAAACACTATATCAAAATCTTTTGTCGTTCCCATGGAGCATTTTTTCCGTTTTTCGTTAGAATTTATGTGGTGTATCCCGTACACTAGTATTGACACAGCCTTAACTTGGAAGACATCCCGTTTATTTGGCGGGAGAAATCTGATTTCTATATGATCGATAACCAATCAATAGCATTCCATTCATTCACAAGGCCTAGGTTGACATCACTTTCAGTGGATGAGATTTTGCTGTCAAGGTACTTGAACTGGCCAACTAATTTTAGCGGTTTGCCATTTAAAGGGAAGATTGATCTATATTGTTTTAGGGACATGGATTCTGTTTCATTTTCTTGCACGTAGAGGCCCATATCCCAGGTAATTGCTCCAGAATACACAGCAGCAGTAATGTTTGGGCTGTTGTATTTATTTGAACCGCTAAATCATCTGTGTAATCTGCATCTGTCAGATTCAGCGAGATATCTTTTTCTGGCCTTCTTTTAGAGTAAAACCATTTTTATTCATTGGTCTGTCAACGTTTGAAATACATAGTCTTGACAGTTTATAGACATGTATGACGCTAATGTATCTCGTTGCCAGACTTTAGCCACAATGTCGAAGAAGTTGATGTCACTATCTGGTGAGCGAACCATTCCTTTCGAATTTTGTAGGGTAATATTATGGCTGTCACATTATGAATAGTGAAATAATAATAAAAAATTATAACAATAAGTTGAAGTTTGACCGTACGAACAAATGGTATATGCACAACCCAGAAGATGTCCGAGAGAAGGAGACACACAAACTCCTCTGCGATTTTGACATACAAACAGATCACCAAATCTCGGCCAGACGACCAGATTTTATAATAATAAAAAAATTGCAGAATTGTGAACCTTGCTGTACAAGCGGACCAGAGAGTATAATTTAAAGAATGCGAAAAGAAGGATAAGTACTTCGACCTTGCAAGAGAATGGAAAAAACTGTGTGACATGAAAGTGATGACTATCGTAAATGGTGCTTTTGGTACAGTCATCACAGGATTGATACAAAAATGAAGGACTTGGAAATAACGAAATGGGTGGAGACTGTCTAAACAACAGCATTGCTGAGATCAGGCAGAATACTGAGAAGAGTCCTGGAGACTTGAGGAGACTTGCTGTCACTCAAACCCCTGTGGAAAACCATCAGCTAGCGTTGATATGAAAAACTCTCAAGGAGTAATAAAATAATAATAATCATAATAATAAACTGAACTGGAATACCCCAGGCCATGATAACATACATGAATAATGGTTTAAAAAAAACTCACTTCTATCCACGGCAGACTGGTTATTGAAATGAATAGATCCTTAGAAGAAAAAGACATGCCAAAGGAAACACAACCCTAATCCAAAAATACCTCCAAAAATGAATCGCTCCTTACAACTACAGATGCATAACGTGCCTACCGATGATGTGGAAAATACTAGCGGCATAAATTAAGGAGGACATTTACAATTCGGTAATAAGCCACAGAGTGTTCACCGAAGAACAGAGGATCTCGCAAGGAAACAAGATGAGTAGGATATCTACTATACGTTGATCAACTAATCCTCAAGGAGAAAAAAACGAGACGCAAAAATTTAGCTATGGCGTGGAGAAGGAGACACACTAATTTCTTTGGGATTTGGAGATACAGGTGGATCGTCTGGACGAGAAGACCTAAAAAAACAAAAAACAAAAACAAACAAACAAAGAATAAAAGAACATGCCAAATAGTGGACTTTGCCGTTCCGGATGACTACCGGAAATCACTGAAGTAAAGCGAAAAGAAAGATAAGTACATAAAACTTGCAAAAAATGGAACATTAAAGTGACGGCGGTACTGGTTGTAACGGGCGTACTCGGTACAGCCAAAAAATTACTACAGGGACTGTTAGGACTTGGAAATCTGAGGACGTGTGGAGACTATCGAAACTACAGCATTATTAAGATGAGCCAGAATATTGAGAAGTGCCTTGGAGATCTGAGGAGACTTGCTGTCACTCAAACTTCAGTGAAAATCCATCAGCTAACGTTGGTGTGAAAAAATCTCAAAGGAATAAAATGATTATTATAAAAATGATAAAATGGGAAAAGATAATGAACAGAGGGAACAGAATCAGGAAAGAATCAAAACGCTTGTAGAAAAGAAAGTTGCAAAAAATTGGAAAGATTGGAAGGGGATGCCATCAAACAAGCGGAGATGTAAAAACAAAATAAGAATAGTTCCTCAGACGAATGAAAAACTTCCGGAAACCAAGATCTCCAGCAGAAATATAATCCAAGTGCAGCTTCCTTTGTAAGATACTCGGTAGAATTCGAAAAAAAAAGTCATTCTAACGGCAAGGAAATTAATGGCTATGTACCGGGTCGTACATCAAAGAGAGGATATAGACACCTTACATGTCAAGAAAAGCACTCACCAGCGTTGAAGATAACGGGGATGCACCAATAAGAGAAATTATTGTCTACATTAACACATCACTTAATAAGTCCCGGACTTGACATATAGATGGCTCCACGAATAAAAAAAAATCCATATGATTTTTATCAAGTACTAACCTTCAAATGGCACATGTCTAAATTCGTGCCCAATCGAATTATTAGTTTACAAATTAAAGAGAATAGAGTGTTCGCCACTGGTCCGGGAGACCGGAGTTTAATCCCAGGTTGAGACATAAAAATGGCACTTGATGCCACCTTGCCTAACACTCAGCATTATAAGCTACTGATCAAGGGTAAAGTGGAGCAATCCAGAAAATTGAGTAGCACCCTCTCCTACACCTTGGTGTAGTAGTTATTAAAAAGGGAGGCTTCAGGTAACCCTCGACTAAGGTCGCCAACTTTACGGTACTGTTGCAAGTTTGCAAAACAAAGGAAAAATCTGAATTTCGTGCGTTGAAAAAGCATTGCTTTCTGATTGGGAAAAATACTGTTCAAGAAAAACAATGGTTTGATCAGCGTCATTCGGACTCTACTCCGTTGGAAATAAAGGTTAAGAGGAGATATGCTGACTTTAAACGCGGTCGTACTGACACAAATGATGCCGAACTCTCAGGCTGCCCTAAATAGGAGCTGTCCCGAAAAACACCAAAAAAAAAAAAAAAAAAAAAAACCAACAAACAAACAAAAAAAACCCCAACAAAACAAAACAACAAAAAAAAAAACCCTCTACAAACTCGTTTCGGCCGATCGTAAATTGAAGTTAGATAGTAAAAGAGTTGAAGATATCAGAAGGCAGTGAATTTACCATTTTGCATGAACATTTATTAATGAGAAAGCTATGTTCAAAGTAGGCGCCGACGCATCGACGATTCAGAGCGTTGTTTGCAACTGTTTCAACGAAACGAAAAGTACTTTTGCGTAAATATGTGACAATGGAAACAGAACCACTACTTCACTCCGGAGTCAAATCGGCAGTCAGCTGAGTGGACAGCAGCAGGTGAAAGCCGTCCAAAGCGATCAAAGACGCAATAATCAGTAGGCAAGGTTTTGGTCTCCATATTTTGGGATGCGCTCGGTATTTTGTTCAGAAAAGAAGAACCATCAATAGTGAATACTACATAGTATTATTGGAAGAAGAAATCGCCAAAAAACGGCCACAAATGAAGAAGAAAAAGTGCTTTTTTATCAAGACAAAGCACCGTGTCACAAGTCGATTGCAACAGTGGCAACACTACGTGACTTGCATTTCGAATTGCTTCAGCAACCACCCTATTCTCCCGATCTGGCTGCTAGTGATTGCAGGCTGTTTACAGACCTCAAAAGAATGCTCCAGAGAAAGAGATTTGGCTCCAATCGAGAAGTGATATCGGAAACAGAAGCGTATTTTGAGGTCAAAGGCAAATCGTTCAACAAAAAGGCATCGAACTGTTTGAAAAGTGTTGGAATCGTGTATTACCCTAAAAGAAGACAATGTAGATTAAAAAAGTCGAATTTTGCCTAAAAGCTTTTATTTTATTATTTAGGCCGGGGCTTATTGACTGATGTGTTAAACAGCTCAGAGAAATAATTACAACAGCCCCTAAGAACTTACAACATAAGGACAAACGGAACAGCAAAACCTACGAAACAGAAATGGGAAGAAAAAATGATATACGTGGATATTTCAAGCAAAAAAAAAATGGTGAAAAAACACAAGAGAAGACCTGGACTGTGCTACAAAGGGCAAGCGTTAACAGAGAAACTCACTCTCTTCTTATTGCAGCACAAAACAACGCCTTCAGGACTAATAATATTAAGGCGAAAGCCGATAATACGCTACAAAATAACAAGTGTACGTTATGTAGTGACAATACGAAACGATTCATCACATAAATAATAATTGTAGCAAACTTGCGCAAAAGGAGTACAATACAAGTTATAACAGGTCGGTGTATATGATCTATTTCGAATTGTGCAAGAAACGGAAATTTGACCACACGACCAGAAAGTATATGCGTAAACCAGAACCTGTTTGAGAGAATTAGATGCATAAATTCTCTAGGATTTTGAGGAAGAAATGGATCAACTAATCCCTGCCAGACGACAGGATTTAGTAATATTCAACAAAAAGAGAGAACTTGCGGTTTAGTTGATTTTACCGCTCCTGTGAACTACTAAGGGAAAATCTAAGAAAACAACAAAAAAAAAAAAAACAAACGAATAAGAACTGATACCTTACAAAAGAAATAACAAATTTGTGGCACTTGAGGGTGGCTGTAAATCCAATTGTAATCGGTGCTCTTGGAACGGTCCTCAAAAGCGTGAAAGTGGGGCTGGAAGAGTTGGAAATTGGAGGACTGTTGTGGAAACCTTACCCATCTTACTATAATGGACTCTTCTCAACGTTATTAGTACATAGATTTCGCTGGCTGAGACAGATCACTATCGGTGTTATACGAACATTACGATACTTCTTACCTTTTCTATGTAGCTCTATCTTTCTTGTGTAATATAATCTGTTATCTAATATCCATGTTCGCGTTTTCATTAGTGACCCTTTCCGGGACCAGAACAAGGACGAATCGAGACTATTTAGACAGCACGCTTGTTGGGTTCTGCCAGAATACCGAGAAAAGTCCTGGAGACTAGATGATTCTTGCTGTCACTCAAACTTTAGTGAAGGACCATCAGCCAACACTGGTGGAAAAAAATTGGAGTTTAATAAAAGGATGAGAGGAGAATTAGAAAACAATTGCATGAATTATAAGAGTATAATAAGATTGAAAATGAAATAAATCATCAAATAAATTGATGAATTGATAAATGAAACTCCTTGGCCGCTTTAAACGACTAATGAACAAAATCTCACACAAGAAAACCAGGACCTGGCAGAGAAAAGGAAACCTTAAGAGAGAAATAGAATCTCTCCTAATAGCAGCACAAAACAACGGCAAAAGAACCAATCATATAAAAGTGAGAATAGATATGACTCAACAAAAAAGCAAATGTAGGTTATGCGGTGACAGAGACGATACGATCAATCACATAATAAGCGAATGCAGCAAATTAGCGCAGAAGGTGTATAAGAAGAGACACGACTGGGTTAGCAAGGGGATCCACTGGGAAATCTGCTAGAAATTTGAATTCGACCACACCAGCAAATGGTATGTGCACAACCCAGCACCTTTCCTAGAAAATGACACACATAAAATCCTATGAAACTTTGACATACACACGGACCATCTAATCTCGACAAGAAGACCAGACCATATAATAATTAACAACAACAAAAAAAAAGAGAACTTGCAAAATTATCGACTTTGCTGTCCCGGTTGACCACAAAATAAAACTGAAAGAATGTGAACAGAAGGATAAATACCTCGACCTTGCTAGAGAATTGAAAAAACTGCGGAACATGAAGGTGACAATAATTCCAATTGTGACTGGTGCTTTTGGGACAGTAACTAAAGGATTATTAAAGGGACTGGAGGACTTGGAAGGTGGCAGCCGAGTGGAGACCATCCAAACGGTAGCATTATTGAGAACGGCCAGAATACTGAGAAGAGTCCTGGAGACTTGATGAGATTTGCTGTCACTCAATCTCCAGTGAAAGACCATCAGCTAACGCTGGCATGAAAAACTCTCAAGGAGTAAATAAGGAACCTGATGAGACTTGTCGTTACTCAGACTCCAAAGACCACCGGGTAACGTTGGTGTAAAAACTCGAATAATAATAATAATAATAATAATAATAATAATAATAATAATAATAAATATACAATTATAATTTTCATTCACGCAAAATTCAGCATCATGTCTACTCTAAATACATTCTTGTTATTTTAATCTAAAATCAATATATATTTTCTTAGCGAAATACAGTCTGAATTCTAATTTGCTAATCAAATTTAAAGAGATTAACAAAAAAGTAGGTGGGTACAATAAATTCTATTTTAAATAGATAGAAAGAAACAAAGAAAAAATGAAAAATCAATAGAAAGAATGAAAAATGAAAGAAAATCAGAAAAAAAAATGAAAAAAAGAAAGAAAATAGAAAGGAAAATTGAAGAAATTAATATGGAGGAAAGAAAGCTTGAAAAAGAAAGAAAAGAAAAGAAAAGAACACTGACGGAAAAAATTGAAAGAAAGAAAGAAAAAATGTACGCAAGCGAGTAAATAAATGAAAAAAAGGACGTAAGAAAAAAATGAAAGAAAGAAAAAAATGATAGAAAGTAAGGAAGAATTGAAAGGAATTAAGAAAAATGAAAGAAAGTGTAAAAGAATGCAAGAATTAAACAAAGAAAAATATGAAAGAAAGTCGTAAAAATTTTAAGAAAGTAAAATAAAAGACAGAAAAAAAATGAAAGAAAAAAAAAAAGAAAAAATGAAATAAAGAAAGAAAAAATGAAAGCAAGAAATAAAAAAAATAATAAAAGAAGGAAATTAACAAAGAAAGACATGAAGAAAGAAAAAAGAATGAAAACAAGAATGGGTTATGAGAAATTATGATAAAACACCTTTCAGACAACATAGCAACAATTTAGCGTTGTCGTTTTAACATGACTTACAGTCACGTTACATTGAGAGCGGCAATTAATGCCAGCTCTCTGAAGTTAAGCAGCAATATAACTGTTCACTGATTTGATGGGTGATCACTTGAAGTAAAAGCAGACACTGTAAGTACCGTAAGGCCTGTGTGTCAGACGAAAGAAAGTTGACTAAATAATAACAACAAAAAGAGCAAAACAGAAGGAATAGGAAATCAATAGAAGAATTGAAATCATGTGGAGAACAGCTTTGTTAGGAAAAGCTAGAATACTCAGAAAGGTTCTGGAGATCTAAGTAAACATTCTGCCACTAAGATTCTTGAGAAAGCTCATCAATGAATACTGTTGTGAAATATCGCAAGGAATGAAATCAGGATCTGCTGAAGAAATCTCATAAAAGGAATAAACACCTGGACAGTCCACCTTTTAAGATATTCAGGCTTTTTCTTAGAATGGACGAGGGAGGAACTCAGAAAAAGAGATGAAAGAACAAGGAAACTGATGAATATACATTAGACCACAAATTCGAGTGTTGACAAATATAAAATATATGTGTCAAGAAAAAATGGCCCATTCGGCTGGGGCTGCATAATACACTGACTGCATTTTTGCAGAGGAGTAAGTCTCTCCCAACGAGTGTCCTGGATATGACACTAAACAATCATTTGGCATTTGGCAAGGCTCCGGTAATGCTGGAGCCGTGGGGAATGTGGAGTACCCGTTTATTGCTATTGCTCCCCGGTCCACTGTGGCCCGGAGTGGTAGCACCTGATAGGGCCATATCTATGGGTTAAATAAAAGTGTTTGATATTTAAACTCTACTTAGGCTAAGATTAATTGAAATAAAACTGTTTTTAATTTACCTGTGTGTTTTGGGCTGTTTTTGACCTTTAAACTATGTACCTATGTTAAACTGAATTTTTTGAAATAGAACTAATTTTTTTACATTTAACAGTGAGTAAACAAAAAATTGTACTTATGCTCAACTGAATTGTTGAAATATAACTGTTTGTATATATAAAAATGTATTTGGCGCTAAATAAACAACGATGGTTGATGTATTAGAAATCATAAAACCAGATCAAACCAAACCAAACCAAGAAAAAAAATGAGGGAGAAAACTTGGTAGCATTTGGGATTGCAAAGATGCGTCAACACAATGAATCGACAAAAGCATTAAAAAGAGCCAAGAAAAACTAATTACAGAACTTGGTAAAAGCAGTGACCACATCATAACAAACACAAAAGCATTGAAAACAAGGAAACATAAATGAAAGAAAAATAACGACACCATGTAAAAATAGAAAACGAAATTAACTGCAGAAGAACAAATTCTAGCAGAGGATATAATCAAAAAGGTCATCATCGAGGGAGTTTCGCTCACACCACTGCTATTTATTATAATAATGATGTCACTCTCTGATGAATTCGAAAATGCAAAGGAGGCTACAAATTTACAAAACAATAAGAAAAGATTAAATAACATCTGTACATGGGGGATATCATGTTATTTACCCAAATTGAAAAAGAACAGGAGTTCCTGATCAAACAATAAAAATACAGCGTACAGGAATTCAATTTGGCAGAGAAAAATGAGCCATGCTTACAATGAAAGAAGGAAATGAAAACAACAGAAGGGACAGAACTGCTCAATCCGAAAAAAAAACCCCAAAAAACCTCAGAAACCTAAGAGAAAAAATAAACTACTATTGTCTGGATATATTAGTAGGGGATAACCTCAAGCAGAGAACTAAGAAAAAGTGAGGAAAACAGGCAAACTTGTCAAAACCAAACTTTGCAGCAGAAAATATAAACAAAGGAATAAGCACCTGGAAGTTTCTCATTATAAGATACTCTGGATCGTTCTTAAAGTGGACAAGGGGGGGTATGTAAATGGACCAAAGGACAGAGAAAGTGAGGACAATTCACAAGGAATTACACCCAAGAGTTGACCGAGACAGGTCCTAAGGGCCAAGAAAAGAAGGAGAAAAAGAACTGGCAAAAATTGAAGATTGCATATATGCAGCAGTTTGATTTGATTGGTTTGATTTTATGGCATATTAACTATTATGGGTTATCTAATGCCAAATCCGGTTCATACATATATATTAGATAGAGGATTTGTAAACAAATATATATGATTTGTCAACAAAGTGAAATAGTTCCAAATATTGCTATGTATCTCTAACAATTTAATTAAATATCAAATATTTGTTTATACACAGTTAAATGATCTAACAGTTCTATTCCAATCCACTCATGAGTGTAAGACAATTGTTTGCACTTAGCTTAAATGTCAAGCAATTCTATTTGACTAATTGATTGGACCCTATCCAGTGTTACCATTCCGTGTCAGAGCGGACCTGTGAGCAATTAAAATGAAAGGGTACAATCTCTAAAGCTCCAGGATTACTGTAGTGTTACTGCAACCTCACAATCAGATTGTTTAGGACACTCGTTGCGGGCTAATATCACTCTGCTGAGATGAAGTCGGTATATTTTACCGCCTAGCCGACCGGGGTACATCAGTTTGAGAATTCGGGGGAATACGCAAAAAGGAGCTAACAAAAACTAATTGAGCAATGTCAACATAAGGACATACCGTAAAAAAATTGGGAAAACAATGAGAAGAAAAAAACAACTGAGTGTATATTTCAAGTGGCAAACTAGGGAAATTGTAGTAATATTATCTGGATATGGTCAAAAAGGTGAAACCTTTAAAGTGAATATATCCAAAGGAATAGGAAGTGTAGGTCACGTGGAGGCAGAGACGAAACGGTTAATCACATAAAAGAATGAAGCATACTAAATCAAAACGAGTACAAAACTAGGCATGACTTGCTAAGAAAGGCAATTCACTAAGAACGGTGTAAGAGTTTAACATTGACAATACTACGAAATGGCATATGCACATCCCAGATTTTATATAGAAAGTAGAACAAATAAAATTGGGATTTGGATGTCAAAACAGATCCGTCAATCCCGTCTAATGGTCAGCTGCAGTGTTAATTAACAAGAAAGAAAGATTGTCATCATGTGAATTTTGTTGTTTCCGGGGAACAGTGGAGAGAAAATGAAAGAAAGCGAAAAGATCGACAAATACTTGGATATTGTCAGAGGTGAAAAACTGTGGGATATGAGGGTGACAGTGATACAATTATTGTTGAAGCACTTGGAATGATGGGAAACATACGCAGGAGAAATGGAAACCTAAGGGGGAATAGAGACCATGGTTGAGGTAGGCTAAAATACTCAGAGAAGACCTTGAGACCGGGCGACCTGAGTTATAGTCGACTTCTTTCTCTTCTTTTTTGCTAGCTTTTCACATCAGCATCAGCAAGTGATCTTTCACAGAGAATACTCATTAGGTCTCCACGACCCTTCTGAGTATTCTGGCCTATCTTAAAAATGCTGTGGTCTGAATAGTCTCGATTATTCCTCTGATTTTCAATTCTTGCAATCTTTTTCCGAGCCTTTGGGAATCGTTCTAAGTGTACTCCTTACCAATGGTACAACCATCACCATCATGTTCCACGATTAAATTTAGTTCTTTGGCAATATTGCCCAGTCGGCTGGGGCTGTAGAATACACCGAGTGTACCTCTGCAGAGGGGTAACCTCCCCAACGAGTGTCGTACATATGGTACTAAACAATCTGATTGTAAGGTTCCAGTAATGCTGGAGCTTTGGGGAATGCAGAGCACCCCTTCATTGCCATTGCTACCGGGTTCACTCTGGCCTGGAGTAGTAGCACCTGATATCGATGGGTTGAATATAACTGCATAATTATGCTAGACTGAATTGTTTGAATTAGAACTGTTTGACTAAGCTGTATAGCTTGAAATAGAAATGATTTTGACTATTAAACCGTACTTGCATATAAACTGTGGGCTAAAGCTAAACTGAATTGCTTGAAATGGAACATTGAAACTTTACTTACGCTAAATTGAATTGTTTAATATAGAACTGTTTTGACATCTAAGCGTGTGTAAACAAAATCTGTACTTATACTAAATTGTATTAACTGAATTAGAACTGTCTGAATATCCCGAATAACTTGAAATAAAAAATGTTTTTGACAACTGAACTGAATACTCATGCTAAACTGAATTGTTTGAAATAGAACTGACAATTTGCATAAAAAGGTATTTGGCGTTAAATAACCCACAAAGGTTGATATTCCATAAAACCCAACCAACCAACCAACCAACCTTTGGCAATATCCACGTATTAGTTCATTTTTTCACTTTCTTTTACTTTCACTCCGTGGTTTGCCGAGAGGCAAAAATATAGTAGATTGTTACATTTTTTCTTGTTAATTAACATTAGGTTTGGTCTTCGGGCTAAGATTAACCGAACCTTTGCTTTTTGGCATCTTTGAAAATTTCATGTATCTCATTACCAAAGAGGGTTTCTGCTTTGTTCATTAACCATTTAGTAGCATGGACAAAATTTAATCCCTTGCACAATTCCCTGTGAATCACCTTTCCCACCAAGAAATAACTAAACTTGTACTCCTTTTGAACCAGTTTCCTTCATTCGCTTATTGAGTGATTAACTGTTCCATCAGTTTCCATATATCATAAGCACTCTATTCTATTGCGTATAAACAATATTTACTTTAACATATTTGGTCCATTTAACATTAGTTTGTGCGGCTATTAAAAGACTTTCAGTTTCTCTCTCGAGGTTTCATTTTCTTAGCAATATTCCGTCCTTCTCATTTGTGATCTCATCAATTAGTCGCTTGAAATATCCATACTATTGTTTTTCTTCCCAGTTTTGTCTTCTAGTTTTTTGTTGTATTTCTATTTTTTGGTATGTTGTCATTGCTTTTCCTGGCTGCCGTAATTTGTCCTTTAATCTTTTTATTGCATTTCTTGAGTCTTCCTATTGATTCATCAAAACAAACCTCAATGCTGGCGACTCCTCTTACTTCTTTTTATGACACATCCATATCCATACTATTGTTTTTCTTCCCAGTTTTATCCATATCATGTCTCAGATATAGATTTTGTGCATAGACATCAATTTCCGTATTCTATCGTGCCTTTGTTTGAGTTCTTTCCTTGTCCATTTTAAGAACGGTCGAGGGTATTGCACAGGTGTTTATTCTATTATTATTATTATAATTACTAGTTACTTCACCAATTTAACAATACTGAAGTACAAGAGACATGTTTTCTTATCTCTCCGGGATTCTTCTCACTATTCTTGTCAATAACAACAGTGTTTGAGTCTGTACTTTTTCTGGATTGGATCAAAGTTTTCAATAATACATCTACTTTTTAATTTAATAATAGCAAATTATCATCAAAATTTTTAATAAAACTAATTATGTACGATATTTAAGGTAGAACTGAATATTTAAGATCTGTGTTCATTGAATACAGCAATTATTGCGCTGTAAATTAGAGAAGACTTGCTGTCCCTATATCTCAAACTGTATATCAAGTGAAATATATTTGGAATATATAAAAAGATCTAATATAAATATAAATAATTTACTTGAAGCAATAATCGTCCGCATTTTTTTTTATTGACAGTGTCCTTGAAACCATTTAACTGTATCCAAATATATGATTTTTACCAAAAAGAAATGATTATATGAAACCATTGCCACACTAGACGGAGCCTCTCTGAAACTAGTAGACAAATTCACCTACCTAGGAAGTAGCGTCTCATCAACCGAAAAAGACATCGACACACAACTGACGAAGGCATGGACGGCTATCGATAGGCTCTCGATCATATGGAAA
Organism: Sepioteuthis lessoniana; assembly: GCA_963585895.1. NCBI lineage: Eukaryota > Metazoa > Mollusca > Cephalopoda > Myopsida > Loliginidae > Sepioteuthis > Sepioteuthis lessoniana. The sequence goes on along the minus strand of OY757905.1, from coordinate 110,711,593 downwards.
TCAGACCTAACCGATTAAATGAAACGCAGTTGTGTCGATACTGCTATATGGATGCACTACATGGACGCTAACTAAACGGCTGGAGAAGAAATTAGACGGAAACTACACAAGAATGTTGAGAGCAGTATTGAACAAGTCCTGGCGACAACACTCCACGAGACACCAACTATACGGACACTTGCCCCCCATCACGAAAACTATGCAAGTTAGACGAGCCAGACACGCGGGACACTACTGGAGAAGCAGGGGCGAGCTCATAAGTGATGTACTCCTATGGACCCCCACATATGGCCGTGCAAAAGCAGGACGACCAGCTCAAACTTACATACAGCAACTATGTGAGGACACAGGATGTAACCCTGAAGACCTGCCGGAGGCGATGAATGATAGGGAGAAGTGGCGAGAGAGGGTCAGGGATATCCGTGCTGGCGGCACGACATGATGATGATGATGTTGATGATGATATTGGGGTATTAGAGATGAGTATTTGAAACCATATAACCATGCACAAATTGTTTGTATTCAATAGGAATATTTGATATCATATAAATGTTTGTATTCGATATTTGATATCATAGAAATTTTTTTATTCGATATTAGATATCATATAAATGTTTGGATAAAACTCTTTAAAACAATTACACAAAATATGTAAATATGAATGAAAAATGAATGCAAATCCCTAAACTCTCGGCAAAAAATAACCCAAGACAGGTTGTCATACAGTTAAAAAAAGATAACTTGATAAATCAATCCAAGCGAAGACAAGAAACTTAATTGTTTGTACTAACACTCCCATGCAGTACTACACACAGAGTGGTGCGTGCACACACACACACACACACACACACACACACACACACAGACGTGTGTGGGGAATAATGTAAATACCCATTCATGGTTCAGGTAAGTAATCAGAACCAGGTTTACCTAACGTATGTTCACATTGGATCGGGCACAAAGGAAAAATATTATATATTATTAGTGTCTTGCTGTCACTTTACCCTCAATTAGAATAACACAACTGTGAGTATAAAGACACAACTAAAAATAAAAATGATACAAATTACAGTGAAATATGCAGCTTATAACTGAAACCGTAAAAGCGATCAATCAGTGAAGCAGAAACGCTTTTAAAATCAAACTTAGTTATAAAAAAAATCGTTGAACAATGATAAAACAGCGAATGAAAAAAAGGAAAACTAAAAAAAAACCAACAAAACAACAGCTTATACAATTAGGAATATGACACCCACTATTGTTAGTAGAACTACTACTACAACTACCACTAATAATAATAATAATAATAATAATAATAAGAAGAAGAAGAAGAAGAAGAAGAAGTGATAATGTCTTGTATAAATTCCCATTTAGCATAATCAGAACTATAATTAAGTGATACACGGGCATATACCCCTTACCCCAGCCCTCTAGATCGGTCTTGTTAGAGAAGAAAACTAAAATTATAGCGCGTTTATCGTTCTTCGTGATTAACTTCATGTAATAGAGTGACAATAAACCTTCAACAAGCACTTTTATACCCGTTGTCTTGTGTCAGACTTGGTCATATGCAAATTATTCAGAAATGTCCGGAGAATGGCAGTCGCTTATGGAAAGATAGAAGGAAAGTAGGAAACGTGGATAGAGAGAAGAAAGAATGAGAGGTGGAAGAGAGAAAGAAATGAGGAAGGAAAATCTGTCCGAAAAAAGAAAGAAAGAAAGAAAGTAAAACACAAAGAAAGAAAGAAATAAAGAAAGAAAGATTTTCTTTTTAAACAAGAAGCAAGAAAGTTAGGAAAAAATGAAAAAGGAATGAAATATAGAAAAAGATAAGTAAAGGAAAAAAAACAATAAAAGAAAGAAAAAAAATAAAGAATAAAAAATAAAGAAATTAAATGAATAATTTAAAATAAAAAGAAACGAATAAAGTCAGTAAAGGACAAAGAAAGAAAGAAAGAAAGAAAGAAAGAAAGAATTTTTTAAAAATCTGGAAAGTGAAGAAAGCATAAAAAAATGTACGGAAAAAGAAAAACATTATTATCAAAAGAAAGAAAAAAAAATTCTAAAAATGAAGATGAAAGAAAGAAAGAAAGAAAGAAAGAAAGAAAGAAAGAAAGAAAGAAAAAGATAATTTTTTAAAAATCTGGAAAGTGAAGATAGCATGAAAAAAAAATGTACGGAAAAAGAAAAACATTATTATAAAAAGAAAGAAAAAAAAATTCTAAAAATGAAGAAAAAAGAAAGAAAGAAAGAAAGAAAGAAAGAAAGAAATACTTTTTTAAAAATTTCGAAAGTGAAGAAAGCATAAAAAAATGTACGGAAAAAGAAAAACATTATTATAAAAAGAAAGAAAAAGAAATTCTAAAAATGAAGAAAGAAAGAAAGAAAGAAAAACTTAAAGAAACAAGGGAAAAAATCCAACAATAATGACAATATAGAGAAAGCCAAATACCATTAGGGCAAAATAAGACAGAAAAAAAATAACATTAAAAGAAACAGACAAAGAAAGAAAGAAAGAAAGAAAGAAAGGATGCAGTCATTTTTTTAGTCGACACCTCACTCTCGATCACTGGCTGGGTTAGGTTTCTCCCCATTATGCCACTTTACCAGGACCGACACTTTAGTTGAAGTTTTACCTACCTTCCTAGTTAACTCGATTTTCCTTGGTGGCCTTTCAAATTTCACAGCCATGCCTGCTGCAGACGGCCGGCCTTAATTTCTTTATCCCTTCCGTATAATGAGCGCAGTATATATTTCTTCATAGTCATATCCCTTCAGAAAGTCATTCATTTTCTCTTTCATTTAGTTTTTTCTTTCTTTTTTCTCTCTCTCACGCTCCTTCCTCATCGGCCCGATTTTTATTCCGGGTTTAAAACGGAATTTGTTATTCCACTATTCTGTCGTTCAGCAACTGTTCCCTTGCTTGTTTTCGTCTGTAGTAACATTTTCTCTCCTACTCCGGCATTGTCACTATTCTTTTCTCTTTATCTCACCTCCTACTCTTCTTACTTGTCTAACGTCTTTTCGACTTTACTGAAAAGTAAGAATGCTTACTTGCCTTTCTCTATAATTGTGTGCGCACAACTAACAGTAGATGAAAGTGCGCAGGAGTGTGTAGGATCGAGAGAGAGAGAGAGAGAGACAGAGAGATAGAGAGAGAGAGAGAGGTGCAGAAATGGAAAGAAAGAAAGAAAGAGAGAAAGAAAGAAAGAAGTGAGATTTGGATCTTGGTGAAACAGCACATGTGTGTGTGTGTGTGTGTGTGTGTGTGTGTGTGTGTGTGTGTGTGTGTGTGTGTGTGTGTGTGTGTCCATGCATTCGAACGCGTACACTTGTTCGTTCCAACTGTAATTTTTCCTTTTTGGAAACGGATTTTCGACTTAATTTTTTTTCATTTTTCTTCAAAACTTTTTCTTCTTTCTCTTTATTTATAGAATTTTTCTCTACTTTCATTTTCTCTCCTGCCCTTGCTCTTCTTCTTCTTCTTCTTCTTCTTCTTCTTCTTCTTCTTCTTCTTCTTCTTCTTCTTCTTCTTCTTCTTCTTCTTCTATTACCTGTTTGTACCCGGAGATATTTACTTTTTAAATCTTTTTCTAAAACTTATTTTTTTTAATTCCTTTCTTCTCTACTTTCGTTTATATTTTTCTCCCTTTTTTTTTTCATGTATTTATCTTTTGTCTTCTCTGTCTATATTTCCTTATTGTTGTCTTCTATTTTTACTCCACTTTCTTCGTCTTTTCATTCTTTCTTTTTTTATGAGTCCTTTTTTACTCTTAATATAGTAGTTTTATTTTTTAAAAATCAAGTTTATTCCCCAATTAACATAAATATTATTGCTTCTATTTACTTAGGACTTCAATAACGAAGATTGCAGACAGAATCATACATCTTTTTCTTTTTCCCTCCTCTTTTCCATTATTTCACTTTCCCCCATCTCATCCTCTTCCTCAACCTCCTTCTACTGCTATGTTTGCTGCTAGTGCTTGCAGGTTTAACGCAACAGTTTGTGCAGTAAAGAAGAGGGGAAAGAAGCTTACAAGTTTGTAAAAAAATGTTTCGGATATTTACTTACCTCAAACCCCTGCAAATGACAAGATATGAAAACTTGTTATCTATCTTTGTACCAGGGTACGCTGTACGAAACATTTCCTTCAGGTGATATATCAAGAAAAAAGGATTATTATCCAGTTTTTATATAATATCATGTTGTTCAAAAGGTATTGAGACTGAATCTGTATTTACTGAGACAGAAATGAAACAAACACCAGATCTCTTAAATATAGACCCTTTGGAATTATGTACAGGTATTCTTGCATTTTCCTGAATTTTCCATGCATTTTCCATGAGCCTACGCTCCCAAGAAACTCTTTTTTGATATGTTGTGTTAGGTTAGCTTCTTTGCTTTTAAAACAACTTCGACTGACGAAAGATAGGAAGTGATACCATCCCTAGCCATAGCGACACACACGGGTATAAATGTAATGAATTCATTCCTTTCCTCACAGCATAATCTGACAGCTTGGAACGTTCGTTTTCAGTGAATATTTTTGTATTCAACACTATTCAATAATAAATATATATGGTAGCAAAAGATATCAAATATTACAGACATTTCTGTCACAAATATACCCAAAGGACAATTCGTGGGTAAGTAAGTAACTACATTTTAGTTCACACAATATCTTCATTCTTTTTGGTAACATCAGACATTTACGTGTTATTAACGAACTTTTCTGCCTATGTTCATTCATTTTTTTTTCTATTGTCCTGTTGAATTTGCACATTGAATAAAAGTTATTAAGTAACTAACGGTCTTGTCTTTTATCTGTTAAATTTCACATTCTGCTCAATCATTCTTATTAAAAAATAAAGACTCTCGTCGCTGCTTATTTTATCTTGACTTGGCCTAGTGGGTAGAGCGTTCTCCAATGGTCTGGGAGACCTGGGTTAAATCCCATGTCGCGTCATACCAAATACTTTAAAAATGGTACTTGATACGTCCTTGCTTAACACTCAGCAATATAAGGTACGTATCGAGGGTAATTTGGAGCAATCCAGGGAAAGGAGTAGTGCCCTCCCCTACAGCTTGGTGTAGTAGCTAGCGAAAAGGAGCCTTCGGGTCACCCTTGACTAAGGTCGCCAACTTTACTTTTATTCACCGGACATTGACATAATGGTTAGGGTGTTTGCTAATGACCCGGGAGACCTGAGTTCAATCCCAGCTCGAGTCATACCAAAGACTCAAAAAAATGGTACTTGATGCTATCTTGCTTAACTCAGCGTTATAAGGTAAGAATCAAAGGTAAAGTGAAGCAATCCAGGGAAAGGAGTAGCACCCTCCCCTTCACATTGGTGTCGTAGCTAGCGAAACGTTGCCTTCGGGTCACCCTCGACTACGGCCGCCAACTTTACTTACTTACTTATTATCCTGATAACTAGCTTTGATCTCACGAAAGACGCAACAGATGTACGGCTACGATATCTTTTCTCTTTAGTTGCATTCAACGCCCACCATATCCACAATTCCTACCGTTGAAATTAATTTTTTGTCGACATATTTTTTTAATGCTTTCAAATTGCCGTATCGATCTTATGATAATCGGTGGGAAATGTTTGGTAAACCTTCCATAATTAGTTTTTTTCCAAGTACTTTTGTAATACAATCACCCCTGATGATGGCCCAAGGTTGGGCAGATACTTAGGAAATAACTAATTATGAAGAGTTTATCGACCAATTCCCTCCGAATATCATAATAACGATACGGCAATTCGAAAGGATTAACAAAAAATATGTAGACAAAAAAATGTCTCTTATGTACAATCAAATATGTATCTTTGAAGAAATGCTGCCAATATATATATAAATAAATTTGGCGACCGTAGTCGAGGGCGACCCGTAGGTTCACTTTTCGATAGCTACAACACCAAGGTTTAGGGGGGGCACTACTACTTTCCACGGATTACTCCACTTTATCCATATCTTATAATGCTGAGTGTTAAGCAAGGAGGCATCAAGAGTCATTGGTATGACTCTACGTGGGATTGAACCTCGGTCTCTCCGGCCATTTGCGAACACTCTAACCATCATGCCTATGTCCGGTACTTCAAAATTCTTCCTTTGTATTTTGAAATAAAATGAAAAAAGGAAGTCGAAAAGTTAATATTTTTGATCATACCATGTTTCCTGTATCAGTCAATAACAATATTATTAGAAATTTATTTACTGGTTGAACCCTGAATATTCTTGATTTTCTTTTTATTAATATATATAGATGTTATTGATAGAAAAATGAATTGAATATGCCTGATCCATAAACTAATTACTGATAATAATATTTCCGTTAGTGTATTTCAACGTCTTTGTGGCAGTTTTCTCCCCAATCCTTGCTAATCGAAGCAAATTGCCCGAATGTATCAACAGGTATATTGAGAGTTAAAGCGTTCCTGTACCTCAGATATGATCTTTGAACATTTCTCTTCTTATCATGAACCCGGCAATAAATGAGTATATTTGGAATTCTATCGTCACTCATTCAGTGGATTTATCTATTCCTTTCAATTGAAATTTTGTTTTATGACGGAGGCTTATGCCTATAATATTTTTACGTCTTCAATTCTGCACCTAACCAAAAGAACAGATTGGTTTGGTTTGGTTTGGTTTTATGGCATATCAAACCTTGTTGGATAATTAATGCCAAATCTTGTTTCTATGTAGTCATTGAAGATATGATTTGCAAACATATTTTGTAGATACATTATCAAATGATCAGTTTTATTACCTCACAGGCCAATTTAGCATAAGACCAATTATTGCTATTCATCACTGATAATTCATTTAGAGATCAGATATTTATTTACATAGTTACATAGTTAAATGATCACACACAGTTCAATTTCCAATAATTCAGTTTAGCAAGTCATTTTTTGCCCCCAGTTAAAAGTCAAACAGTTCTTTTTGAGCCATATATAGAACCCTATAAGGTGCTACCACTCAAGGACAGAGTGGACCGGCGAGCGATGGCATTGAAGGGGTACTCCGTATTCTTCAAAGCTCCAGCATTACAGGAGCCTTGCTATTAGATTGTTTAGTATCATATCCAGGACACTTGTTACTCGGTGTCTTACCTCTCTGTAGAGATGCAGTCGGTGTATTCTGAAGCCACAGTCGACTGGGGTACAAAAGACAGGAATATATATATATATATATATATACAATGTTTTCAAACAACTTTATATCATTTCTTGATCTTAAAAACTCGACCAATTCTCGTTCAAATGATCTAAAATTTTAACAGCATGGGTAGAAAGCACTTAAGGTTCAATGTTTAAAGTTGAAACGCATTTTCTTTTACGGAAAATTGAATGTAAATACCTCAAAAAGAAAACTTTTAACACAGACCTTTGAATTGTTTTTTCACATACTTAAAATTGATATAATTTTAACGAGGATTGGTCAAGTTATTTTCTTAAAGAATAATATACTTTTTTTCTGCAATATCACACACACACACACACACACACACACACACACACACACACACATATATATATATATATATATATAAAATTCTTTATTGTGGTTTTCTATGTTAAGCGATTATTAACTGATACAATTATCATTTCGTAAAAATATTTTTTTGAGATGGTTACTTGATTTTATCTTGAATCAATATTTGACCCTTGTTGTCACAAATGTTAAAATACATGAGTTAAGCCAAATATCACCATTTTGATTATTGGTAAAATGTTCATGTATCCTGCATATTTTCCAAAAAATACTGGTTTAATAATTCGTTAAGCATCTTCAGAGAGTTATCATCAAAATTTATATATTGAAAACTTTCTGATTAAGATAATTTTTTTGTAAGTAGTTATTTCTCATCTTCTGATTTTCTCTTCAATGTTGCATTGCACAACTTTCACATTAAAAATAAGATTATATCGACATAATTCTTAGAATAAAAAAGGATATAAAATCTTGAAAACTTGTTCAAAAATCATTATATTTAAAGATTGTCCCTGTATTCGTAAATATTCATCAATATGTCCGGTAAAAAGCATTTGCTATATACATTTGTGTGCCTTGAATATCTTTAAACACGCTGATAATAATAATAAAAAATCTGAGAAATAGATAGATAAATTAATAAATATTTGCTAATTACTACTCTTGTACCTTGATTGTATTCCTGCCAAAAAACAGAGACATCACTGAAAAGTGTGTAGCTGGGCGGGCATCATGACGAAAACATCAGTGGAGTGAGTTGATGTACAAAGATATAATTTTGTAATCCAATTAATACTAAAAACTTACGTGTGTAGATTAGGGATTTGGTTTTAACTTGGATTAGTTTAACTAATTCTTCAAAGTGGAGTCCTCGTGGTTTAATAGGCCATACATAGTAAGACGTCACAACGTACGTATCATTTTTTGGAAAAATCTTAAGCGATGACTCATCATTCTGAGTGAGGTTTAGTACTTTGCGAACAACCCAGATGACTATATATATATGAACGATATTCACTATATAAATAAGGAAAATTTTGCTATATAACAGTTCACATTTAATTCCGGAAAACAATAACTTATCTTTCAGTATATTATCCATTCTTTAAAATATTCTTTTCATCGAAAAAAACAACTTTTGTATCCCTTTGGCAAACCAGTTGAAACCAGATTTGGCAAGAAGTGGACTTAAAGAAGTATATAGCGGCTGTTACCAACCAAACGGACAAATGGTTTCCAATGTTGGTGCTTCAGTATGGGGCCTTGAATTAATCTGGGGAAACATTACGACACATGATCTTATAATCTTATAATTTTGTGCGCTGTACTTACAGAAACTTTTACCATCGTAGAAACTGGATATGGTGACCAGAATTCAAATCCTTGAGGAGACTCTTTGCATTTCACATGGTGAAAAACACTTGGGTAACGTACGAATCCAACTATTTTTCTTCTAACTATGGGTGAATAATAGGACAGACTTGTTTGAGTAACGTTCTAGAAGAAGGAAAAGTCTGAATTCGCACCTGTCAAACTCCCCTTAGAATTGACCTTGTGCCAGTTCCTGCTCATGCAGCGGGGTTAGAAAATATATACACACAGAAATTCCAATCTTTTAAGAAGTATCCCCTATTTTAACTCTGCTTTCAGCCAAAATGAGCACATTGACTGAATCCAACTCGGCCCAGTTGTAATATAATTAGTGACTCTAGTTGACTGTTTTAGTAGTAAGTTGTTTTCCAGTTAGATTTAGCGGTCAACCACAGGAAGGTGGTAAAGAAGAGATATGTATGAGAAAAAGGTTATGAGAGAGAGAGAGAGAGAGAGAGAGAGAGAGAGAGAGAGAGAGAGAGAGAGGTGGATTAGTAAGAAATTATAGGAAAAAGAAATGTAGGTTCTCGAAATCCAGGTCATGATAGCACCAGACGCTCAAATTAAATATAGAAATGTGTCGGGAGCAATAGGCCGAGGGGCTCTGATTGGCAGGTAAGAACTCAAACCGTAGAGTCGTTATGGGGGAGGAGGTATGGAAAAGAGGATAAGAGATTTTGTTGGACACGAACCACGGAGATGTTAGACGGGCCGAATATTATAGCACCTACTATTTGGTGATCTCTTCGAAGGGGTATCACACCGGCTGCAAAGATGTGAAGACAGGAGCCCGAGCAGTCACGTATGAGAACAACTGAAGACGAGAAAGATAATATCAAAGTCTGTGTCTGCCTCTCTGGCCCTGCGATATTCTATTTCTCTCGGTCTATTTAAAGTGATTGACTCATTTTTCATTCTCTATTTTCTCACACTTCAGCGACTACTATTAAGGGTTGTAGCAAATAAATTTCGTATCAAAGTAAATAGCAGACTTATTTTGTAAGTCCCTTTTTGCCACTGCGGGGTTACAACGGTGGTCCGACTGGAATTTAAGGCATGGTGTTACACACAGAGAGCCGTTAGAAGCGTGGGGATACAAACGTTTATTTGGTGTCGTTGCATTACACTGTCAGCTGCAGAGTACGCTAACAACATCTCTGCAGAGAAGTAAAACCCCTCCTAACAACTGTCCTGGATATCACACTAACAATCTGATAGTGAGTCTCCAATCTAGGAGTTATGGGTAATGTGGTGTACCCCTTCATTGTTTTGCTTTCAGGTCCACTAATGCTTTCTTTAGTAGTACCTTTTAGGGTCCGACCTATGGTTTAAAGAAAACCGTTTTTACAAACAAATGACATGTTAAATTGAATTCTTAGTGTTACATAACGATACTTAAAATATTTAACTGTGTGCAAATAGAGCTATTGGTGTTAGATAGCAATAATTGAATCCGTTTTAGCGTGTGTATAAAATAATTAAGACTAAAGTTATTCGAGTCGGATAAGAATACTTGAAATGTTTTAATTGTGTGAAAAATTGAATTAGTGTTACATAGTGTCACGTGGTCTACGACTGAGAGGAGAGAAAGAAGGAATTTCCCCTACCCCTCCGTGTTTGAATTAACAGGCCGCCAAAGACTGACTGTTAAAAGAGGAATAAGGAATGTAGGTCAACTTCCGCCGGCCTGTCGAAGAAAGTAAAGAATGTATGTCAGGCTATCTCTACCCCGTAACCTCACCCAGGTGGAAGAGATAGTAGTTCGAACGATTCACCTGACAGGGTTAATGAAGAAGAAAGAGGCAAAATGATTGGCCAGAACCCTAAAAACAGCAGTAGCTTTTTCTTCGTCAGCGGAAAAAGAAAGAAAGAAATCAGTTTAGTGGACGGAGGTCACCATGAACGCACGGGCGAATCTCATACCAAACTCCGGGTGAAGAAGCGAAATAGAGCTCTTGGACAAGATGAGAGACGCATTCAAGCCAAGCTATATAAAATTCCGCTAGCCGGTAAAAGAGAAAATACTCTCAGAAGGAACCCTTCAAAAAGCTAAGTAAACCTTAAAACTGTTTCTCCCTCCACCCTTTCTAAGTACTGCAATTACATACTCTCTCTCTCTCTCTCAATTTAAAGAAGGAAGAAAGAAAAGAATAAGGAAGAAAGAAATTTGTATATTTGATATTATCCGCTGATAATATAGCCGACACGTTAAATATGTGTGTCCGCATGTATTAAAAACCTTGTTTTATTTTATATCTCTCCTCGTGTCGAAATTTATTCATTGTGTTGTCTGCCTATCAAGTTGTTTTTTACATGTTCCTTTTCAGCTTCAATTTATTCTCGCTAAATATCTTATTCGCCTTTAAAAATATTACACAGGAAATTGGAATTGTCGACTACGATAAATAATAATATTATATCTAAACCTAGAGGCCGATATCTTCCATTATCCTAGGGATAGGAAGAGATATTGGCTTGGTGGTTGTGTGTGTTAACGTGATATTTGGAAACCCCTTGCCAACGGTGGTCAGTCTAGCCCCAAATTAACCCCAACATAATCTGTCAGTTTCCCAACACCCGAAAAAGGAATCTTAACTGGAACTTATTCTGCGAGGGAGCAAGTGCTAGGCTGCCCTGTCTTCACACATGCGAAAAATAAACTCCCTTCTTGGGATAAATATTTTATACCGCGTCACAATAGCAATACTTGAAACCATCTGTGTGCAAACGGTAGCAATACTTGTGAGCTAAAAAATACCTCTAACTCATTTAGAAATAAAATTACCTACTAACTAAACACGTACATGAAATATACGTAAAACGACTTAAATTTGTTCAAATAAATGACTGATGTTAAATTGAAATGGTAATGTTGAATAGCAGCACTAGAAACCATTTGACAGTGTCCAAAGAAATGAACTCAGGCTCGTTTAAAAATGTTACCTAAAAGCTATTTGTTTACAAATTATATATATATATATATATATATATATATATATATATATAAACATGATTTGCAATTAAATAAGCTAAAAGAGTTAATAGGCCATAAACCGTAACCAAACAACGTGAATTCACCATCTCGTAGTATGCCTACCTGGTATGTTTTCATCTTGAATACTATTTCGGAATTCTTTAAATATATTTTTTGATTAAAACATGCTTCCCCGTACACATCACTCATTCTTCTGTAAATCTCACATAGTTTGCAATCCTCAGTCGTTAAAAGTGTGATGACAGAGCAATGTTGAAGCCTGTAACACTCTGTTTGATTTTCTACCTTTTTCAATAGCCTCAAAATAAATCTTATTGTGACTTTCAAATAACCTTTTGGTATAAACTCATTCCAAATAATGCAAAATTGACATTTATGGTAAAAAAGCCCTGTATATATATATATATATATATATATATATATATATATCCATTGACTAAAATTATTAAATTTGCACACTTAAATAATCACTTTTTTTTTGTTTAATTGTAAATAAACAAATATCAGATAAGACTCAAACCGTTTTTTCATAGTTTGATATCCTGGTTTCAAAACATACTAGATTACATTTTTTCAATTAATGGTACAATTTTTCCACCCATGCTGAGGGAAATATTACAACTAACTCAATGTTACTTATATAATTTTCATATCGAGAAATTTACTTTTCATTGGTAATGTCTTTGTTTAAAAACGCAATTCTTTTTAATTTTCAAAAGCAGATTCTGTGCCCATGTGATAGAATGAATAAATTTACTTTGTATTCCTATTCGTAATTTTTATTTTTCTTCTGTTCTTTTCAATGATTTTTTAACCTATTCTTTTATACTTAATGAACATTTTGGTCTAATGGGTAGAGCGTTCGCCGAATGGTCAGGGAGACCGGGTTTCAATCCCAGGTCGAGTCATACCAAAGACTCAAATAAATGGTACTTTATATCTCCTTGCTTAACACTCAGCATTATAAGGTAAGGGTAAAGTAGAGCAATTCATGGAATGAATTGGCGTTTTTCCCTCCACCTCGGTGTAGTAGCTATTGAAAAGGGTCACCCTCGACTAAGGACGCCTATTTTACGCTTAAAATAAAATAAAAAGATATTTAAATTTTATTTTTCACAGATCATTTTTCTATATCTTATTTGCCCACCAAAAGACTATACTTCTACTCTGTTTTGTTCCTTGCAAGTTTATCACAGCAGTAGTAACAGGTAGTTTTCACTGGAGCCCGTGTAAAAGCAAATCTTCTCAGCTATCCAGAAGATTCCTAATTATTTAAGCTGATCTCAGTACTACTGTGGTCTGTGCAATCTCAGTTCTTCCTCAGCTTTCTAATTCCCAAAGTCTCTTCCTACAGATTTTGGGATTGTTCCAATGGCTGCACCTGTGCTTGGTAATACTTCCACATTTCACCTGCCAATGTCCAGGTATTAGTTTTTTGCTTTCTTTTATTTGAAATCTATGACTCGTTTGGTTGATTACAAATTAGTTTGGTCTTCTAGTTGGTTTTATTTAATACAAAAATTTTATGATTATTACTATAATTTTGCTGAACTTTTTGTTTTAAATATTGCAAGAGCGGATGGAAATTCTAGTATTTCTGAATCATTATATTATATTAAGGATCGAATTTTCTCCTACATCTTGCAGAATTTTTGAAAAGGGAGATAAATGAATCAATATCTGACCCTTATGCTGAAAATTGATTCAAGCATTTTAAGGATGGTGATTAGCCCCTAATAATATAACCTAGAGTTAGTCGACATGCAGTCATCAATAGTGATAATTCAGACATCGTAATCAAACCCGATCTCTATATTCAAACACTTGCATTCGAAGTCCCATCTCTGGGTGAAATAGTACTATTTAAACATGTATGACTATGAACGATACTGGATATAGACCATGTATGACTATGAACGATACTGGATATAGACCATTGCTTAAAATGCAATTAATTAAAAAAACTCAAACTCTCGAAAACCACTTAAATAACTAAAGATTCTTTTTTATCTAATTGAAAATATTTGTAAACAAAGTCAACATCATTCTGGGTTGAGAAAATCAAATTAGACTGAAAAAATACTGATTTACGAGGGTTTATGCGAACAGTTGATTCTACTCATAAAGTCGATGGCAACAGATGTAAATCAAATCATATGCTGAAGAATAGAAGCAATAAAAGCTTTAGGATGTAAGGTCAGCTATAGTACTTGATGACTGAGGATAGGTCTTGAACGAATGTAGTCGTAATAGGGTTCTATAACTCGCCCTAACCGGAAATAAATGAGATGCCGTAAAACCATTGAGACGATACGTGATTGAAAATAAGAAAAGTGTTATTCTCGTTTATGATATTTGGGCTGGTTTGGTTTTGTTTGGTTTTATGGCATATCAACCATTGTAGGTTATTTAAAGCAAAATACATTTTTATACATGTTGTGTTCTGGTTAGTGAACACAAGTAGTAGTAATAATAAGACAAACCACGATATGTGAGGGAAATAGTTATATTTGCAGGAAAAAGTATTTACTAGAGAGAGACTGTTAGTAATAAGAACATAGGATTATTGATAGAGAAAGGATATACTTCAACAATAGAAACGGCTCTTCTTGTCTGACTCGTAACTTATTCCCAGACTGATCTCCGCTACTGCCATATATGGCAGATGGAACAGCTCATTATGCTGAAAAGGTAGGTGATACCTAACAATACATAAAAATAGTTCTATTTCAAACAGTTCAGTTTAGCATAAGTATAGTTTTTTGTTTACTCTCAGTTAACTGTCAAATTAATTTTAGCATAAAAACGTAGTTTAAATGTCAAAACAGTCCTATTTCAAGTAATTCAGTTTAGCATAAGTTCCCACTTTAGTTCTATTTGACCAATAGACAGGATCTTATTAAGTGTTACCACTCTGGGCCAGAGTGGACCTGGGAGCGATGGCAATGAAGGGACTCTCTGCATTTCCTAAAGCTCCTGCATCACTGGAACCTCACCATCAGATTGTTTAGTGTCATATTTTGGACACTCGTTGCAGAGATCTTATGCTTCTGCAAAGAAGTAATCAGAGTATTCTACAGCCACAGCCGACTGGACAATTCATGATGTTGTTTCTTCGCTCAGTAACAAAAAGGATACCAGAGTTGTAGTTGATAAGGACTACGTGGAAAACCCACATATGATTTTACCCTGTTGGCGGCTTGTCAGGCTAGCCTTCATAGTTGTTTGAACCGCTTGGCTGGATGTTTCATTTCTTGGCTGTTTTTATCTTTTCTGTGATTTCTACAATTTCCCACCAAACCAGAAAGCAGCACAAGCCATTTTACTTTGGGGAGTGCCGCACAAATTTGGCTCATACGTAGCCATGGCAAAAAGGGATTGGTACCTTCGGAATTCCTCATATTGGGATACCTCTGATAGCAAGCCATGAAATCAGCCATGAAAAGTAGGTATTGGCTGGGAGGGGACGGACATCTAAGACCAGGTGATTCAAATCAACAACACCCAACCGGTGCGAACGCTGGGTTAAATCAGTCTTTCTCATGTAGCATGTTAGCAGCTCATATCAGCTTTTCCGAGAACTGCGTACCACGGTTTCTGATGGGTCTGAAGATAGTTTATCCCTCTAATTTTTTTTCTCGTTTTCGTTCCGGAAGTGGGTACATGGAGCCTGTTGAATTTTGGTCAGTCTCTGCCTTATGAAATGTAGCTTTCAAGATGCACATTTCCGTTTAGCTTTTTTTTGGAGGATTTCCTACAGGTTACAACATGGACCTCGGAAAACTATCCTACTGTTTAATGTAGTCTTGGAGACAAGCGCAAATCTTCGCAAATTCGATGAAGACATTTCAAATTTTAAAAGCTGTTCCACTGAAAATACGATACACTGAAAAACAGAACAATATGAGATTTAACTGAGAATATAAAATCGATAAATAATTACCTATAAATATAGGAGCAGTTTGCTGAACAGGGAAAATATGAAAGCCAATGGAATTTTGAACCTCTACTTCCATTGTTTATTTCTGTCGACTATAATCTAGATATCGAGATCCCATTGTATGACACCGAAAATTGCGTATGTCTTAAAATAAAATTTAAAATGGAAAAAAAAAGGAAATGTTTTGAAATTTTTGGTCTCATCATATTTCAGTTACATATCTATAATAATCTCAGAATAATTATATTTATGAATAGAACCATAACATTTTTCTGCTTTTTATTAATATATCCAAATAGTATTAAAGTGAAAAATTAGTTGAATAAATCATATCATGTATTTTTCTCTTATTCATTTGCTTCCAAAAACTGGTGTGACAGCATGCTCTTTTATCCAAAGGGATTCATATCAATTCACAATGCATGATAATTTTTCTTTAGAAAGAACAGTCACTGTTGCCTGGGGATGTAGAATACACAGCGTGTACCTTTGCAGATAGCGTACCACCCCACAACGGTTGCCCTGCGTATGACGCTAAACTAGATCTGATTTTAGACTCCATCCAGAAACTTTTGGAAATGTGGAGTACTCCTCCGTTGCCATAAATTCGAAGTCCCATCTCTGGGTGAAATAGTACTATTTAAACATGTATTATACTTGGAACTGTTTAACTATGTGCAAACAAACAAATCAACTTTTGCTCGTTTAAAATAATGTTACCTACAAATCATTCACTTATATATATATATATATATATATATATATATATATATATATATATATATATATATATATATATATACAGATCTGATTTTAAACAACACACAAGAATTGGTATGCCATAATATACACAAAAACTAAACGAACGTTGGTGGAATAGCGTATGAGAGAGTTAATTTCGCTGTTCCACAGGTCAAAACTCCCCATTGTGCTATCTCTTCCTGGATTTAGCAGAAAGGTTTAGTTCATGATAGCTGGTAATCAATCAATTTTAGGGCATGGTAAGACCAAACAAGGTGTGCCTTTCTCACGTTTCATCGCACGCTTGTCCCAGATGATATGAATTCAGAATCTGACTTTACCCAGATCGATTGCTCTACGAAGAAATGTTAGCTCAGTTTGCTCTTCTATTTGCCCATGAGAACTCGGAAAAGAGAACACAAACGACTGACAGAAGAATTCAGCTACTCAGTTTTATTTTCTTAGGTCATCTGCATCTCGAAAAAGTGTGTAAGGCTGGAGAAAGCTTTACAGAGATATGTACATGTAATGAAATATGAAAATGATTATAATACGCATCTTTTATCGTCATAGGAGTTGGACACGACGATACGAGTTCAAATCCTGGACGAGACTGATTGCATTTCACATAGCACTAATACCCTTAGGAAAGGTATGAATCCAATTATTCTCCCTCCAGCTATGGGTAAATAGTAGGACAGACTAGGTTCTTCAGCCTTGGTGGGGCAACTAGTCTAGGAGAAGGAAAACTCTGAATTCAAACCTGTTAAACTCCGCTTAAAAAAAATTGACCTTGTGTCTTATCCTGCCCGAGCGGAGGGGTTGGGTAAATATGATAATACGCATCTTTTTACCCTCTCGTTGACACAATTCAGCAAAGTCTTGTACAAAGTTTGGTATAATCTAAAATATGGCTCAAAAATCAAAATCATTAATCAATGATCAACACATAGGAAATATACTGATGTACTTAGACTTGCTATCAACTTATTCCCGGCAAAGTTCATGAATTAATACTAGTGTGATCTCTCATTGAATACAATACAATTTGAAGTAACAGAGGTATAATTAATGTATTGAAGATTCTGCTAAATACATTTTTTCTATTTCATAACAAATGCAATACGTAAGTAACTCTGAAAGTAAAGCCTATTTATTTCGTTCAAATAATAATGTTTTCATCTAAAAATAATCATTTTCAACTTAGAGAACGATGTCAGCTATGTATTTGTGCAAGCAATAAACAAGAGCCTCCAACCTGTGCTCATAAAAATCCTCCCCAAGCGATGGTTCTTACGTTGTGCCCAGAATCCACAGGCAGCCTTTGATATATTTAAAATATTTGAAAGTACACAGAGAGGTCCAGTAACCTAGTTAGCAGGAGCTAACTAGGATACTGGACCAGTGTGTGTACTTTCTACAAAAAAAAGAACAAAAAAACCTAAAAGTAAAATATTATTTCTTCATTATATTTTATGGCATCTCAGCCGTTGGGACTTATTTAATGCCAAATCCTATCTATCTATCTATCTATCTATCTATCTAATTTTCCAACGAACGAAATCTCATTTATTTGCAAACAATTAAATGGTTTCAAGTATGCTTATTTCATAAAATAATTCTATTTAATATAAATCATTTGGTCGCTCGTAGTTTCATTGGTTTCAGTTATTACTATCTCGGCGCTATTGACCCTCAGTCAACACTTTTTAGATAAAATAGTGGTTAGTTGGCTGGTTCGTAGGGTTTTAACCTTTGTAGGTTATTTAGCGCCAAATCCATTTTTATGCAAATAGATCTATTTCAAACAATTCAGTTTAGCTTGTGTACACAGTTTAATTGTCAAAACAATTCTAATTCATCTAAATCAGTTTATTTTAAGTACAGCTTTTGTTTACACACAGTTAAATGTCAAAATAGATTTACATTAAACAATTCAATTTAGTGTAAATACAGTTTCAATGTTAAAAACAGTTCCATTTCAAACAATTCAGTTCACGATATTCATTTTAGTCAAACAATGCTAATTCAAACAATCCAGTTTAGCATAAGTGTGCAGTTAGTTCTATTTAACCCGTAGATAAGGCCCTATCAGGTGCTACCATTCCGGATCAGAGTGCACCTGGGAGCAATGGCAATGAAGGGATGCCCCGCATTCCACAAAGCTGCGGCATCACTGGAACCTCACCATCAGATTGTTTAGTGTCATATCTTGGGCACTCGTTGTTGGGGTCTTACCCCTCTGCAGAGAAGAAGTCGGTGTATTCTACAGCCTCAGGCGACTGGGAAAGGTAAAATAGAGCTGTTTTTTTTTATTTGTATAAAGAGCATTCGAACAATCCATTTGACACAATCATATAAGGTGCTAGGGTTTAACTTAACCCACTGGTTGTTCTGATTGGATCACTCCAACCGTATGTCTAGTGCAGCAAATGCAAAATAGACGTATTGCAAGTCACTTAAATAGTCAAAATCCGGCTCAAGGACTGCTCAGCCAACAGGATCCCGTGGTCAAGCCTTACAGGTCACTACCCAGGGCCAACAGATCATCCAGTTATGGATGGGTAGCATACTCTTTTGCAGCAATGCAGTTGATGTATATTAGAGCTTCAGCTGACAGGGAGGAAAAACGTAACAGAATACGATAAGGTTTCTGAAATGTTCTCGGTCAATCCGATATTTAAAATTCTATTTGAAAAGTTACAGAAATTTGTTAAACAATGTGATGTATATGTGGAATTGTATAAAAGTTTCAAGGATCTAGTTTATGGCATTTGTGGGAGAGCCAATGACTTCTTCGTACGCCCTTCATGCAAATCTCAATTCAAATAAAAGAACATTTAAAAGTTTTGGGGAATTAAAATCTTTGGACACTCTACAAAATACATAAAAATAATTGATGATGTAAATTATATATCTGCTATTTTTTTTCTATATGTCTAAAAATATATCGGGATTAACGTAAGTCTGGTGTGAGACAACGATATTGTGGTATTCCTTGAAGATTGAATACTCAAGTAATAGACTAGAAAATAAATACATAGGCAACACGACAAAATAGAAAAAATGATTATGGAAGGTAAGTATCTATCTATCTATCTATCTATGAAATTCTGATGAGGTTAGTCTGACACGAGATTCCAATATTGCGATATCATGTACTGGAGTAATAGCTAGAAAGCAAAAGAATCGATTTCTCGATAAAATACTAGGAACATTTGGTAATGGAAAATATCTACCTATTTATCTATCTTTAAATATAGATGAACCTAGTTTGACATGTGTCTCTTTTTTGCGGTGTTTAAAGAACATTCAGTACACTTGGGATAACCTGTGAAATGAACTTGCTAACGATATATTCTATTCCTCTCAACTTACTCCATTCTATTCGGTTCCTTAATTGTTTTTCTTTTCATTCTCTAATTCTTTCTTAGCCCACATCATTGCCGACTGGGATGATCGAAAAGATTTGAGTATAGAAACAATATATCTTACTGAAGACAGATTTTTTTTAGTAGCCTGTATTTAGTTTTGGCTTTCTTCACTTGCTAGTTGGGGTTGGCATCATCTTTTGTAAATTAATGATGTATTGCTAATCTCAGAGTAGTGAAGAACTACCGAGACATAACCTTTACTTCCACAGTGTCTAAGGTTTATAATGTTCTGCTACTCAACCGCATCGAACCAGGAATTGAGAAAATTCTTTAAAAGAATCAAAATGGTTTTCGGAGAAAGCGATCCATGACATCACAGATTCTGACAATCCGCCAAATCATAAAAAGTGTTCGTGAAAAAAAACAAAAAAACAACAACCTTGAGACAACACCGTTATTCGTAGATTTCTCCAAGGCTTTTGACTCCACACACAGAGGGAACATGAAGCAAATGTAAATATAGTCCCCCCAAAGAAACTATCACAGCCATAATGATGCTATATATCACCACGTAAGCAAAAGTTCGCTCATTGGATGGAGACACTGACTTCTCTAACATTATTGCTGGTGTTCTTCAAGGGGATACGTTAACCCCATATCTCTTAATAAAAGAAAATCACTTTACACTAAAAAACAGCTAGAAGCAGACGATATCCCACAAAAAATATAACGCAGATGACATAGTGCTTCTTGCAAATACACCTACCCAAGCCGAATCCCTGTTGCATAGTCTGGAGCAGGCAGCAGGTGGCATTCACCTCCATGTGAATGCAGACAAAACAGAGTACATGTGTTTTAATAAAAAAGGAGATATCTTTAATCTAAATGGTGGTCTCTGAAATTAGTGGAAGGTTCACGTACGTCGGAAGCAGCGTCTCATCGACTGAAAGTGATATCAATATGCGCCAAGTGAAGGCATGAACTACTATCGATATGTTATCGATCATATAGGAGTCTGACCAATCTGATAAAATCAAAGGCAATTTCTTCATTGCAATGGTTGTGTCAATAGATGCACCACATGGACGTTGACAAAGTGCGTAGAGAAAAAGCTAGACGGGAACTGCACAAGAATCTTGCAAGCTATATTGAACAAATCCTGGAAGCAACATCCCACAAAACAGCACATGTACAACCACCTTCCTTCTATCTTTAAAATCATCCAAATAACACGAAGAAGACATGTGGAACACGGTTGGAGTAGTAAGGGGAAACTCATAAGTGATGTTTTTTAATGAAACCCTTCTCACTGATTTTTGTTGGCTGGTTGTTTGGTTGTGTTTAATGGCATATCAACCTTCATAGGTTATTAATGCCACACACACACACACACACATACACACATATATATATATATATATATATATATATATATATGTTCGACCAAAGACTTCGAAACGAATACTACCTAGAAAACTTTTTAGATCAGCAGGATCACATTTATTTGCACAGAAATAAATAATTTCAATTCATCATATTTTTTTATATAATCCTATCTCTTTCAAGACGGACGGAACGTCTTCCATTTTGATGTTCTCAAACTGATCGCTCAAGCGATTAACCATGAAAAACCGCTTTCTGATGAGAACAAAATCGCTACATTCTATGAGAACATATTTAACGATGCAAGGTGTTTAGCATTTTAAAATCTGTGGTTGTTATTCCAGTTTCAGTTGAAAAGAGTATGTTAGCCTTGTATGAATAATGTGCAATCGGAATATTATGACTTGTTCTCTTCAACATTTTCTGAAAGCTGGTCTCAATTCTCTCAAAGTGGGCAGGATCTGGAAGAGCTTATTGTTGATGTTATTATTCTAGCGTTGTTGTCATTTAACCTGAAGGAGTTTATTGATTTTGGGTTTCGGGTCAATATATGGAATCCTGAAATTGTCAGGGGTCAGATCTAAGGCCAATTTGGCTGCAGAGTCGGCTCTTTCCTTTCATCTCACTCCCATCGGGCTTAGGACCCAGCTTATAATTATTTCAGTACAATTTGATATTGAGTCTAGTCTACTCAACAGTTTAATAATTAGGGGATCGTCAATTTTATTAATACTTAATGATAGTAAAACCGAGAGCGAGTCTGAAAATATGACAAAGACGTACCCGTGTTAGTCGAAAAACAAGTACTTACCTACAACAGCTCTGTACGGACTGAGGATACAGTCTAGAAGACCTGACGGAATCTATGGATGATAGGGATGTATGAAGAGAGAGTCAGAAAAATCCGTGCTAGCATCGTGAGACGGTGAGGATGAAGATGATATATATATATATATATATGCAGGACACTGCTGGAGAAGCAGGGACGAAATCATAAGAGATGTACTCTTATGGACCCCCACACATGGCCGTGCAAAAGCAGGACGACCAGCACGAACATATATTCAGCAGCTGTGTGAGGATACGGGATGTTGTCCTGGGGACCTGCCTAGAGCGATGAACGATAGGGAAGAGTGGTGAGAGAGGGTCTCAGGGATATCCGTGCTACCAGCGCGACATGATGATGATGATGATGATGATGATATATATATTCTCGTCCATACACACTCGCACACACACTCACACACACACACACACACACATATATATACATATATATATATATATATATATATATATACTAACAAACTAATGACAATTTGCTACAAACTTTTCTAAACAAGGTAACAAGATATATAAGATACAGCATACATTTTTTTATATTTTTTAAAACTCCATGCAACAGAAAATTGATCCATACACACTCACATTTACATTTGACATAACAAACCTGTTCAGTAATACACCCCATGAATTAGGAAAACAAGCCATGTCTTTTAGATTGATGAAATCCCAGATACACTACACCGAAGATTTAACAAAATATTTATCATAGAGGGTAGGTAACACATCTTCAATGATAACTCCTGACAATTCAATAACGTTATTTACCATATTTACCAACCCCTCCGCTCTGGCAGGATATGACACAAGGTCAATTTTTAAGCTGAGTCTAACAGGTTTGGATTCAGAGTTTTCCTTCTCCTAGACTAGTTGCCTCGCCAAGGCTGAAGAACCAAGTCTGTCCTACTATTTACCCATACTTGGAGGGAGAATTATTGGATCCATACCTTTCCCAAGGGTATTAGTACTATGTGGAATGCAATCAGTCTTGTCCAGGATTTGAACTCGTGTCGCCGTGTCCATTTCCTACGATGATAAACATTACACCACGGGCACCTTATTTACCACCAAACCCTAGGAAAAGCTATGGAAACTAAAATGGCACCCATATACGCCACCTTAACCTTAGCATATTTCGAAGAAAATCGATACAAAATTCTTGGTAAAATACGTCAACAACATAAAAGGAGAATTTACTAAGTCATGAAAAGGATATTTAGATGATAGTTTCATATTCTTGAAATGCCCATAGAGAGACATTAACGAATTACTCAACCTACTTCAACCTTAATAAAAAAATTCACCATAGAACAAGAACTAAAAATTTTAGACACCCTCATAAAAAACTAAAATAGACAAAACCTCACAGATACCTAGCACAAACTCACAGTCACCGAAAAATACCTTAACTTCAATAGCCACTACCCTCAAAACTGCATAAAATAAATTTCTTACACTCTAGCGTGAAGAATATGCACCATAATCAGAGATAAAAAAAAAACCTGTTAAAGAAAAACGCCTTAATAAACTACAGAAACCCCTAAACTAGATAGGATATCCAACAACACTGATAAATAAGCGATTTGAATTAGCAGAAAAAGTACTACAAAAAGAACTACGAGACCCGAAAAAGCAAAACAACAAGAAAAAAATCCTAGCATACGTCGCAACCTACAACTCTAACAACCCAGAACTATTCACAGAATTAAAAAACCTAGAACCTAAAAACAATGACAAAATCAAAGAAATACAAGAATCATTAAAATTCATCAAAGCCAGAGACAACAAAAACATCTTGAAAGAATATTCACTTCTTCTACATTGGGGGAAACCACAGCACAAGGAGTCACCAAGTTCAAGAATAAAAGATGTTGAGTATGTTATATTATTATAGAAGGAAAATGCAATACCTTTAAAAATCAAGAAACAAAATTCCGAATAAATAAAGACTTGTTGCAAATCAAAAGAAGTAGTCAATAATCGAATGTAACAAATGTAAAGAAGTCTACATAGGATCGATACAAGCCCTCAATAGGAGAATATCACTTCACGAAAAGACTTTTTGGAATACCAGAAAATATAAATATGAATATATATAAACATATATACGAATATAGTCAAGGTAATTTTAGTACCATACCCATATATCAAACAACTGATTATACATTACCTCCAATAAAAGAAAACTTCATAGATAAATTTAAGGCCGCCTTTTTGGGTGTTCTATTCATATGACTTTGTGTCACATATGTTTTCTGAAGAAAGCAACGAGCTGGAAACATATACGTATGTAAAAACAAAATAAATAATTCTTAAGAAATACATATCTCTTAGTGAACCAATTCATTTTGAAATATTTACTTTTTTCTATCTTTGAACCAACAAAAGAAAATAATTTTCGCACACACACACACACACACACACACACACACACACACACACACACACACACATATATATATATATATATATATATATATATATATAAGGTGTTAAGACAATTCAGTACCGGACCATTTGCAATCGGATAATTCGCTACTCAGATAATTCGGAACTTGAAAATTCTTGACTTGATGGTCACAATGATTTATTTTTCTTGAAAAGTAGACGATTAAATATAATAAAAAAAGAACTTAAAAAATAATTCATAAAAACGTTTACTGAATATATCTCAAAAAGGATTTTTGCATGCAGAAATATCATATCTAATAGTATAAACTGAGGAAATCAGTTTTAGTTTTTATTCTTACTTGTAGGACTAAAATGATTTTTAAACGTTTTTATCGTGTGATTTGCTTTTAAGAAATCTATTCTTTTTTTAAATCATAATCAAGTGATGTATACCTTAGAAATTGCGATGATCTCAGTAAACCACGTTTGTCGTCTAAAATGATCAATTTATTAGAAGAGTCCTCATTCAAAAGTGAACCGAATTACCCTTGTACCTAAATTGTACTCGCACAGAATTGTTCAGTATCAAAGTATCCAGTTTCGAATTATCCGGTGTAAAATTGTATATATATATATATATATATATATATATATATATATATATATATATATATGTGTGTGTGTTAGTGTGTGCGTGTGTGTGTGTGTGTGTGTAGCCTGTTTAAAGTATAAAAGTTGCTAAATACATGCACCCAGACACACAGACACACATAAGCATATATATATATATATATATATATATATATATATATATATATAAGCATTTAGTCGAGGGGGAACCTAAGATTCTCTTCTCAATAGCTAATACACCGAGGAGTAGGACAGGACGCTACTCCATTCCCTGGATTGCTTTACTTTACCCTTGATCCTTACCTTATAAAGTTAAGTTGAATGTCAAGCTAGGCGGCATCAAGTACCATTTTTTGAGTCTTTGGTATGACTCGACCTGGGATTGAACCCTAGTCTCCCAGGCCATTTGCGAACACTCAGCTCGATCCACTAAAATGTTGACCAAGAAAGAAATGAAAACCTTTTCAATGAACATCATAGATTCCTGTTTTCGAATGAAATATTGTTTCAAACGTATAGTTTTCATAAAAATCAACTCAGCATTTATTTTCCGAAGCCAAATAACTTAATAAGTTTTGACATTTATTTGTCATTAATCCTGTCTTCTTACGGCTTGGGGCTATCGACAAGGGATATTTAATAATGTTTTGCTGATGTTCTAAGACCGAAACCAGACGAGCTTTGTAACATGTTAATATAACATATTAATCAGCTTTCATGTAGAAAGTTCTGCATTCATACTCATCCACCTGCGGCCATTTACACAGATGAATGCAAATACATTCGTATATATATATATATATATAAATATATATATATATATATATTAGGACCTTGGATAAGTTCTGCAGATTTTTCATGAAAATTATTTCATTTTAAAAAAATAGTTAGAAAAAGGTCACTGAAAGTATTGTCCATTGCTAGCCATTATTTTCCCCATCTTTCTGGCAGTATTTCCTTTGAATTCAACATCGTGAAAAACGACACGACTTTTGAGGTTAACCACGTGTCGACCCATTTTTTGGCATCTTCATAAGAATAAATGTCCTACTCTGCTAGGGCATTTACTATTGATTGGAACAAGCGATAATCGGACGAGGCAATGTCTGGTGTATAAGATGATTGGGTTAGCACTTGCTATTTATTTATTTCCAAGTAGATTTTCACCAGTTGTGCAAGATGTAGGTTACTGTTGTCATGTTGTAAAATCACTTTGTCATGTCTCTGTTCTTATAGGCGCTGTTTTTTCTTCAATGCTCGGCTGAAACCCATCAATTGTAGTCGATAGCAATCTCCTGTGATAATTTCTGCCGGTTTGATGGTTTGGTTTGGTTTCTTTGTTTAATGGCATATCAACCTTTGAAGGTTATTTAATACCAAAACCATTCTCCTAGAAGAACAGTAGTGGTACTATTTAATCCATAGCTGGGAGGATAAGTGTGTTCATACCTTTCCAAAGGGCATTTGCCCGAAAGTGAACGTAATAGCGCGACTGGAGTACAAGCTCGCTTACTACGATTCTACAGTCCATCCCTTTAACCATTACACCGCAAGACACCCCCTCTACCGGTTTGAGAAGCTCATAATGAACTACATCTATCTGATCCCACCAAATACAGAGCAGAAGCTTCGAACCTTGGATATTAGTTTTGGCCGCCGATGTTAATGCATGGCGGGGCTCACCCAACGATCTTCTACGCTTAGGGTTATTGTAGTGTATCAAGGTTTCATTACCAATCCCGATATGATGCAAAAACCTTTCCTTTTCTGCCGTTGAAGCCGCTGTTCTTATGTGATAAGACGCTGTTTGTCGTCTCTCGGTTTCAACTGGTACGGCAATCAACGTCTTTGCTTTTAAATTATTCATTATGCTTTCAAAGGTTTTAAAACTTTTGTATGATCAACTCCTAATGAATATGCAATTTCAGCTTGCTGCTGACATGAGTCTTCATGAAATAATGCCTCCAGTTGTTCGTCTTCAAACCTTTTCGGTGCGTCAGAGCGTTCTTAATCTTTAATATGAAAATCATTATTTTTCAAGTGTCTAGACAATCTCTGCAAGTTGTTTCAGACAGAGCCTGGTCGCTGTAAGTTTCAACAAGAATTCTGTGATCTTAACCCGCAGATTTCTTTCAAAATAAGTAGTGCAGTAAAATTCCCCTTAAATACACTTTCTTTGATACGAAAACCGACATGTTTAACGCTATGAAAAATAAATGTGTTTACATTTCAGCGAAGTGATATTCACTGAATTTCAAGCTTGCTAACTGTACTTCCTTATAGATGCGTTACCGTCTGAAACAACCTGCACACAATTCTAGGAATGCCAACTGTTGGAAAACAGTGAGAACTTATACAAGGCCGTAATATATATATATATATATATATATATATATATATATATATATATATATATTACGAAGATTATCATTATATTTTGACGTATGCCTGTATGCATGCTAACGTAACCTAGAAAAAATATGACACGTCCTGGCTTAACAATCTGCAGTATAAGTTACAGAACAAGGGTAAAGAAAGCAATCCAGGGAAAGGAGTAGTGCACTTCTCTACACCACGGTGTAGTAGCGTTTGAAAAGGGAGCCGTTCGACTATGGTCACCAACTTTAGTTACTTTACATATATATATATATATATATATATATATATATATATGTGTGTGTGTGTGTGTTTGTGTGTGTATTGATAGATAGCTATTCCAGAATATCTATTTTAAAAGTTTTATCAGGTCTTCTCAGAAATCGCAAGGACCCACACGTAAAAAATCTATCTCCCCACTACCTTTTTCCTTTTTGGCAACACTCCAACTGCCTGCCTGCTTTTCAAGCTTGTTATAGGAATAGTCTTTCTCCTACTTGTTTTTTTACATATAAGAATTCCATTTAGACGTAGTTTAGAAAGTTTTGCTATCTCAAAGCCATATCTTTATAATACACTGATTTATAAGGGTTTCATGGTCTGGTGAGGGATCAAATAATGATTCAAAGTCTCCCTCTTCAATAGCTACTTTGTTATATATATAGGTCCCAAAATACAACCAAGATATTCACATGCATAAAACGTTCAGGGGTTTGGTCTCGCCGAGGCGAGACCAAAAAATCGACTACCTTCCACTAGACTCGAATCTCAACTCTTTCATTCGGAGTTTAAATCTCAACTAACTGCTTTTTTTCAAATCCCCAAATCCTCAGCGCTTCCGGGCATGACGTCATTCACGTCCCCGGTCACATTTCCTATCTGGTGTTTTTATTGTGACATCTCTGATTGTCACATCCGCCCCGCACGCGTTTGAACACCTGCACTCATTGTGTGGACCTAACTTAGCCGAAAGGTTCTCAGCCAACTAAACCGAAAGGCAAGATATACAAAACGAAAATTGATTATATAAAAAAAAATCCCTCCGCAATATTACAACTTCACCAGGATTGCTCTACGTTACCCTTGATCCTTACCTTAAATACTGAGTGCTAAGCAAGGCAGAATCAAGTACCATTTTTTGCATCTTTGGTATGACTCCACCTGGGATTGAACCCTGGTGTCCCGGACCATTGGCTAAGACTCAACTCATTAGACCAACTAATTTAATTTTAGAATTTAACACAATATTGCTTTTTTTTTTATCTGAATAGACAATTTGTTTTGAAAAAAATGTTATTCTATTTGGAAAAAATTCAAATGATTTGAAGACTTCGTTTTGACAGAAAATTCATAGTTCGAGGGGAATACTGAAAAAAGGTCTACCATGATTAAAAATTTAAATAATCAATTTTAAAAATTCAATTTTATCACCTCTCATAATTTTCTTTCTAGTAAATTAGTTATTTCTAATTTCTCCAATATCTCCGTGTAACTGTCGTCTTGTACTCTTTTTTTCATTCTTTTTATGATTCCGATTCAGTATTTCTGTATAAAGTGAAAAGATTTTATGATTTATCAGGTACATATTATCTGCACCCTATATTAATTAATTCCTTGAAAAGTCTTAGTTGCTAAATTGTAAATTACTGTTTTTTGTACTAAACAGTCCCTTTTTCGTTTGTTTTTCAGTATTTGCTGGTTAGTAATTTAGTTTTGATAATATTGTAAAAAAGGTTAATTCCATTATCTCCTAAAGTAATATGTCTCGTTTTAACTTTACTTTTATTTGCTCTGACTAAATTATTACTCATTGAGGGTTTTTCACACTAGTTTTAGCTGGTTGTTTTGTCTAATAATTCTGAATCTCCAGAACACTCCAAAGTATTCGAGCTGATTTTAATTGTGGTGTACTGTGGATCGTCCTGGTTTTTCCTCTGATTTCCAGATTTTCCATATTCTTTCGCATGTCTTTAGGGATCGATCCACAAATACCATCTACATTAGGTATCATTGCCACCTTCATGTTATTTAGCTCTCTGGCAAGTTTTAAGTATTTGTCTACCTTTTTGCTTTCTTTTTTTTTCAAATCTGTGGCTCATTGGTTCTCCCTCATAAATGAGAAAAATGTGGGAATGACTGGGTTATTTAAACTTATTTGGGGATCAATTCTAGGAGAAGTAAAATTCACCCAGCTTTACTCTGCAATCAGGTTCATCTGTCACGTCCTGTCTATTATGAAAGAGTTGAGTAAATTCAAACTGCAATGTCTTCCATTATAAAGTTAAGGCAAAGGGAAGCTATGGGATTTAAAAATATTTCAAGGGTAAAATATATTTTGAAAATAAGCCCACTGAATTAAGTATACATCTGGTTTGGTTTGGTTTGGTTTGGTTTTATGGCATATCAACTATTGTAGATTATTTAATTCTAAGTCCTCTTTATATATATATATATATATATTAGATTAATGTAATTTGTAAACATAAGCCAACAAAGTTAAATGGTTCCATGTATTGCTATATATCACGAAAAGTTCAATTAAGCATCAAACATTTGTTAACAAACGGTTAAATTATCTAACAGTTCTATATCTAAGCCTCTCTTTTCAATAGCTACTACACCAAGGTGTAGAGGAGGGAGGTACTCTTTTCCCTGGATTGCGCCATTTTACCCTTGATGCGTACCTTGTATTGCTCTGTTAAGTATCAAGTACCATTTTTAAAGTTTTGGTATGACACGACCTGGGATTAAATCCAGGTCTCCCCCCTCTACCCACTAGGTCAATAAACCGGCCCAGTAGCCTTGACTACGGTCACCAACTTTATCTACTAACTCACTTACTTCATATTTAACAATTTTATTCAACGTTAGTCATTCGTTTTCAAAAAGTTTCAATGCAAAACAGTTATATTTGAGCGATAGCTAGGACCCTATCAAGTGATACCACTCCAAGCCTGAGCAGACCTGAGGGCGAGGGCAATGAAGGGATAGTCCACCTTCCTTAAAGCTCCAATATTATTGGAGCTTCACTATCAGTTCATTTAGTGTCATATCTATGACCCACGTTGGGTGGGGATCTTACACCTTCGCAGAGATGCAGTCGGTGTATTCTACATACTCAACCGACAGGGCAAGAGCATAGATCTGTTCTTTTCGTCAAACACAATGTTCCTGCTTGTCAGGTCTGTTGAGGAAATAGCTTCATACAGGCTAAATACATTGACTAATATTTTCCTTGATGATAGCTTCTTAAAAAGTAGACCAAGAAAAACATATTATATTACAAAATATAATGATACTCGCAGGCTCAACAGTTACCTTAGGCAATACCCAATGACGTCCTACTTACAGAATAAATATAACTACTGAGAAATAGATAAATAAGGGATGTGTATCTAATTATCATTTAACAGTTATCCCCTTTTAAAAATTATTATAGTCAGAACGTGAATGGAGACCCCAAAATAATTATTAAGTATATGTTTATCCAACAACTTAGCAACGGACAGAATATGTCACAAGGTCAATTATAAGCAGAGAGATACCAAATTGAATTCAATTTTCCTTATTCTTGACTGGTTGCGTAACAAAGACTAAAGAAAGCCAGACCTACTATTTACCTCTAGTAGAAGAAGAAAAAATGGGTTCATGCTTTTCTGAAAGGCATTAGTGTGAAATGAAAAGAAAACCATCTCGTCTTGGATTTGAATTCTTGTCAACAATTCCATTTCAAACAACTGTAACCGTTACGCTAAGCATGGATATTAAGTTGTAATTTAGTTGGCAATTTATTTTATTGTTATAGAGAATTTTATTGCTATGTCGTTTACTCAAATGACTCGGCTTCGGGTAATTTTCATTCTTCAGTTTGGTTTAATTTGTTTGAGTTTTATGGCATATCAACCATTGCAAGTTATTGCTAAACCTTCTTTATACATATATATGATTTGCAAACGTATAGTTTGTTGATAACATCTTTAATCAGGCCTGAGCTCATTTATTTGCGCACAGTTAAAAAGTTATTGATATGATTTGGAGGTCTATAGTTTGTAGGTAATCTTATTTTTAATGAGTCAGAGAAAATTTGTTGACACACAAATATTACTTTTGTTTACACACAGTTAAATGGTTCCAAATATTTTAATACGAATCGTCTTATTTAGTGTTAATCATTTGTTTGCACACACTAAAATGGGTTCAAATATTGCTATCTTAGATCAATAGTTTAATTCGCACACAGTTAAATCGTTTCAAGCTTCACTTCGTAATACAAAGAATTCGATTTAGACACACAGTTAAAGAGTATCAAGTATTGCTAATATACTAATATCCAAATATACTCCCTCCAGCTATGGATAAATAGTAGGGCAGACGAGGTTCTTCAGCCTTGGCGAGGCAACTAGTCTAGGAGAAAGACAACTCTAAATTCAAACCTGTAAAACTCCGCTTAAAAAAATTGATCTTGTGTCATATCCTGCCCAAGCGGAGGGGTTGGTAATATGATCAAGTATTGCTAATCAATGCGAATATTTCTATTCAACATTACTCATTTGTTCCAAACATTGCTATGTATCACTAACAATTCAATTAAACATCAGAGGGAATCTCCTCGTGGTGTAATGGTTAACGCGGTCGACTGCGGAATCGTAATAAGCGAGTTCGAATTCCAATCGCGCTATTATGTTCACTTTCGGGCAAATATCCTTGAGAAAGCTATGAACCCCCTTATCCTGCCAGTTATAGGTTAAACAGTACCACTGCTGTTCTTCTAGAAGGATGGCTTTGGCATTAAATAACCTATAAAGGTTGATATGCCATTAAACAAAGACCAAAATTTAACATCAGTAATTTGTTTACGGTCAGTTGCAAGGTCACTGTTCTATTTTTAAGAATTCAATGTACCATGTCATTTGTTCGCACACAGTTTAAATATCTAACAGTTCTATTTGAGTGATAGATAGAATTGTATAAGTCGCACACAGTTTAAATATCTAACAGTTCTATTTGAGTGATAGATAGAATTGTATAAGTCGCACACAGTTTAAATATCTAACAGTTCTATTTGAGTGAAAGATAGAATTGTATAAGTCGCACACAGTTTAAATATCTAACAGTTCAATTTGAGTGATAGATAGAATTGTATAAGTCGCACACAGTTTAAATATCTAACAGTTCTATTTGAGTGATAGATAAAACTGTATCAGTTGCTTCTACTCCGGGATAGAGTGTACCTGGGGACAAAGAAGATGTCCCAAAAGCTTCATGATTGCAACCACACCATCATATCCTTTTGTGTCATATCCAGGACACTCGTTGGTGCTGGAAGGGGGTTCTTATCGCTCAGCAGAGATTGTATCGGTGAATTCAACAGCACAAGGCGACTGTGCTTTTCATTGTTTGGAGGTAACATAGATACAGAAACACAATCGATATCATATAGAATTAGGAGGAATCCCCGTGGCGTAATGGCTAATGTGCAGGACAGCAGCAGCGAAGAAAGCGAGTTCGAACTCCGGCCGTGCAGTCACGTTCACTTTCGGACTAATACCCTTGGGAAAGGTATTCAACTCCTTATTTCACCAGTTAGTGGTTTGATAGTATCACTGCTGCTTTTCTACAAGAACGGTATTAAATAACCCACGACGGTTGATATGCCAATTAGCAAAGGATCTGTAGCCGAATGTAGACATAAGAAGGTCAAATAATAATAATGAAGTAGATAACTGAATTTTAATCTGAAAATATCACTGAATGATGTTCGATAAATATCCACCTGCGAATTAAGCGTTCGGAATAAAAAAAAAAAAATTATAAATACCCATATAAAATAAATAGGTTATCCATCGTGAAGCTACGAACTAATTCTCATTCAAAGTTGAGATTTAGCGAGAAAATGTTTATACATATGAGTGATGAAACTTTCTCGGGTCAAACAAAAAGGGAATGGTTTGTTTATAAGAGTTAAATAAACATGTGAAATGATGAGCCGATATGTTGAAATATTGGATGAGTATTTGCAATAGGAAATAATAAACATTCCTTTCTTGAACAAGTCGAGAACGTTACAGCAACCCTTATTTTTCTTTGATATCCTTCGCTCATGGCTCGACCTTTAATGTCATCGACAATAAATATGGGATTTAAACAACTACAGGTCAGATTTGACAGAAAATCATATTAATGAGGGGGACAATAACAAGGGTGCCCCAAAATGATTTAAGGTCATTGATTATATATACGTGGTGCTTTGAATAAGTTTCCAGACTTTTTTGTACAGGCATTTAAAACTGTCGTAGACACTTGAAAATTCAGTATGTTATTGCTATACATCTTATGAGATGACTGACCAATTTTTAGGTTCAAATGAACTGCTACAGCAGGAATGGGAATACACACTACTAAAGCCTGATTGTCACAGCTGGTGAATTTAAAAAATAGTCCAGACCTTGCACCCTGTGACTTTTGGTTATCCCCTAACCTCAGAGGCTGTCGTTATGAGAAAATTGAGGATATGAAAGAGGCTGTGACGAAGGTCATTGACACACTGACACAAGAGGTCTTCGATGGGCCCTTCCAGAAGTTGTTGGAACGGTACAACTAGTGCATTGCAGCCGGAGGAGATTACTTCGAAGGGAACTAGAGTTTCATGTGTGTATTATCAATAAAAGTGCCCATACGAAAAAAGTCTGGAACCTTATTTAATGATCCTCGTATATATATATATATATAGTATATATATATATATATATATATATATATATATATATATAAGTAATGTTGGTGACTATACTTGAGGGTGACCAGAAGGCTTCCTTTTCAATGGCTACTACACCGAGGTGTAGGGGAGGCGCTATTCGTTTCCCTGGATTGCTCCACTTTACCCTTGATACATACCTTCTATTTCTGATTGCTACGCAAGTAGGTATCAAGTACCATTTTGAAAGTCTTTGGTATGACGCAACCTGGGATTGAACCCAGGTCTCCCGCACCATTGGCGAACACTCCACCCACTAGGCTAATGAGCCACTTTCATATGTTTCTTCGTTCAGAAATTATAATACTGTAAAGAAAAACAAACCATGCAAGCAACTGCACGAGGATATATTATGCAGTTACTTAATAAAAAGGAGTTTTAATGTTTCAGTCCGATTGTCAGTTTAATGATTTCTCTCGGTTGGTTTTGGCAGTAAATAACCTACGAAGTTTGATATACTATTAATCCAAAAATAAACCCAATCAATCAAAACAGTTTCTTAAAATCAGCATTTTAAAAAAGTAACGCATTTCCCTACAAAAGCTCATATCTATCTATATATCTATCTATGTCCATATCTATATTATTTTGTTCGTTTTTATTTACTTTAAACATCATATAACACACCCATGCTTCTTTATCAATGTCAGTCTGATTCACTCAGCTATCCGTTTATTTATCGAAATATATATATATATATATATATATATATATATATATATATAAGATGAAGCTCAATCATTTTAAATGAGGTGTTTTGTAACTTTCAGAAACAATTTAACGAAAGAAGGAAACAAATTATAAACGTTGGGTTTCTGTTTGATTGTGTTGCAGTTTGAAACTTAAATAGCGATTTGGTCAGACATTATTTAGAAACTTATTACAATTTTAATTGTAACGATTCCAATATGTTAGTTAATGTATATATATATTTTTTTAAAAGCCGGAAATGTGTTGAATCTTGTTTGATTTCAAACCACAATATTATCTAAAAGAGGTCGGTTTTTTCAATTTGTCTCCTGATTTGGTCAGATTGGTGCTGTTAAGTAACACATGCCTTACTTGAAATAATATGGCTTCATCATTTATCTATACAGACAGATACATAAATAGTTGAATGAATAAGCCTGACTTTGATAGAGACGGATGGATGTGTGATGGAATGTTTAAAATTGGTAGATAGGAACCACAAAATATAAATATCAACACAGAGAGAGAGAGAGAGAGAGAGAGAGAGAGAGAGAGAGAGAGAGAGAGACACACACACACACACACACATATATATATATATATATGTGTGTGTGTGTGTGTGTGTGTGTGTACTGATGAGATATGTGGGTTTTTTTAAGTAAATAAGTAATGTTTTTGAAATGAATTTTCGAACAATTATTACATCACATAAATTTTGAAAAAATGCCACCAACGGAAATAGAATGTTTAAAACTTTTCATCTGTTCTTTTCATTGAAACGTTTATTCTATCTATCTATCTATCTATCTATCTATCTATCTATCTATCTATCTATCTATCTATCTATCGTGTAACGTGGTTTAATTTGCTTTGATGCGGGAAATATCATTATATATATATATATATATATATATATATATATATATATATATATATATATATATATATGGTTTTCAGAATAAGCGATCCCAGACATCACAGATTCTAACAATCCATCGAGATCGAGTTAATGCAAAAAACCTTGAGGTAAGACACGTATTTGCTGATTTCTCCAAGGCATTTGATTTTATACTCGGAGGGAAGATGGAGCAAATACTTCTGACCAATGGTCTCCCAAAGGAAACTGTCGTAGCCATAATGATGCTCTATATAAACATGAAAGAAATGTTCGCTTACTGGACAGTGACACAAACTTATTTGACATCGCTGCTGGGGTTCTGTAAGGGGATATATCAGCCCCATAGCTGTACATAATCTTCCTAGACTATGCACTTCGAATGTCGATAGAACCAATGAAAGAAAATGGTTTTAATCTAAAAAAGGCAAGAAGCAGACGATACCCTGCCTAAACTATAACGGAGACAGATGAAATAACGCACCTAGCAAACACACCTACTCAAGCCGAATCGCTGCTGCATAGTCTGGAAAATGCAGCAAGAGGCATTGGGTTCTATGTTAATGCAGACAAAACGTAATACATGTATTTTAATTTAAAAAAAAAGAAGATATCGACACACTGAATGGTTTTTGACTGAAACTAGTGGACAAGTTCACGTACCTCAGTAGCAGTATCTCATCTACAGAAAATAATATCAATATGCGACTGGCGAAGACAAGGACTGCTATTTATAGGTTATCGCCCACATGGAAGACAAACCTATCCAATTAAATGAAATGTAATTTTTTCCAAGCAGCAGTCATGTCATATCTAATATATGGATGCACCACATGGACACTGACAAAGCGTATAAAAAAACGCAAGACGGGAATTGCTCAAGAATGTTACGATTCATATTGAACAAATTTTGGCAGTAACATTAGACAAAACAGCAGTTGTACGGCCACCTACCCCCTATCTGTAAGACTATCCAAATAAGACGGACAAGACATGCGGGACACTACTGGAGAAATAAGAACGAACGCATAAGCGATGTTTTCCTCGGGACGCCATCATGCAGACGTGCATGTGTTGGACAAACAAAGAGTACTTATCTGCAACAGCTCTGTACTGACTCAAGATATTGTCTTGAGGCACTGCCGGAAACGATGGATGATAGAGAAGAATAGCGATTGAGAGTCAGGGAAATCCATGCTAGCAACTCGACATAATGATGGTGAAATATATATTCCATGAAAAAGCAAAAGATGCACGGATTATTTCTTATATGAGATTTGCCGATGTTTCAATCTTTACAACCATCTTCACATTACCCAGAATATGGTCGTAATGATTGAAAGGTTGGTATATTCTATATAATGAATATATCCTTTGAATATAAGGTTTGCTTTCTTATTTCATATTTACGTTCCGTCTGTTTTATTTCCATTATTCTCTAATATCTATCTATCTATCTATGCACACACACACACACACACACACACACACACACATATATATATATATATATATATATATAGAGAGAGAGAGATAAGAAAGAAAGTATGAAAGAAGAAGACAGGAAGAGAAAAAATGGAGAAGTTGCGGGAGAGGAAAAGGAAAATTGAAACTTTGCCTTGAGATTTTGTGAAAATCCTGTTTAATTTAAATCCCTGGTCCGTGTGTGAATGCATTTATCATCTAAATGATAGAATACAAATGAAACTTGTTAGAATGAAAAAAGAAATAATGAAAAACATCAATTATCTCATGAAATAATTCAAGAGAATTTACATGAATAATTTCTGAACGTTTTTAAACATACTTGAAAGTAAAAATAATTAAAACTCAGCAATATATTTTGTTTGTATATTTCCTAAAAAAAAAAAACAACAAAAAACCCTAACATCCATCGATATGTTAGAATCCAAATCATTTTCCATATTAAAACATTTGCATTTCAAAAGCAATCAAATCAGTTGTAGAATTGAAAAACTAAAACAGGCAAATTTGTCAGAGCTAATTTTTCAAAACAGCTTACAAAATAGTAAAAAAAAAAACAAAACAAAAAAAAGACAAGAGGTAGGGGTGAAAACGGTGTTAGAAATACATTTTTATTTGCTACGATAAGAAACAGGATGTAGGTACATCTCTTGAGCAAGACTAATTTTCCTTTTACAGTCTTCCTTTAAGGAAATTTCATTTTCCTGCCAGCGAATTCCATTAGAGACGATGAAACATAAAACCAACTTGTTTTCTTTCCAGAAACTCTTCCTCATCTCCATGCCTCAAATCTTACCTTCACATCCTAGTAGTTCCTTCTGCTTGGGGCTCAATCGAGATAAATCTAAAAACTGGAAGCTAGAATATGTAACTGGAGAGGAACTGCCAACTGAGATGTACAACCAAAAAATACTTAATCTGCAACAGATTCATCACACAAAGGTACCCAAGTGTATATATATATATATATATATATATATATATATATATATATATATATATAAGCACAGGTGGGTAATCATTAACAAATATGAAGGTACAATTGCTAAAACACAAACTGATAGGTAAATAGCTATCTAGCAATATCATGTTTTCAATTGCACAAAACATAAAAATGTGATGGCAACAAGGGTATAACGTAAACCGCAGCGTAGAAGTTGACTTAAGGCATGAAAAAAAATCTTTACAAAACTTGAAATCGATTTATATGATAGGGCTAAAGTCCAAATCCTTATATCGCAGAATAGTCAAGCACAAGAAAAGTACTCCTAACAGTCGTTATCCACAACTTATAGCAATTCCAGTGGAGTATTACAAATATTTCCTCGTTGAACTTGTATTTGAACAATTAAATCAGAGATTAATATAATTTAATGAAACTAATATAAATTAAATATTATATTATAACTATATAACACAACGCTTCCAACAAATTATAGACGAACTATAAATACGAACCAGAAAGTCACAGCGCACTGGCGGCCAGTTAGACGAATATAGAGTGCGCATTTATATTAATATAAGATCTAATGTTTAATTTTTGCATGTTTTATATAATTTACTAGTAGCCTACAGTGTGTTTGCATGTCGTCCTATGTCGCAAATATAGGTCTAATCAATAATTTTGAGCTAAAATTTTAAGGTCGATTTACATGCCAGATCGAATTGTAGGCTGAAATTTATTGTGAATCTATTACACGCGTATCGATTGATCATTGTAATACAGTCTTCTGAGATCTCTTTTGACTGGATTTTTGCTTTTAAATTCAAGCCGATAAAGAACGAAATTCAATAATAAACAATCACATTCAGGAATGTAGTTTTGATACGCAGAGCTGAGCAATAACTCATAGAACCAAATGTGATCAAATGAAAATAATTCCTTTTCATTTAAACTTTTTATCCTTTTCCTTTGCTCTGTCTACAACTTACAAACATTCTTACGTTTGATATACATCATCACATCATGTCGCGCTGGTAGCATGGATCTAGACCCTTCCCTCACCACCCGTCTCTATCGTCGATCGCTCCCGGGAGGTTTTCCAGGCTATATCTTGTATCGGCACAGACCTGTTGTAGATAGGTTTTAGGTGGTCGTCCAGCCTTTGCTCGTCCATGAGAAGGAGTTCACTGAAGTACATCGCTTACGAGTTCGTTCTTACTTCTTCAGCAGTGTCCCGCATGTCTGGTCCGTCTAACTTGGATAGTTTTCGTGGTGGGTGGTAGGTGACAGTACAGCTGCTGTTTTGTGGGGTGTTGCCTCCAGGAATTGTTCAATATTGCTCGCAGTATTCTTGTGTAGTTTCTGTCGAGCTTTTTTCTTCACACATTTAGTTAGCATTCCTATGGTACATCCATATTGCAGTATCGACACGACCGCTGCTTGGAAAAAAAACTGCGTTTTTTATTAGCGGTCAGGTCTGACTTCCGTATGACCAATAGCTTACCGATAACTGTCCATGCCTTAGCTAATCGGGTATTGATGTCATTCTCAGTTAATGAGACACTGGTTCCGAGGTAGGTGAACTTGTCAGCTAGTATCAAAGGACGACTTGATTAAAGCACACGTATTCAGTGTTGTCTTCGTTGACATAATGAGTCCAATAGGTCGGTTTGAAATAATTTGTGTTGGATAGGAATGTTTAATATTATCAACTAGTGTGCAAATCATGTAACCAGAAAGCTGAAAATTTTTAAATGCAATCATTATAAAAGTTACTTGAAGCCATATAAATTTTTGCAAATTACAGGAAATATATAAGAATACGACAAATCATATAACTTTGTGCAAAGAAATTATTATTATTAAATAGGAATAGTAATTTTAGACCATATAAATTGCGCATAAATCATTGGTATTAGACAGGAACTCTGACACCATAGAAATTGGTGCTAACAAATGCTTATAGAAAAACTCGGTTAAAAGAACCATGCAATGAAACGTTGGAAATGTCACGATTACAATCAATCATTTACAAACAAATCTAGTTTCGGCATAAAATATCTGATAAAGAGTTACTATTGCCCTAATGAGTAGAGTGTTTCCCAATGATTCGGGCGACCGGGGTTCAACCCCAGGTCGAGTCACACCAAAGACTCAAAAACTGGAACTTGATGCCGCCTTGATTAGCAGTCAGCACTATAAGGTGAGGATCAAGGGTAAAGTAAAGCTATCTTGGGAATGGAATTGCGCCCTCTCCTACACTTCGGTGTTGTAGCTATTGTAGAGGGGGCCTTCGAGTCATCCTCGTCTAAGGTCACCAACTTTACTAACTATGACGTTAAGCAAATACTCATCTCTCTCTCTCTCTATATATATATATATATATATATATGTGTGTGTGTGTGCGCATATTTCGTTGAACAATATGGATATGTTTTGTCTACACATTTTTGTATATGTTCTTTCCAGTTACCGAATTGATTTTATAGCGTCTTGCGGGAATTAGTTGATGAAACTCCCATAAATGACTGTTACCCATATACTTTCTGCCTGATCTTGGGACATCAGGGTTGTGTATATTACAAAAGCGATGTGACCTTTGTATGTACATTACTACTTAATAAGTGTTTATCATGTATACTGGTGTGTTGTTGTAGCGTTTTATTCGTTTCTTTAAGTAGCAGCAGTAGCTAAAAACATTTAAGTACATTAGTTCTGGATTCGACATCGATTCAACTGAGTTTGGATTGTTTCCTTCTGATTTGGAGTGCCTCGAGGATTTGTAATTTTTGCTTGCTATTTTGTTGTTCTTATATTGTGTTTTCTGTAAGAATTTTCCGAAACTCAGTTTTTGGGGAAGAATGATTTTAGATATTGAGCAATTGAAGTGATATCAGATAGTAGCATAGTGTGTCTTCTCAATAGGGTAGTTGAGGTTAAGCTAACGTATACACTGTTATTCTCTGAGTTGCAATCTTCTAAAATACATTTAAATTGATATACAACGTTAGTTTTTTGCAAAACTCCATGTCTATATTGTTCAATATAATCAGCATTAATGAAAAAAGGCTGCCCAAACACACAGACACACACAAACACTTATGTGTGTGTGTGTGTGTGTGTGTGTGTGTGTGTGTGTGTGTGTGTGTGTGTGTGTGTGTGTGTGTGTTAAATTGTGATTCCAATTTAACAGCAAAAATACTTTTAATTAATAAAATATTTTCCAGCGCTCTATGCAAAACAATACATCTTGATAAAAATCTTGAGCCTCGTTCCATATCCTCACCACGTTTGTGATGGTTCTATGGTTCCCGAAACGCGTATGATCTTAGGGGTAGAAGTGCTACCTTTCCGGTCACATGGTTTTAAACTCAAAGTTAGGCTTTTACTGGATAGTCACCAATCAAGGCTAGATATCTTATCTTCAATCACATTTGTTGATGCCTTTCTCACGAGCGTTACTGGGAAGGGAACAACAAAATCGCACAGTCTTAAATTCATTTTTGCTGTGTATCAAAAGTAATTTCATTCCCTTATCAAATGATATCAGAAGTAATTTCATTTTCGGGATCAATCAAAAGTTATTTCTTTTCCTGGCTGTTTCAAAAGTTTTTTGAACTTCAGCTAATAAGGAAAGTACTTTTGTTTTGGTTTTGTAACAAAAGTATTTTGTTTTCAGCCAGTATCAAAAGTAATTTCTTTTTTATTTTATGTATTAAAAGTAAATTCATTCTCAGTGTGTATCAAAAGTGATTTCGTTTTTAGTGAGTATCAAAAGCAATATTTTTCTCTGTGTATTAAAAGTAAATTCGTTTTCAGTGTATTTAAAAAATAATTTCTTTTTTAGTTTGAATGAAAAGTAATTTCGTTATTGTGCTGTATTAAAAGTAATTTCGCTTTCAACGAATTAGAATAGACATCGTTTTCAGATTATTATTTTAGGTGTGTATCAAAAACAGATTCGTTTTTAGCGTTTATAAATAATAATTTCTTTTTCGGCGTAAGTAAAGTAAATTAGTCTTTGAAGTGTATGTAAATAATATATTTTCAGCCAGTATTTAAAATAATTTCGTTTTTGGCGTGGATCAAAAATAATTTTGTTTTTAGAGTGTATCAGGAGTAATTTTGTTTATTGTATCAAAAGTAATTTCGTTTTTAGCGAAGATCAAAACTAATTTCATTTTTACTGTGTATTAAAAGTATTTCCGTTTTCGGTGTGTATCAAAAGTAATTTCGTTTTCGGTGTGTATCAAAAGTAATTTCGTTTTTATCATGTAGCAGGAGTAATTTTGTTTATAGTATCAAAAGTAATTTCGTTTTTATCATGTAGCAGGAGTAATTTTGTTTATTTTATCAAAAAATAATTTCGTTTTCGGGATGTATCAAAAGTTATTTCATTTTTAGCTTGCATCAAAAGTACTCTCGTTTTTAGTATGTGTTGAAAGTTATTTCGTTTTCGGCGTGTATCAATTGTGATTTCTTGTACAGAGTGTTTGAAAAATAATTTCATTTTCAGCTTGCATCAAAATTAATTTCATTTTTAGTATGTGTTGAAATTAATATCGTTTTCGGTGTGCATCAAAAGTAATTTTGTTTACAGCCTTTATCAAAAGTAATTTCGTTTCGTTTACAGCGAGTGTTAAATGTAATTTCGTTCTTAGTGTGGTTAAAATATAATTTCGCTTTTAGCATGTATCAAAAGTATTTTAGTATGTATCGAAAGTAAGTTTGTTCTTAGAGTTTGTCAAAAGTAATATTGTTTTCAGCGTGTATTGAATGTAATTTTGTTTATAGTGTGGGTCAAAAGAAATCTTTTTCATTCAAAAACTGCAGTATTTGTCATTTTACGTTCTTTTAGGTACCCAGTCACCTGGGTCTGTTAAATGCACTGACTACATTAATGCTGAGGGCAAAGATTCCTCAAAACGAGTGTCCAAATATGACACTAAACGATCTGATAATGAGGCTCCAGTAATGTTGGAGCTTAGGGGAATGCGTAGTTCCCCTTCACTGCCATTGCTCCCAGTTCCACTTTAGCTTGGAGTGGTAGCACCTGATAGAGTCCTTTCTGTAGATCAAGTAGAAGTTTTAAACTGAGAGAAAAAAAGGAATTAGTATAACTTGTGTTGTTTGAAATAGAATTGTTGGATCATTTAATTCTGTGTAAACAAATTACTGATGTTTAATTGATTTTTTAGTGATACATAGCAATATTTGGAACAATCTAACTTTTTTGACTCATAATAAATTGAATTGTTAGTAATAGAAGATTCCTTAATTGTTTACAAATCACATATTTAATATCTATGTAAAAACAAGATTTGGTATTAAACTAGC
Source organism: Sepioteuthis lessoniana (assembly GCA_963585895.1). Taxonomy (NCBI): domain Eukaryota; kingdom Metazoa; phylum Mollusca; class Cephalopoda; order Myopsida; family Loliginidae; genus Sepioteuthis; species Sepioteuthis lessoniana. Next base: position 110,667,938 of record OY757905.1, on the reverse strand, counting down.
AACAATGGTTGCTATGCAATAAAATCAAACCAAACCAAACCAAAACGAAGCACCATTCAGATTACATCGGCGTATTCTCAGCTTTGCTAACAGAGCTTTAATCTTTAAACTGATCTATTAACCTTAAGTTTTCGGGTGAGCATTGTCTTTTGTATGGGTAGTTTATTTGCTACATCCCGCCTTTTCTTCTCTTTTAATACTTTTCTCTCTCTTTTTGTTGCTATACTGAACATCTCTTATACGTATATATATATATATATATATATATATTGTTTTGATAGGCCGCTAGTCGTTATCTAAAGACCGCAGATTGTTTTCTTTGCAAGATCTTCAACCGAAGGCGTTCAAGTCCTCTTGTTATTTTTCTTATGTCTGGGTCAAGGTGGTGGAGAAATGCCCAATAGTAGCCCAAATGCTTTGGACCATTTCGCTACTGGTCCTCAGGGATTGTGTTTGGTTGTTTGTTTCTATGGGTTTTATTTATATTTATTTGGATTTAAAAATATTTTTAATATGTGGTTCGCTCATTTTATTAGAATCGATGGTATTGAATACGTTTTATATATCAATACCTGTGATGAATGGTATTTTGTTTGTAGCAGTTTTTTATTATTTTTTATTTTTATTTTTTCGAAGATTTTTTAGCAGTTTTTTATTGATATTTTCATTTGTGATTTTTGTATTGTTAATTAAGATATTTCTTATATCCGTGGATTTGTGTTAGTCCGTTTTTTTGAATGATTTGTCATTAGATGCTGTTTTATGCCATGGATGTAAGAGAAGTGATACCTAAAACGATGAGAGAGTGTTGTTGTTATATGACCAATACATATATATATATATATATATATATATATTTAGAGAGAGAGAGAGAGAGAGTGTATGACCATTATATATGTATATATATATATAGAGAGAGAGAGAGTGTGTGTGTATGACCAATATATATATATATATATAGAGAGAGAGAGAGACAGTGTGTGTGTGCATGTGTGACCCGATAGGGCAAAGGTCAATCGACTACATTCATTGACCATAAAAATAAGAATTAACCACTGTGGATTTTAAAAGAATGAACTCTGTATATTGCAAAAAGTAAAAATCGATGAAATGAGATTCCGAAGGAGTAAATATATTGAAACTATTGTTCTTCATTGTTCTGATGAATGAGAAACCCCAAACATGAATGTTTTGACTACAATCTAGAATAAGCAGAAAATTGGCTCAGGAGATTTGACTAGGAGTTAAGCTTTGTCTATGAACGTCCCGAGAAAGAAAATTTACGGAAACAGTTATTAAAAAACAATTTAACTATGGACAATTCTAATTCAATTATCTTACCGTTATGAATGCACAGTTAATGACGTCATGTCACGGGAACATAAAATTATAATAATTCTAAATTCAAAGAGGACGCTCCATTTCGGCGAAAGTAAGAGGAAAGCAGGTGTAAAGTGGGTGACAAACAGTGAGAGGCGGAATCTATAGTCGAAAACTGGATTAGTCGATTTATATTTTTATCTTAACCCGTCCCCACACCCCTATGGATATATACACAAAATACAAGAAATTTCTTCCCCCGTTATAAGAGACCCACGGAGCGAGCACAAATTGATTACTCTATTTGTGTCGCTCGAGGCCCTGGCCCTACGCCAGACTGCCCAGACTAAAGAGGCAGAGAAAAGCTATATTACATGTTGCCTGAACGTGATGCAGACTTACCGATGTACAACACAATAGAAGAAGTGAAAGAAGACTGAGATAAAGCGATACCTAGAGATGCCCTTGTGGAGATAAAAAGTGAAGAGAAATCGATATAAGATGTTGCCTTAGAGATCAACACTAAGCGGACGAGAGATGCCCTTGTGCCAGGCTCGTGGAAAGAAAGAAGTGAAAAGAAATCGAGATAATACGAAAAGTTAGAAACCACTGCGGAGTTGACTAGATATGCCCTTGTGTCAGGTTTGTGGAGATATAAATCGAGACGATATGATTGTGTAATCGTCGTAAGAAATTGACACAGCGACACGAGTTCAAATCCCGGACGAGAATGATTGCATTTCACATAGCTCTAATACCCTTGGGAAAGGTATGAATCCACTTATTCTTCCTCCAGCTATGGGTAAATAGTAGGGCAGACTAGGTTCTTCAGCCTTGGTGTGGAAACTAGTTTAGGAGAATCAAAACTCTGAATTCAATCCTTTTAAACTTCGCTTAAAAATGACCTTGTCTCATATCCTGCCTGAGCGGAGGGGTGGGTAAATATGGATATGATAACTCAAGGTGACGTTTTTCTTGACTGCTGTGAGTAAAGAAAAAGCGAAGTGATTCAGGAGAACACCACAAGAGAAGAATACTTCCGCTGAGAGAACGCGAGTTGAATTCCTTGACGCTCTCATACCTGACCTTCTACCAAACTACCCTGAGAATAGAAAGTGAAAAAAGCCTGTCATATTACGATATTGTGAAATAATCCCATGGATTGAGAGAAAGCAAATATAACTACCATTGAGATTACCTTAAGCCAAAAATAGAAATACCTAAAGTTATGCATAGAATTGAGAGACTGATACTTTATTTAGAGGGTGTCTAACTTAACCACACCCTACTTCGGAGATGTGTGAATGCTTGTAGCATTGTTAAAGGCATTTCTTTTCATACTAAATATCATTATAGTTACAAAGCTGAGTGTGATCTATATTTGTTGACGTCGTCTCCTTTTTACTTTCATAATTTTGCGGTCTCTTTCGTTTACTCACCGATCGGCAACTCAGATTAGTGATTGATCTATTGCCTGGATAAAAAAAAAAAAAACCCCAACGCAACGTTAGTACATAATCATGTCACCCGAATATATATCCGACCAACGGAACGATCGGCAGATCGGAAGCGGAATCCTACCCATGTTTGGTGAGCCTGGTTGTACCGTTACACACACACACACACACACACACACACACACACACACACACACACACATATATATATATATATATATATATATATATATATATATATATAAACAAGCACATAATACAACTAAAAAGAATATAAACTCAAACTTCTCTGCTTGTTAGAATCTCAACTGGAAATTAGAAACAGAGTTCTACAATCATTGATACCCCTTTTCCAACACTTTGCTTAGAAACCAAACAGCCCTATCAGGGTGTTTGGGAATTTGAGAGATAGGGGGTAACTCCACAAATTAAGTGGTAATTTATTATGAAATTATCTTGTCCTGAAAACTTCAAAGGGAAAAATAAGCATCATTAAATATACATTTACAATCCAACTATTAAATGAACAGAATGGACTATTTTTTAAATGCCGTCGTAAGAACAGATTTAAACTCACATTATCGTCATCATATCGCGCCGCCAGCACGGATCTTCCTTCCCCTCTCTCACCACCCGTCTCTAGCATCCATCGCTCCTGGTAGGCCTTCAAGGCTACATCCTGTATCAGCACAGAGATGTTGTATATAGATTCTAGCTGGTTGTCCTGCCTTTGCTCGTTCATGTAAAGGGATCCACAGGAGTATGTCACTTATGAGTTCTTCCCTACTTCTCTAGCAGTTTCCCGCATGTCTGGTTCATATACCTTGGATAGTTTTCGTGATAGGTGGTAGGTAGATGTACAGCTGCTGTTTTGTGGGGTGCTGCCTCAAGGACTTGTCCAATGCAGCTTGCTGCATTCTTGTGTAATTGCCGTCAAGCTTTTTCTCCCTACGTTTAATTAGCGTCCATGTCGTGCATTCATATAACAATATCGACATGACTGCTGCATGGAAAACACTACCTTTTATTTCATCGGTCAAGTCTGACTTCCATATGACCGATAGCCTATCAATAGCTGTATATGCCTTTGCTAGTCACGTGCTGATGTCTTTCTCGATATGATAAAGGTTAATAATAAAAAAAATCTATATTGAAATCAACAACAGGATACAATTCATGGCAACAGTATTACCATTGGTATTATTGGTTATGTAAATGCGGTAAAAACAACAACAATAAGTTAGCAATAATTGTCATGATAGTTAACTTTTGATTATGTGTCATATAATGATTAATGATTAATTATATAATGATATTAATGATTCTAACGGTAATTAGAATGGCAGTATACAGAATAGAAAAATTTATAAAAATATTGACATTAAAAGATGATGAAACTTCCATCCTAAATATGAATTAGATAAGACCCTAACAAATTCAACTAAAGTTTGATATTAGAAGAAGTATTTATCGCCACGTTTTTTATAATAAATAAATTAATAGATGAATAAATCGACAGATTTTTTCATAAAATATAATACATCAACATAAATATTTCTGTTGCAGAAGATCCTGCAAGTGCTTTTTTTTTTTTTTAGATAAATAAGGATACATGATACTAGACATTAAATTTACATCCGGTTTTGACACAAACAGGAGACCCATATATTTTTATCACACCTGTTTATATATTTATTAATATTTTTCTTTTTTTTTTAACGAGTAAGAAGCCATTGAAAGAATATTTTTATATATTTTTCTCCATTATGTGATGGCTATCTGAATAGGTTTGTTTCTCATTCGGATGGACCAGCTGAAATAAATTTATAATTGCTAAATGAGAGTGTTAAGTTTTTCTTCCACGTATATATATATATATATATATATATATATATATCTGATAGGAAAGGTGTTATCGTCGTAGGAAGTGGACTCAACTACCCAGTTAAACATCCTGAATGAAACAGGTTGAATTTCAAATAGTACTAACACCACTGAGAAAGGTAGGAATCAAATTATATTTCCTGCAGGTATAGGTAAATAGTAGGAAATAATGGGCTCTTTAACATTGGTAGGGGAAACGATTTAGGAGAAAGAAAACTCTAGATTCAAACTGAAGTATGGGCTCCATTAGCCTATTATTACACAACTTATGCTACATGAGTAACACTCCAATTGCCATGGTTACCACACACACACACACACACATGTTAAGAGCAATATTGAACAAGTCCTGGCAGCAACACCCACCGAGGCACCAACTATACGGTCACCTACCACCTATCACGAAAACTATCCAAGCGAGACGAACCAGACATGCCGGACACTGCTGGAGAAGCAAGGACGAGCTCGTAAGTGATGTACTCCTGTGGACCCCCACATATGGCCAATCAAAAGCAGGACGACCAGCTCGAACATACATACAGCAGCTATGTGATGATACGGGATGTAACACTGAAAACCTGCCAGAGGCGATGAATGATAGGGAGACGTGGAGAGAGAGGGTCGGGGATATCCGTGCTAGCCGCACGACATGATGATGATGATAATATATATATATATATATATATATATATACATATATATATACATATATATATATATATATATATATGTTATCAATGGCAAATGTGCTTGGGCGTTTAAAGCATAGTCAAATTTTATTCTGATGTACTTATATTGCTATTACTAATATTAATATTTATGTGATAATTATTTCACTCATTGAGTTTTCATAGCGGCAGTAACTGAAGCATTTCAACGAAAATGAAGTCACAAAAATGTCTCCTTCTTTCAGTATTTTAGCTGATTTCTCTAATCCTGTGATGGTGATAGTCTCTTCTCATGGTGGCTCGTCCATACAAACGTCTTCCTTCGCTTTCTGGGACCATTCCAAAAACGATTATTATTTTATTGTCTTTACTTCTGCCATTTCAAAAGGTTTTTGATCGAAAATGGAAGAGAACTGTTCTAGGAATATTTCTGGTCACGTCCATTTTTTTTAATGTTTTGGATCATCAAAATGGCATTAAAAAATAGCTCCTCAAATAACGATACTAAATACATTGAGTTTGTTTTAACTGAACAAATGGAAAATCAGATCATTAGTTTAGCTTAGTTTAATAGTTTTAACGATAATAAGTTTATTTTTTCTTGGAAGATACACGCAGAAACACATACACTGTTTTACACGTAGCTTTATATATATATATATATATATATATATATATATATATATATATATATATATATATATATATATATATTGTGAATATATAGTGTATATATATATATGCATATATATATAGTGAATATATAGTGTATATATATATATGTAGTGTATATATAATATATATATATATAGTGTGTATATATATATATATATATATATATATATATATATATATTGTGAATATATAGTGTATATATATATATGCATATATATATAGTGAATATATAGTGTATATATATATATGTAGTGTATATATAATATATATATATATAGTGTGTATATATATATATATATATATATATATATATATTTATGAAAACTGTTTCTATTCAAAGTGAGTTTTTCACACCTGGTACTGATTGATGGTTTTCACTGAAGTCGGAGTGAAAACATATCTCCTCACTTCCCCAGGTCTCTTCTCAGTATTCTACCTGTGGTCGGGGCGATTTCAGTTCTCACTTGCATTTGCAATTCTCTTTTTCCAGTTTATCTGTGATATTTTCATTTTATACTTTGTGGGTTTTTTTTTTAATGAAGACTGGGTGATGCCATATCTCCTTCGACCTTCAGGACTCTGCCAGGTATTCCTGCTAAACTTAACAGATAGGTTCGGATACTTTCCAGTCTTTTTTCTTGGGCCTTTTAGAACCCTTCTAATTGCTACCAACTACTATTGATATGATCAAAACTTCCATGCTTTCAAGATTTTTCAGTTGTCGAGCAAGATCCATGTATTCTTACGTGTTTTCGCAGTCTTTTGTTTTTGCTCTATGATTCGTTGAAAGGGCAAAATCCACAACATGCAAATTTACTTTGTTAATTAAGACTCGATCAAGTTTTATGACCAGTATTTGGCCATCTGTTTTTATCACATTTTATGGTTGCCCAGTCGGCTGGTGCTGTAGAATACACTGACTGCATCTATACAGAGTAAGGCACCCGCCTCTAACGCGTGTCCTGGTTATGACACTAAACAATCAATTGGTGTGGTTCCAGTGATGCTGGAGCTTTGGGGGATGTGGAGCACCCCTTCATTGCTATCACTCCCTGGTCTACTCTGGCCCGGAGTGGTAGCATCTGATAGGGCCCTATCTATGGATGAATTAGAACTAACCTGCGCACTTATGCGGAAGTAAATTAGTTAAAATAGAATTGTTTTGATTTTTAAACTACGTACTTTTGCTAAACTGAATTGTTTGAAATAGAACAGTTTTCATCATGGAACCTAGTTCCGGGAACTGTTTTTAACATAGAAAATATACTTTCCCTAAACTGAACGGTCTGAATTAGAACTGTTTGACTAAAATAAACAGTTTCAAATAGAAATGTTTTTTGACAATTAAACTGTGTACTTACAGTTAAACTGTGTACTTGCGTTATACTGGATTTTTCCAAATAGAACTGTTTTGACATTTAACAGTGTGTAAACAAAATCTCGTCGAGTACTTAACTGAATTAGTTGAAATAGAACTTTTTGACATAATTGAAGAGCTTTAAATAAAAATATTTTTGACAATTAAATTGTGTACTCATGCTCAACTGAATTGTTTGAAATAGAACTGATTATTTGTTTAAAATGGACTTGGCATAAAATAACCTACAAAGTTTGATATGTCATGAAACCCAAACAACCAAACATATTTTATGAAGCCATTCTCCATAATTTTTAAAAGGAGTATTTCCCAACAGAACATAGTTTTGTGCCAGAGAAGCGTATATATTAACTTACTCAATTTTTTTTTCTTGTTTTCAAAACTGAGAATTTATCGCAAGAGTATAACTTGAGGACATTAAAAAATTCGATCGCCCACATTAACAAAATGGGTGTATATATATATATATATATATATATATATATATATATATATATATGTGTGTGTGTGTGTGTGTGTGTGTGTGTGTGTGTGTGATACTCACATTCACACACACAAACGCACATACAAACGTACGCAAACGTACACACTCACACACTTCTTGTTTACTTGTTCATATATATATATTCATATATTGTTTATATATATATATATATATATATATATATATCTGTGTGTGTGTGTGTGTGTGTGTGTGTGTGTGTGTGTGTGTGTGTGTGTGTGTGTGCGCGCGCGCTCGTGTATGTATGTGTGTGTGTAATACCTGAAGAAATTTTCATTTGGTTCATGTTATGTTGATCAGTTCAATTTAAAGATTACGTTTTAAAGTCGTCATATAGCTTTAGTTTTTGCCTTCTTCATTCGCTAAGATATCGAATTATGTTCAGTTGATGATGTAAACATTTTGGGACATAAAAAAAAAAGATTAAAAAAAAGAAAAAAAAAAAGAAATAAATACATAAATTATAACTACTTTCATCTGGGCAGTGAATGTAAATATACTTCCAAGTAAATATTTTTTAGATAACCACAGAAATAGTAGAGATTTTTTCATCAAGTTTTTCTGAACACGCTCAGATTTTAAGAAACTTAGTTTCATTTATACCTATTTTTCTCTTGTTAAATATAGTTTCAATCTCAACACATGTTAAACACACTTTGGGTTTGTAAAAGTAACCGATAGTATGAGACAAATGCCTAATAGCTTTCATTTATCATAATGAAGAAGTTTAATTACCCGTAAACAGTAAATTTTCCAGATATATACAAAAACAAAAAAAACAAAAAAAGATAAAAATAACAAAACAAATACCTTCGGAAGACTTGACTGAAAATGTAAGAAATTAGGATAAGTAATATTAATGTTCGCAGATTTAATAATTCTTGGCTTGAGATCAAATTTAATGCTTTATTTTTTCTCTCGGTTTATGGTATGAGGTTCGATTGATAAGTAAGGCACACCTACTGATTAGCGTCACAAATTGCCAGGATAAAAAGCGGTTCGAAAATGTATTCGGTTGTATATAACGTTTTATTGAAATATTACTCATCGGCTGTTCATTAGTACTACGTTAGTTACATATTAAGCAGCAATCATGGATAGGATTTTTAGCTCATGAAAACTTTAGACACATTGGAATGCAGAGTCGTATGAGAGTAGTATGGCGATAAATTTATGGTGATGAGCCCTTAGATATATTAGTCGTTTACTAAGGCCAGAATTATAGTCATCCGGAGAGAATTAAAGTCATTGACAATAGCCTATTAACTTACAAACCCTTATGCCTGTTATGTAAGAACTCGGAACTGAGCAGTTTCATCAGATTTTCATTTGCATAAATTCAGTACTTTTAAATGGATGTATGGTAAAATGATAGAAGCTGTATTCCGGTAATAGGTTAAAAATAAAACAAGCAAACAAAAATAAAATCAGGCAAAGAAATTTTGTTATAAAAACAAACAAACAAACAAACAAACAAGAAAAGAAGCAAACAAAAAACTAAATAATAAGAAAAGAGTATAATGTAATGTCTCATCAAGTATAGAACCTCTAAACTTAGCTTGACCTCGAAGTCCTACTGCTGTCCACTCAATCAGACACGGTTTCCTAAATTCAATGTACAAACGAAACACATCTTTATAAAAATATATCTCTCATTTTATTCTCGAAAAGAGACCACTGTTTGTTGTTAGTTTGAAAAATAGATGGAGACACATATACTCAGAGAGGGGATTTCTTCTTGTCTCATATCTTCTTCCGGGAGCCAGGGGGCAACGCTTGTACCCACTTGCGAGCCGTATCGTTAGAGACGACCTAACGCATCTGATCGGCTGCGTGTCCCTGGCTCGACTCTTGATTCTCTGCTCTGTCTAAATCTGACCGCGTGGTTATCACGTGGTCTCCTTCTGGTTACAGACCTGTTGGATCTGACTGCCCTGACACGCTGCCATCCCAATGTTTACTAAGCACAACGTGACAGCTCATCAAAGCACACGGGGTCACTAGGAACGAAACGAAAATCCATGTCATATGTTATATAACACAACATCTACACAGATGAATGACGGCTAGATACAGACATTTTTGAAATAAAGTGTGAACAAAATAAATCGGGAAAACTAACGATTTGGAATCACGGCTAAGCGTAGATTGATTGTCTGAAAAAAGTCACAAGGCCAAAAACAGAAAAGAAAAATGTCAGAGGTTTTTTAGTTGCGAACGCAACTAAAAGACAAAATTTGAGAGGCTTAAGTCTTTTACTATTTTTGGCTCTTCTGGGTTACATTAAAAATAATGCCTCTTCCTTTCTCAAAAAAAAAAAACTACTGAATGTCACTAACCCTCTTTCAGAACTGTACTGAATGCTTTAACAACTGAATAAAGATTGTAAGATATAAAAAGTATGATGCGTTTGTCCATTTCTTTCGTCAATGTGACAGAAATGACGATGGACGGTTTTTGTATCCTGCCCAGTAGCAAGCGCTAGCAAGCAACGGTTACCATTTAACAGCATTGTTTTTCCCTACGTTAAATGTCTATTGAACAGTCTATATTTTATTCTATCATCCCAGAGCTAATTTACGTCTGGTTATGGCTTTGTGCTTCGACATACATTTTATAAAGCTTACTTCTAATAATGTAATTAATTCTATTTGTGATATCAACATTTACGGCAGATCTTTATATCGAAAAGATGAGAGGAAACGTGCCATAACGTAACCTGGAGGCAGCTATCTGTTTAGTAAATGTCAGTATGCTTTAAGGGCAGAAATGCGTGTCAATGTCACGGATCACTGTGTAAGCAGGGGTGTTTATATTTATGTCAACTGATTTCTTTTCCGAGTGGCAAGTCAGTTGCGATCTCTCTCTCTCTCTCTCTCTCTCCACACACGCGCACATACACACGTAGGTATATATATATATATATATATATATATATATATAATGGAAATTCTATCATAAAAATCCTTAACTCGTTACAACAAATTGTGAATTCAAATGAGGAAAATTATCTGTTATTTCGTAACAACTCTCTCACTCTCTCTCTCTCTCTCTCTCTATATATATATATATATATATATATATACTCGCAAGAGTAAGACGTGACACAAGCTTAATTTTTCCGGCAAGTTAAATAGGTCTGGCCTCAGAAGTTTCCTTCTCATAGACAGGTTGCCATATTAAGGCTAAAAAGCCCAGCTTACCCTATTTACACTTACCAGAAAACAGATTCATTGGATTCATACTTTTCCAAATGGTATAAATGCTATGTGAAAGGCAAATAACTTGATCCAGGATTTGAATTCATGTCACCGTGCCCATTTCTAATGACAATGACCCCGGCAATCCTTTCCAATATATATATATATATATATATATATATATATATATATATATATATAATTGTTGATTGCTTGGTTGTTTAGTGGGGTTTTATGGCATATCAACCTTTATAGGTTATTTAACGCCAAATCAATTTTTATACAAGCAGTCAGTTCGATTACAAATAATTCAGTTTAGCATGAGTACACAGTTTAATTGTCAAAATCATTTCTAGTTCAAGCTATTCAGTTTCATCAAACAAATCTACTTCAAACAATTCAGTTTATTATCAGTATAGATTTTCTCCACACACAGTTAGATGTCAAAACAGTTGTATTGTCAACAATCCAGTTTAGCATAAGAACAGTTTAAATTTTAAAATCGTTCTATTCCAAACTGTTCCGTTTAGCATAAGTTAACAGATTGTTTGTCAAAAACATTTATATATCAATCTATTCAATTTAGTGAAACGATTCTAATTCAAACAATTCAGTTTAGTATAAGTATAGATTTGGTTTACACACAGTTAAATGTCAAAACAGTTCTATATTCAACAATTCAGTTTTACACAAGAATAGTTTCATTTCAAACGATTTAGTTTAGCGTAAGTACGCAGTATAAATGTAAGTACACAGTTTAATTGACAAAAACATTTATATTTCAAGATATCCAGTTTCGTCCAACAGTTCTAATTAAACAATTCAGTTTAGCATAAGTATCCAGTTTAATTCTATTTAACCCGTTTAGAGGGCCCTACTAGGTGCTGCCAGGGAGAAAAGCAACGAAGGGGTGCTCTACATTCCCCAAAGACCCAGCCTCCCTGTAACCCCACTATCAGATTGTTTAGTGTCATATCTAGGACACTCGTTGGTCGGGTGTCTTAACCCTCTGCATAAATGCAGTCGGTGTATTCTACAGCACCAGCCGACTGCACAATCATAAAATGTGATAAAAACAGATGCCCAAATCCTGGTCACAAACTTGATAGAGTCTTAATTAATAAAGTAATTTTGCATGTTATGGATTTTTCCCTTTCAACTAATCATAGAGAAAAAAAGAAAAGACAGCGAAAACATGTAAAAATACATGGATCTACTATTCTACTGTCCCGGCCGCCTGGGCAAATATAATTGTTGAACAATGTTATAGCAGATTGAGGAAAAGAAGTTCTTGGAGTAGATTAAAAGAGATATTTAAATATAATTGGGGAAGGTTCAGACAGGAAAAGATCAAAGAAATGGTGAAGTCCAATACGGAAAAACACTACTATTTATCTTCAGATCAGTTGACTATATTTTCCCCATTTTCCTTTGGGTTGGTATATACCTAATAACTCCGCTACAAGTAGGATCAGATACAAGTGCAATATTTAAGCAGAGTATTATTAAGATTTTCCTTCTCCAAAACTTGTTATCTCACTTAGGCGAAACAAAACCGTCTCCCCTACTATTTATCAATAGCTGAAGCAAAACAATGAATTCAAGCCAGTTGTCTCCTACTTAAAAAATAGACATAGTGTTGTATCCTCTACTTCGCTGAGTTGTGGATTAAATACATATTATATGATAATTAGCACCCTCTTTGTATGGGAATGAAAAACTAACAATGATGGGGATGTTTTGTATTTACTATCGACCGTTGGATGATTGTTGACCGGTACTTGAGTAAAAAAATGTGTATGTTGGGCTATGCGCCAGATTAGGTCAAGTTTGGGTGTGCCTATGTAATCGGAGATTTTGGGGAAATCCACAGCTTGGAATTGAAGGTGATGGGCCCTAACGATTCGGCTCATAACGTTGTCAGAATTTATACTTGATGTGTTAAACTAATTTCAGGCTGGAAAAAAGATATTGGGAATACAGAGGGAGATAAATAAACTGAACTAAGATTGGATGAACATTGAATAGGAAATTCTATCATAAAATTCCTTAGCTCATAACTGCAAACCATGATCTATCAGTCTGTCTGTCTGTCTAATACATACATACATACATACATACATATATATATATATATATATATATATATATATATATACTCGTCCGCCAACTTTGAAGTCTTCCAGGCCTTTTAATAATCCTTTAGTTATTGTGCCAAAAGCATCAATCACAATTGGTACAATCGTCACTTTCATGTTCCACAGCTTTTTCAATTCTCTAGCAAGGTCGAGGTACTTATCCTTCTTTTCACATTCCTTCAGATTTATTCTGTCGTCCGCCGGGACAGCAAAGTCGACAATTTTGCAAATTCTCTTCTTTTTGTTGATTATTATAAGGTCTGGTCTTCTGGCCGGGATTAGGTGATCCGTTTGTATGTCAAAGTTCCATAGGAGTTTATACGTGTCATTTTCTAGAACAGGTGCTGGGTTGTGCATATACCATTTGTTAGTATGGTCAAATTTAAATTTCTTGCACATTTCCCATTGGATCACCTTGCCCAACGAGTCGTGTCTCGCCTTATACTCTTTCTGTGCCATAATGCTGCATTCGCTTATAATGTGATTGATCGTTTGGTCTCTGTCACCGCATAGCCAACATTTGCTATTTTGTTGCGTCTTATCTATCCTCGCTTTGACATGATTGGTTCTTATGGTGCTGTCCTGTGCTGCTATGAGGAGATATTATGTTTCTCTCTTAAGGTTTCCTTTTCTTAGCCAGGTCCATCTCAGATATTGAGCATTCTCCAAATTATATTGTACTTGGTTCGCCACAAACCCACAAGTGAATTAGTGACAACCAATAATGTTACAATACACACACACACACACACACACACACATATATATATATATATATGTGTGTGTTTGTGTGTGTGTGTGTGTGTGTGTGTGTGTGTGTTTGATTAAATAATAAAGATATATTTTGTCTATATAATTTTATTAAGATCCTTTCAATTTTCATGATAAGTGTCTTGGTTTCAGGTGGAAATATGTGGATGAATTTACCAAAAGTGTCCCGAACCCTTTCGGACCCTTCATTGGCCATCATCAAGGGTTGTATGCATGTATAAAGATCGTTTTTTTTAATATATTTTGAAAGAGTTTTTTTTAGTTTTTTTTAAAAGACCCAAAATTACGTAAACGCAGAGTTGGATAAAACTGACATTCTGATGAATTTAAAATTTATCCTGCAGCTCACCACGGTACTGACACCCAAAAGTATCGATGTAGTCTTGTAAAAAGACAAGTTAACTACATTAAAGTAAAAATAAACCCTGTAAATTCTGAAATGCATAATGTTCGTAACAAATTAAAAAATTCTCTCTGAATTAAACAGTTACAAGCTGTAGAACACACAGTCATACATAATTGAAAACAGGTCATTATCCATATTTACCCAACCCCTCCACTCGGGCAGGATATGACACAAGGTCAATTTCTAAGTGAAGTTTAACAGGACTGAATTCAGAGTTTTCCTTCTCCTAGACTAGTTGCCTCATCAAGGCTGAAGAATTCAGTCTGTCCTACTATTTACCCATAGCTGGAGGGAGAATAAGTAGATTCATACCTTTCCCAAGGGTATTAGTTCTATGTGAAATGCAATCAGTCTCATCCAGGATTTGAACTCGTATCGCCGTATCCATTTCCTACGACGATAACCATTACACCATGTGCACCTCACAATGGAGGTGCCCGTGGTGTAATTGTTATCGTCGTAGGAAATGAACACGGTGACCCGAGTTCAAACCCTGGACTTGACTGATTGCATTTCACATAGCACTAATACCCTTGGGAAAGGTATGAATCCAATTATTCTCCCTCCAGCTATGGGTAAATAGTAGGACAGACTAGGTTCTTCAGCCTTGGGTAGGCAACTAGTCTAGGAGAAGGAAAACTCTGAATTCAAACCTGTTAAACTCCGCTTAAAAATTGACCTTGTGTCATATCCTGCCAGCGCGGAGGGGTTGGGTAAATAGGATGTGCATCTCACTAAACAGATCATTATCAACATAAACTCAAAATACAAAGAAAACTTCAACAACTTCTATAATTGCTCCATACTATTTCCGAATAACGATGATAAATTCCTAAACAGCTCCGACCACGAAGTAACACAACCTCAGAAGGATTTCCTCAACTTGGGTCCCAGCTGTCATCTTTTTAAAGTATTCAATCACGTACAAAAACAAACTGAAATCGAAATCTTACATCAAAACATACGAAAAGAACAAAACCAAGTCAAAATTAAAGCTCAATAAAGCGACCTTCTACAAACTGAAGCTACAAAAAATAGATCCAACAATAAACACGAGTATTCCGACATTCTAACCCGACAACTCAAAAATGTTGCCGAACAATTACATGAACATCCGGACATCACTAAAAAAAAGCAGATAAAACCAATATCTATATCATACTTAATATATTCGATTACCATTCTAAACTATAGACCATCCATAACGATAAAAACAAATCCACCAAACTGAATCATAATCCTACTTACAAACTCAAGTCAATAATCAACAAACTGATTAATGCTAATGAATCTAACCTTCACAATATACATTTACAAAAAATAATTGGTGATTACAAACCTGGAAACATCTATGGAAGTGTTAAGATACATAAACCTGGCTATCCGCTCCGACCAATAATTTCACAGGTAACAAAAACTATATACCAACTTATAAAAACCATTTATGATCTAATTATTCCATACCTTTCCTATAATTATAGCATTAAATTTACAAAACAACTTATGGAAATCCTTAAAACACATAAACTTAACGAAGGAATAATATCCTCTATAAACGTGGAAAATATATTCACAAATGTTCCAGTTCTAGAAAGAATCAATCCAATTATATAGAATATTTACCACTATTCCAGCGCTCCTACCACTCAAAATCAACTCCTATACTTTACGCAAAATATTTTTACTCTGGACTACTGAGGTGCCATTTTACGATCCCCATGGAAATATATTCATCGAAAAGAATGAAATTGCGATTGGGTCAATTTTGAGATTCATTTTCAGTAACATGTCAGCCCTTGAAAATAAGGGTTTTAATACCATCAATAAACCTAATATTTATCTAAGGTACGCTGACGACATACTCCTTCTCACTAATAGCACTGATGAAATTAATACAATACAAGAGATCTTTCAAAATAATTCTGTTCTCTATTTCACACAAAAAATCAATATCAATAAAATTCCATTTCTTGGTGCACAAATGGACACAAGGTATATTAACCGATTTATCACCTCCACATATAAAAAACCTACCAACATTAATCCCTACACCCTCAATTTCCATACCGAATACTTCTTATAAAAGAATAATCATAAAAACAATAATTTCCAGAGCTCCTTATCTCGAACTATTTTCTTTATTCAACTTAACAATATAAAACAGATCCTTGTTAATAATGGGTTACCCAACTAGATTGTTGATACGGAATTAGACATTTCATTAATATAACTGAACCACATAACATAGACAACACCCTAAACCATGAACAATCAATAAACCTTAACTACAAAAAACAATTTCATAGTAATTATAAGATACATGAACATATGCTAAAAAACCTTATCCAAAAATATTCTTACCGATTCTACCAAAACAGTAAGACTTATTATTTTTACAACAAATTCAAAAGCTCCAACTTAATTATTTCCTATTCCACTTCCCCTTTCATTGAACTTCTTGATAGGACAAACGTTGTATATATGTTCAAATGTCCCTTGGGAGACTGTGTCTCCAAAGATAATAACATTTGTGTTGATCTTACCACTACAACTTTTTCAAGACGGCTTACGATGCACCTTAATGATTCTAGCTGCATAGCCTTACGTCTTAAAACCCATTCTATTCTGATATCAAAATTTCAAAAAATTCTAGTTGAAACCCCCCACCCACATAATAGCACACGAAATTAAAAGCTACTACTACAAATCCTTGAAGCTCAAGAGATAAAACCAAAATCCTAAAGTCAATTGAATAAATTTTGAAAATAGCCATAATATTTTGAAATGCGTTTGGTTTTTTAAATATTCCATATTTCTTGATAATATCATATTCCCCTTGATAGCATTCTGTTTTTTAATTCACCAGCATCTTAGTGTTATCCAAAAACCCTAAAAGTCTCTTTCAAAAAATCTTTAAAAAACAATGTTTATTCATGCAAGCAACCCCTGATGATGGCTTCTGGAATGTCTGAAAGCGCTCGAGACAATAATAATAAATTCATCATCTACCGTTTCCGACCTGAAACCAAGACACTTATCAAGAAACTTAAAGATAAAATTACTAGAAAATTGGATGATTTTAATATTTCTTTACTTTTATAAGATTATACATAATACAAGAAAGACTTACGTAATATTTAATCAAAACAAATTCTACAGAAAGAACACACACACACACACATATATATATATATATATATATATATATATATATATATATGAAATTAAGAGAGACATGAATCTATTTTTTCTCATCCTTATGATGAGTAAAATAAAGACACGGCAAGGTCGGGCTACCGTTCGAGTTGGAAAAGAAAAAAAATTAACTCTGAATTTAACACCTCAGATGTTTTGTTTTGAAGAATACATAGCATATTAGTGCACAAATCTCCAATTATCAGCAAATCACCAGCGTATGTTGTCCAAAATATCATTACCCAGTCGGCTGGGTCAGTAGAATACACCAAATACTTCTCTGCAGAAGGGAAAGACCCCACCCTCATTGTGTGTCCTGGATATGACACTAAACAATCTGATGGTGAGGTTCGAGCAATGCTGGAGCTTTGAGGAATGCGGAGTACCAATTTATTGCCATCACTCCAGGTCCGCTGAGGCCTGGATAGCTAGCACCTGGTATAGGTCCTATCATTGGATAAAATAGAATTAAACCTTGGTTTGAGTTTAATATTTTTGGCATTTAAACTGCGTATTTATGCTAAACTGAATTGATTAAAGAGAGCTGTTTTGACAATCAAACTGCGTACTAGAAAGTGAAATAGTGACAACTATACACTTAAGTAATATATATATATATATATATATATATATATATATATATATATATATATATATATATCTGTGTGTGTATGTGTGTGTGTGTGTGTGTGTGTGTGTGTGAGTAGAAAATATTGAAAAGCAAAGTAACATACCAAACGCACGCACACACACGTACACACACACATGCGCACACACACACACACACACACACACACACACACACACACACATATATATATATATATATATATATATATACTACAGCAGTGTATGGTTGTCATTATATCACTTGGTGTGTTTGTGGAAGACCACCTGTCGTATAATTTGGAAAGTGTTCAATATCTGTGATAGAGCTATAATATAAGGACGGCATGAAACCAGTGATCGCATATAAATATCCATGCTCTAAATATGTATAAAAACTTATATATATATATATATATATATATATATATATATATATATATATATTCCGTAAAGTAATTTGCAAGTATATTTCCTATGTTCAAGGCTATAAGAATAAACTTTGTGCATATTTAACAACTCTTGCTGTGCTACTTTTCGTCACAGACGACGTCGAGGAGATATCGTCCTGTCCGTGTATGCAGAATATCCTCATCGAAAGAACTGCGTGAAGACAACAGTTTTTTCAGTAAACTGCTTTGGGACACATGGAGATGATAGCACTGACTTTTCGTAGACAATTTTATGGTCCAGCGACTTCATCCTTAACAATATTTGAAACATCTCTAGTTGTGAATCAAAGCATGTGTGCGTAGGTGTTTGTGTGTGTGTACGTGTGTATATGTGTGTCTGTTGTGCAAAGGGAAAAGAAAAGTAGTTTGGAGGTCGACTTAGCTTGAATCGCCTCTCCTCAAAACAAGATTTCTATAAAGTTATTTAAGTAGAAATTATTTTCGGAGATGACGTATAGACTGGAGAAATCATGAGACTTTCTTTTCTACTGGAGCCGATTACATTGGTGAATAAATTACTTTGAATTGGCAATGAGAAAAAGATTCGTGTTTATGATCATATTCGTTGAGGAATCATCATAAATGGTCTTAAAAATGAATCAGGAGTATATGCATCTGGGGTAACACATTTTCCTCCAGTATATATCACGTGACAGTCATGGTGATCTTTAATGCCCTATGAAATGACGAAAGTAAAAGTTTACTCACCGAATGAAGACACAGACTTCTTTGACATTATTGCAAAGGGATACATTAGCCTTATATCTGTTAATAATCTGCCTAGACTACGGACTTTGAACGTCTATAGATCTAACGAAAGAAAATGGTTTTACACATAAAAAGTTTAGAAGTTGACGATACCCCTCACAAATAATTACAGACGAAGACGACACAGATGACATAGAATTTCTGGCAAATACACCAACCTAAGCCGAATCCCTGCAGCATAGTCTGGAGCAAGGTGCAGGTGACATTAGGCGCCATGTAAATGCAGACAAAAAGGAGCCATCAGCGCATTACATGGTGGCTCTATGTATTATGGGCTCTTTCTTGTTGAAAAATTTATAATCCGACGTTTATTAAATGTGTTTTCGTAATACACACACACACACACACACACACACACACACACATATATATATATATATATATATATATATATATATATATATATATATATATTAATAACAATTAGCTGATGATCAAAACTTGAAAAATAGAAGTCGTGAGTTGGTTGATCTTCTTTTTTCTTTTTAATATTATTTTTAATATTCCAATAATATTTTTAATATGATTGTGTTTATATATATATATATATATATATATATATATATATATATATATAAACACAATCATATTAAAAATATTATTGGAATATTAAAAATAATATTAAAAAGAAAAAAGAAGATCAACCAACTCACGACTTCTATTTTTCAAGTTTTGATCATCAGCTAATTGTTATTAATATATATATATATATATATATATATATATATATATATATATATATATATATATATATATATATATATATATATATGTGTGTGTGTGTGTGTGTGTGTGTGTGTCTCTGTGTGTGCCAGTGAGTTTGCGAAAGAGTCAAAAATATATTATGTGTGACTCCGTGCGTGTTTGTGTGAGTGTGTGTTGAACTCTCGAGTCAATTTCGACGTTGGTGGGCCCTACATTTAAAGATGTGATACGTTGGTTGGCTGGTTGGTTGGTGATGATTGGTTGTATGTGTGACATATCAACTTTTGTGGGTTATTTAACTCCAAATACATTTTATGTAAATATTCTGTTCTATTTC
>OY757905.1:110579976-110642476 GCA_963585895.1 Sepioteuthis lessoniana | reverse complement strand
TAAATGCATACAATATAAGGGGTTAATATTTACTATTATTTACTAACAAAATATTGAGCATCAGAAAATTTTAAACAAAAATAATACGTAGCAGTTCTACAACAGTTACAATTGTTTTATACATTTATTCAATTCTTTTTATTGTTATATTTTCAAGGCTGAAGAGTTTTCTGTTAAATAATACAGGATACGGAAGCAAAATATGGAATGATTTTTAAAACACTTTTTAAAAAACAGATAAGTCCAATTTGGAAAAAAATCTATATATCTAAATTTTCATGAGCAACTCTATTCAAGCAGTTTTTCATTAAAATTCAGCCCAATGAGTGAGCAAGAAATAACAAAGAAGGAATGATTCGCTTAACTTCAAAAACAAGCCAAAAAAGTTTCCGAAATAATTGGAGATTTTTCATGGCCTCCATTAAGTTCAAACCTTAACCCCCATTAATTACGTTACATTGGGCGTTTTAGAAAATAAAATAAATCCAACTTCCCTTTAAATCATCATCATCATCATCATCATGTCGTGCTGGTAGCACGGATATCCCTGGCCCTCTCTCGCCACTCCTCCCTATCGTTCATCGCCCTAGGCAGGTCTTCAGGACAACATCCCGTATCCTCACATAGCTGCTGAATGTATGTTCGTGCTGGTCATCCTGCTTTTGCACGGCCATGTGTGGGGGTCCATAAGAGTACATCTCTTATGAGTTCGTCCCAGCTTCTCGAGCAGTGTCCTGCATGTCTGGTTCGTCTAACTTGAATAGTTTTCGTGATAGGAGGCAGGTGTCTTGTGTCTTGTGGAGTGTTGCCGCCAGGACTTGTTCAAGATTGCTCGCAGCATTCTTGTGTAATTACCGTCAAGCTTCTTCTCCAGCCGTTTTGTTAGAGTCCATGTAGTGCACCCATATAGCAGTATCGATGTGACCGCTGCCTGGAAGACACTGCGTTTCATTTTATCGGTTAGGTCTGATTTCCATATAATTGATAGCCTATTGATAGCTGTCCATGCTTTCGTTAACCTCGTTTCGATGTCCTATTCGGTTGATTCGACGCTGCTTCCTAGGTAAGTGAATTTGTCTACTAGTTTAAGAGGGGTTCCGCCTAGAGTGGAGATGTCCCCCGTTTGATAATAGCACATGTATTCCGTTTTGTATGCATTGACATAGAGGCCTATGCCTGCGGCTGCTCGTTCCAAACTATGCAGTAGTGTTTCGGCTTGGTCGGGTGTATTTGCCAGTATCGCTATGTCATCGGCGTAGTCGGCGTCGGTAATTGTTGTTGCGGGGTATCTTCTGCTTCTTTTCTTCGTCAGTTCGAAGCCATTCTCTCTGATTTTGTCAATCGATGTTCTAAGTACGTAGTCTAGACGAATGATAAAGAGGTTCGGAGCCAGCGTGTCCCCTTGTAGTACTCCTGCTACAATGTCGAAGTATTCTGTGTCTCCATCTGGTGATCGTACTTTTACTTTGGTGTTTCTATAGAGAATCCTTATTGCTGCTACGGTTTCTTTAGGTATGCCGTACGCTAGTTGGATTTGTTCCATCTTTCCTCTGTGAAGGGAATCGAAAGCCTTGGCAAAGTCGACAAATATTAATGTCACTTGTTGGGAGGGCAAACTATGGACATACACGTACGCGAACAATAGTAAAGCTCAGATAGACTACGTCCTTATAATTCAAATTATAGGTTTGCTTAAAACTGCTTTTGAGGAGAAATGAGATAAAATTTCCGAAGAATCTATTTTGATGGCTATTTCAAATGCATGTTTATACAATAATTGAAAGTAAAAATGGTGGCCATCAGTAAATTTAGAGTTTTGTGTCTATCGTTTTTTGTTGTTTTTTAACATCAAAATTGATCTTATTTTATTATAGAATTATTTATTAGTATCCGAGAATATTCTTAATTTTGCTTCCGCATCTTCTACCTAATGAAATCCATTTTTATTGTATCCTGTACTACAAAAAGAATGTGTCCTGAATATGACACTAAACTTTCTGATAGTGAGGCTCTTTCAATGCTAGAGCTTTGGTGAATGTGGAATTCGCCTTGATTGCCTTTACTCCGAGTCTCATTCTGACCCTGATTGGTAGTACATGATATGGTCCCATCTATGGGTCAAATAGAACTGTTGTATAGCCACATAATACATATATAACTATACGCATATACATATACATGTGGTAACAAAGACAACAATAACGACGAACGAACACATGCACCGGAAGCGTGCGCGGAGGATTTTGGGAGATTTGAGAAAAGTCAGTTAGTTGAGTTTTGCCTCGGAAGAAGACGGTTGACTTTCGCTTGCTCACCGAGGCCTGGCGTCAGGTGTCACACGTGATTGGAGAAGGGTGGGGCAGATGGAAAAGTCAGATAGAAAGATAGTGCTTCTCTTCTTATATAAAAAAAAAACAACCTTTTAACTCAAAGGTAATAAAAAAGTTTCGTACCTGAACTAAGAAGCCGTAAGTGTTTTTCGTCTTTCGATTTCGGTTTCTTTGTTTAATAGCATATCAACCTTCCTAGGTTATTTAATGCCAAAGCCATTCTCCTAGAAGAACAGTAGTGGTACTATTTAACCCGTAGATGGGAGGATAAGGGGGTTCATGCCTTTCCCAAGGGTATTTGCCAGAAAGTGAACGCAATAGCGGGACTGGAGTACGAACTCGCGTTCTACGATTCCGCAGTCCACCGCTTTAACCATTACACGACGAGCACACCCCTTTTTTCGTGTTTCAGGATTCCTATGTAATCTATGTTATATGTATATGTGCTTTATGGACGTTATGAACGTTTTGCGTACCAGTATGAATGTCTATTTCAGGTATTCATGGATGGCTGTAGGACTTAAAAACATACTGACCAATATTAAAGAATTTTTAACTTTTAGAATAGATTCAAAAATGTTTTGCCGTGTTCGCTGACATTTGGACAGAGTCGTATATTCAATTTGGGTTAATAGTAAGCGTGTCTTTACATTGAAAACGCACAGTTTAAGCATTATTTTACAAACAAAAATACAGCATAACATTTTGTAAAATTCAGCATTTTAAATTAATAGGACTTAAAGACATACTGACCAATAAATTCTTAGAGGCCTAACAGTAGTTTAGAAGAAAAAGTAAAAGCCTAAAGCTACCACAGCGACGCCCCCCCCCCAAAAAAAAAGAGAAAGAAAAATAAATGATGAAATTAGTATCCCCCCACCCCTGACTCGAACAGTAGACCGTCTCCAAACATACCTAAAATTCAGTAGTAAATAAACGCTGAAAGGAAGAGGAATGATTTGATCTCACGTGCCAACAGAGAAAAAAAAAGTTCAATATTGATCAGCATGTTTTTAAGTCCTATTAATTTAAAATGCTGAATTTTGCAAAATGTTATGCTGTATTTTTGTTTGTAAAATAATGCTGAATCTGTGCGTTTTCAATGTAAAGACACGCTTACTATTAACCCAAATTGAATATATGACTCTGTCCAAATGTCAGCGAACACGGCAAAACGTTTTTGAATCTATTCTAAAAGTTACAAATTCTTAGAGGCTTAACAGTAGTTTAGAAGAAAAAGTAAAAGCCTAAAACACCCAATGCTACCACACACACACAAAAAAAAAATGAAAATAAAAAAATAAAAATAAAAATAAAAATTGTAAAAGCTCTATAATTTCTAAAGCCTCCTCGGCTCCCAACGGTAGTATAGAAGAAAATACTAAATAGCCTAAGAAAATGTCCTAATACCGCAGCACAAAAAAAAAAAAAAAAAAATTGAATACCAGTAAAAAATCTAATGAAAGTACCTTAATCTTGGACAAAGTTAAAACTTAAAAAAAGTTAAATCAAAATTACCCCCGCTTTTTTTTTATACGTACAAATGGGAAGCAGCATGATGTACGTAAAGGTATTTGAATAAACCCATGGACGAACAAACTCAATACCTAAACAGGTCCTGGACGTGAGTTTGACGACTTTACGCTCAGGATCGTTAGTTCGATCGGGGAACTACAGCTGCTCCTCATTAAGAGTGGCTTCTATAGAAGACAATAAATCAGCCATCGAAAGATAACCATGACCCACACTCATACCACATACACAAACCGCATCGCTCTTCGCGCAGGTAAAAAACGGGCGCGTCCTGCTGAGGTTGGAGCCCTGGCCTCAGTGTTCGAAAAATCAGCTACAGAGCTCAAACGACCAAAACTACTAAAATGCAAGCAAACACTACAAATAGCGACATTTAACGTAAGAACCTTAAATAGAATAGGACAACTACCAGAGCTAATCGCATCGGCCGTAGAACATAAGATAGACATAATATGCATACAAGAACACAGATGCACGCACACCGAAGATATCAAATATCACGAAACTGGCAATGGATGGTCGCTCGTCACTGTATCCGCATGGAAAAACTCTGTCAACGCCGCATTAGGAGGGGTAGGATTGCTTATAGGACCTAGAGCATTAAAAACGCTAAATAGCATTTAGAAAATACAACCTAGAATGATGGCAGCTACTTTTAACGGCAACCCCAGAGCAAAAATCATCTCCTGCTACAGCCCTACCAATGTTAGTGAAGAAACTGAACTAGTCACCTTCTACGATGAGTTATCCTCATTAGTGCGTAGCATCCCGAAACACAACATGTTAGTCATTGGCGGAGACTTGAATGCCCAAATCGGGAAAAACGGAAACAACAAATACAGCCTCCACAACACGTCAAATAGGAATGGGCAACATCTAACAGATTTCATGATAGAAAATAGATTAGCATGCCTCAATACAAACTACCAAAAAAGGGAGGGCAAACTATGGGCATACACGTACGCGAACAATACTAAAGCTCAGATAGACTACGTCCTTATAAACAAGAAATGGAAAAATAGTGCATACTCCTCTTTTGAGGGTGTGTCCACCGATCACCAAATAGTCACGCCGAAAATAGGGCTAAGCCTAAGAAAATACGCCAAACGAACAGTGACCACCAAACATTATGACTGGGCCCTTTTGAACAACAGAGATATAAGAGATAAATACGTATTAGAATTAAGAAACAGATTCGAAACACTACAAGAAAAGACGGAAAAAAAGAACACCAAACGACGAATATGAAAATTTCGTCAATGCGCACCTCGAGGCAGCAGCGAAATGCATTCCGACAAAACTCAAGATTAAATATAGAGTCCCATGGGAAACTTTAGCGGTGAGAGAAAAACGTGCACAAGTGAAAACAGCCTCCAAAAACTATCGAAAAAACTCAACAAACACAAATGCCTTAAAACTAAAAACGGCACAATATCAATTAGCAGGCATATATATAAAGGAACAGACAGAATACATTCAAAATCAGATAGATAAGATTAGAGACTCGGTGGAAGATAGACAGTCTAGGATAGCCTGGCAAACAATAAACGTCGTGAGTAGAAGAAAGAACACAGCCAAAGCAAAACTGAAAGCAACAAACCAACAAGAAAGAATAAAACTGTGGAAACAGCACTTCGAAAACCTACAAGGAAACCCACCGAAAATAACACATGAACCAATCACCAGAATAATGAGTAAACAATTAGACATTAAACTAGGACCGTTCACACAAAAAGAACTCGACTCGGTTCTCAGAAAAATTAAAAATAGGAAAGCTGCAGGGCTGGACGAGATTCCCCCAGAAGTAGGAAGACCAGACAATTCGACGACATAGTAGAATCCTTGAAGGTGTACGGGCAAAAAACATACAAGCGACATTAATATTTGTCGACTTTACCAAGGCCTTCGATTCCATTCACAGAGGAAAGATGGAACAAATCCTACTAGCGTACGGCATACCTAAAGAAACCGTAGCAGCAATAACGATTCTCTATAGAAACACTAAAGTAAAAGTACGATCACCAGATGGAGACACAGAATACTTCGACATTGTAGCAGGAGTACTACACGAGGACACGCTGGCTCCGTACCTCTTTATCATTTGTCTAGACTACGTACATAGAACATCGATTGACAAAATCAAAGAAAATGGCTTCGAGCTGACGAAGAAAAGAGGCAGAAGGTACCCCGCAAAAACAATTACCGACGCCGACTACGCCGATGACATAGCGATACTGGCAAATACACCCGACCAAGCCGAAACACTACTGCATAGTTTGGAACGAGCAGCCGCAGGCATAGGCCTCCATGTTAATGCACACAAAACGGAATATATGTGCTAAAATCAAACTAGGGGCATCTCCACTCTAGAAGGAACCCCTTCTTAAACTCGTAGATAAATTCACTTACCTAGGAAGCAGCGTTGAATCAACCGAAAAGGACATCGAAACGAGGTTAACGAAAGCATGGACAGTTATCAATAGGCTATCGATCATATGGAAATCAGACCTAACCGATAAAATGAAACGCAGTTTCTTCCAGGCAGCGGTCACATCGATACTGCTATATGGCTGCACTACATGGACGCTAACAAAACGGCTGTAGAAGAAGCTAGACGGCAATTACACAAGAATGCTGCGTGCAATCTTGAACAAGTCCTGGCGGCAACACCCCACAAGACACCAACTGTACGGCCACCTGCCTCTTATCACAAAATCTATTCAAGTTAGACGAACCAGACATGCAGGACATTGCTGGAGAAGCAGGGACGAACTCATAAGAGATGTACTCTTATGGACCCCCACACATGGCCGTACAAAAGCAGGACGACCAGCACGAACATAGATTCAGCAGCTATGTGAGGATACAGGTTGTTGTCCTGAAGACCTGCCTAGGGCGATGAACGATAGGGAGGAGTGGCGAGAAAGGGTAGTGGATATCCGTGCTACCAGTGTGACATGATGATGATGATGATGGATGGCTATGTTACAATATGACGTAAAACACAATCAACCAAACCAATCGATAAAAAAAATAAGAAATATAATCCGAGTATCTTGGGTTTAGAAGAAAATTAACTTTTTTCCATAACAGTTTGGGGTGTACCTTTATGGTCGATACAGTACATTTTTAGCATATGGATATATTCTTCTATAGAAATGCATTTATTATAAAATATAGAGACAATATGGCGAAGCCTCTCGAGATAGGAAGCCGTATTTGGAATTTGGAAGTGAAGACATATTAAATACTAGATAAAACTAGAAAATTTTTACCGCAGAAGCTGAAGACCTGGTGAGTTCCCATGGCTTAGTGTTTAACGTGTTGGACTGCGATATTGTAGTTCGCGAGTTCGGTTCTCAATCATGCTATTACATTCACTCGTAGACTAGTAACCTTGGGAAAATACCCCGGCTTGGTTTCTTCAATGGAAAACTTTAGTATTAAATGCGTTACGAAGATTCATATATTCTTAAATATAGAATTTCAACTCAACCAAATCAGTAGACAGATAGATACGAGGCGCATACGATGAGTTTCCAGACTTTTTCGTATGGGCATTTAAAATTGTCGTAGATTCCTGAAAATTCAGTATGTTACTGCCATACATCTTTTGAGATGACTGATCATTTTTTCTGATTTCAGCTTCAAATGAACAGCTACAACAGCAATTGGAATACACCCTACTAAAGCTGGTGAATTTTAAAAAATGCAATCTGACACTTTAGAAGAATAATATGCAATAAAATTATGTTTTAAAATTGGAAAAAATGCCACAGAAACGTATGGAATACTTCGGACTGCTTTTCAACCATCTTGCATGAATCGAGCATGAGTTTTCGAGTAGCATAAGAGATTCAAGGAAGGCAGGGAGTCTGTTAGGGATGATGAGAGGTGTGGGAGAAGTAAGGAAGTCAATACACCAGAGTTGATTGGCCAAAGGGTTAGAGTTAGGGTTACTAGGTTTTAAGGGATTTCAGGAAGAGATTCCGTCGGAAGAAGCCAGCACTCTTCAAATCGGGTTAGTGGCGTTTCCACCAGGACAATGCACTTGTCCACAACTCCATCATTGTCACAGACTATTTGACCAAGATGGGCATCAAGACAGTTCCTCAGCCTCCTTATAGTCCAGACGTTGCTACCTGGGACTTTTGGTTATTCCCTAAACTCACATGCTGTCGTTGTGAGACAATAGCAGAGATGAAAGAGACTATGACGAAGGTCTTGACACGCTGACACAAAAGGACTTCCATGGGGTCTTCCAGAAGTTTTTGAAACGGTACAACAAGTGCATTGCAGCCGGGGGAGATTACTTCGAAGGGGACTAGAGTTTCATGTGAGTACTATCAATAAAAGTGCCCATACAAAAAAAATCTGGAAACTTATCGTATGCACCTCGTATATTGATTGATTGATAATTATCCGTTAGCTTTTCTTCGAACGAATATTATCTTCTAGGAAAAAATATTTGTGGTACGCTTACGAATGAGTGATACTGTATATTAGTATGTTAACAGTTTTGTGCCGTGTTTTCTTAAAATATTTTGTACAATGGTGTACAATTGGTTTGGTTTTGTTTTATCGCACATCAACCATTGTAGGTTATTTAATGCCAAATCCTGTTTTTACATATATATTAAATATAGTATTTGTAAGCACATTTTGTAGATACACACAATTAAATTGTGAAACAGTTCTATATCTAAGAATTTAAGATAGTATAAGTTAAATGGTTCCAAGTATTGTTATGTATCACTAACAAATCAATTAAACCCCAGTTTTTTGTTCACACAGTTAAATGACTAAAAACTTCTATTTCAAACAATTCAGTTTGTCCTATCTCATTTGTTTGTACTCAGTTTATATGTCAAACAGTTCTATTTTACCCATAGACAGGACCCTATCATGTGCGACCACTCCAGGCCAGAGTGGAACTGGAAGCAATAGCAATGAAGGAGCACTCTGCATTACTCAAAGCTCCAGCATTACTGATTGTTCAATGTCATAACAGGACATTCGTTGGATAATAGATTCTCATACTCCGGTTCAGACTTATAAAGGGGCACTTCAAATTTTCCACATCTCTTGAAAGGCTATACTGCTACAAGCTCTTGACACCGTTTTCTCCTCTTATACACCTAGAGTGTATATGAACATAGAGAGATGTTTACTAATTTGCTTTTGCATACGGAAAACAATTATCAGGTTAGTTTATCTTGGAAGATTTAGGAGAATAAAGACAAAGAAATCAAAAGATTCACAAAAAATATACATAAATAATTAATTAGATCATTCAAAGCAGATCTGCTTGTAGCATCCTTTGAGGTATATTTCTTCATCAACGATTCTGCAATTCTCTAACTGACTCCCCTCCATTTTATTCTCTCCCCTAGTGCGCCGTGATCTTTCTTTTCTATTTCTCAAATCCACTCATTCAACCGCATAACAACCTACGTGAACAATATCGTAATTGTTTACACATATATAAGCACATGGAAATAGAAAAATTTGGAAAATTTTTGCAAACTGCTTCTTTTGGCTCCATCCCTCCTGAAACACACATTTTGATTCTCTTTCAAATACATATTGGTGTCCGCAGGAAAGGCCAGTATGAATGACGCATGTACACACGGATGTATCTTTCAACATTAAATAAATGGTATTTAAGTGTACAGTTTGCGATAGGAAAATTATCACGATTTATAATTTTTAATTTTGCCCATGCTCTTTATTTGTTTCGGTTTATGTCTATTGTGTTCTAAACTATAGTCATTGGAGAACAGTCAGAGAGGAAATAAGCATTCTGATGCAAATAGCTCCGGTAGAAATTTGGAAATCGTATGCTGTCCTGCTGGGCATTTATGATAGCGGTGTCAATACAAAGATTTAAGAGTGTTTGTGTGTCGATCCAAAGAACAGATTCGTATTCACATTGATGAAAACCAAACACCCAGTTCAAGCTATACTGTTTGGGGTAGTCACTTTTGTTTAGGACGTTATTTTTCTTCCTTCATAGCCTCAAACTCAACTCGGAGCCCGGAGAAGTTTGTGCTTCTTTGGATTCAGAGGATGATTGCTGGAAGACCCTACGTCTGACAAAAAAACTCTGTGACATGACACACAAGATTGGCTATTAGAAAATTTCTGCAATACCATTAGCTCTAACATGTAACAACATTACTCCCCAGATTCCAATCCCGTTAATTATTATGTGTGAGCCACAGTTGAGCAAAGACTATCAAAACTCCATGCAACGCTAATGATGGACTGAAGGCAACATTTACTAATCTAAACGTGGAAAACATCGGAAAGGCTTGTTTCTGAAGTCGTCTACATTCTGTCGTTGAATAGATTTAGCCTATCGTATTTCAAGGTATTTTAATGTGATTTTCTTTATATATCTTATATAAATGAGATGCCAGTGTTATTTTCATTTTTTCCTAATTTAGACGACAGTTTACTCATCGCAGCTTGTTTGTGTCAAAACAAATATACAGAGAAGAAACGAAATTGCCGAATTATACAAATGGGAAACTGTGTATATATGAATGAGTATCTGAATACATTTTGATACAACACTTTGGAACATTTACCCACTTTTGGTGGGGATTTAATAACGATGACTCTATCCTCTACAGGGATGTCAGACCCCTAGGAAAAGTATGTATCCTGGGTATAATACTGTGCTTTATTTGATGGATACGCTCAGGTTATGTAAACCAAGTGTGTGTGGTGTATCTCTTCATTGCTATTACCCGCAGCTTCACTTTGACACGAAGTTCCATCTATGAACTAAATAGACCGATTTCAAATTATCCCTTTTTGATATGACCGTGTGCCAAAAATCTTCAAAAAAACTATACAAAAAATATTAATACGAATCTTAATTGAATTATTTGGCGTATATAACCCTAAATAGCTTGGAATTTAAAATTATCATTCATTGGAACATGGGTTGATATAAGCAGGTGATGATTTGCTGTAAAATAGTGACATTACACGAAAGTCAATTCTTGAAAATATTGAGATATATATTCAAGGTTTTGTAATTTTTTTTTTCTGAAAACGGAATTTGAACTTCGATTTTCAGGTGTTCTTAAGTAAAGGTAATAAGAAAAAAGTGAAACATGCTGAAAACATTTGTATATTCATCTAAAAACAGTTTTATCACTGAATAGACTTTTGAGCTCATAAAATTAGTGCAATAAAACAGGGGGGAACGAAATAAAATATTTCATCGGCCTATGTTACTTTCGTGTTGAAAGATAATATTTCACGAATAATTACATTAATGATTTTATATACGTACTTCAAAGGAAAAAAAAAAAGATTCGTTATTTTAATATATTCTTTTCTTCAAAGCAAAGAATGGTTTGGATTTTTTTTTGGGGGGGGTTTGTATTGGTAATGGTATAGCAACCACTGTGGGTCATATAATTCAAAATCTTGTTAGTTTGTTTTTTGTTGTTTTTATTTTTTATTTTTTGTATATGGGATTATTTTAGCGAATAGTGCATAGGTATATATTATGTTATTGAATGTTGTTAGAGAGTGAGTCTAAATCTAGTCGACAATCTTGGTTAGTTGATTATTTTGTTTAATGGTATATCAAATCTCGTGCGCTATTTAAGGACAATTTTTTAAATACATGATTTCATGCGTATTTAATAATTTTCCGGTACTTTGTATGCATCAAAATTTGGCAGAAAACGTTTTTTCTACGGTTTCTCTTGACGCAGTAAGACTTCATCAATCATTTTTGTGCACGTATTAGATAAAAAGGATTGGGTCTTTGTCTACCATGAGAGCAATTTGAAGAATAGGGTCGGGAGTTTATTATTTGGGTACAGGAGTTTAACATGACTAACCGATTAATTGCATAGGGTTTCTCTGAATGACTGTGTAGCCCAGCATGTGCCAAAGGGAAATGTTGCAGATCATGTGGCCACTTGGCATTCATGCTATAGACCACTTATGCACCACGGTCCGTCTTCAAGTATTACAGTTCCCTTCTAACGTCCAACAGGTAGCCTCTTTCGAGGTGCCTTACTACTCTGCAAAGTTGCAGTCGTCGTATTCTACAGCATCAACCAACTGGATAGGTTTTATGTGGTAGGAATTCTATATTTGTAATCTGTACAAAGCATTTTGATACATTACAAGATTCTTTTTTAAAATAATTTTGAATACAGTTTGAAGGACATTCTTCTATTTATAATGCGTGTTTCTGCAGTTCATCCAAATTTAAAGATTTTATAAGAAAATATCCATAGTTTTTACAACATATCGGGTAAAATAAAAAACAGTGGAACCTTCGTAAATTTCACAACTTTTTTCTTTAATTGTTTGTATCGTTTTCTAGATTTTATAAGTTATCTTGGGAAACTGAAAATGTCAATTTACAGCGTGAACGAATGGATTAAAATTATTTAATACAATTCAACTGTGAGGTCTGTAATTTCAACCAGAAGAAAGTGAATTGCTCATTTTATTTTGAAGAATCTTCAAAGTACAAATATGATAAAGTTTTATCTGTTGATTTGTGACTCGTGGCACGATTACAGGTCTCTCGTGAAGCGTTCGTTTCAGAAGTGTTTGCCCAGAGGAAGCTGTAGAAGAATCACCGTAGAGTATTATGAAATATCCTTCTGCATTCCCACACAGTCGATTATCTCAGCTTTTGAATTTCCGGGACAGCAGTGCAAGGGATTTTTAATTTTGACCTTAACATGCAACTTGAAAATATCCATCTGGTTCAACAATTGCAACGCCCTGATTATGAACAGCATCGATTTGAACTGAGATTTAATGAAGATGGCAATTCTATGGACAACCGTTTTATGAGTGATGAAGCGCATTTTTGTCTACATTGTTTGTGAATAAACATAAATACTGATTTTGATTCTCGACAACTCCCAAGAAAATGCATGAACACCCATTACATCCAGTTAAGTGTACTATATGGTGTAGAGTTATGGCCAACAAAATATTCCGTATTTTTTATGAATGAAGAAGGGCAAGATAGATATTTTATGAGATCATGTATAGACCCTTGATAGAAATTATTTTGCGACAAACAGGTGAAAATGAATAACATATTTGGTTTCAAAAGTTTATTCCCATGGAAAGCAAGTAGTTTACCGCTTTTTGGAGGTAAAATTAATTTCAAGAAATTTAGAAGTCAAATGTCCTCCTAGTATTCACGTTTTGTCTTCCATTCTGACGCTGATGGTTTTTCACTGGAATTTGAGTGACAGCAAGTCTCCTAAAGTCTCCAGGACTCTTCTCAGTATTCTTGTCGTCTTCAATAATGCTGTCATTTGGATGACCTCCACTCGTCTGCCAACTTCCAAATCCTCCTGGCCCTTCAATAATCCTTTAGTTACTGTGAAAGTGCACCATTCACAATTGCTTCAGTACAATCGTCACTTTTATGCGCCATAGTTTTTTTCAATTCTCTAACAAGGTCGAGGTACTTGACTTTATTATTATCATTATTATTTTTATTATTATTATTTGACACTTTTGATAGTTTTTCAAACCAGCGTTAGCTGATTGTTTTTTTTATAGGAGTCCGAGTGACAGCAAGTCTGCTCAACTTTCCAAGACTCTTTTCTGTATTCTGGCCAATCTCAACAATGCATCAATTTGGATTGTTTCCACTCGTCCTCTTATTTCCACGTCCTCCAGTCCCTGTACCAGTACTTTGGTGACTGTGCCGCGAGCAACAGTTATAATCTATATCACCGTCACTTACATAGTTTTTTCAGTTTTCTTGCAAGGTCTTTCTTGTCCCTTTCTTTCATTTTTATTCTGTGGCCTGCCGGAACGGCAAAGTTCACTATTCGGCTGGTTTTCTTTTTTCTTTTTATCTTTTTTTGTTAACTGTCTCTAGGTCTGGTGGTCTGGCCGAGATTAGATGATCTGATTGAATCTCAAAATCCAAAAGATTTTTGTGCGGCTCATTTTCTAGGATGGATTCTGGGCTCTGCATTTACTATTTCTTCGTATCGTCAAATTTAAACATTTTGCACAATTACCAGTAGACTACCTAACCTCCACAGTTATTATTATTACTATTATTATTATTATTATTATTATTTAACTCCTTGTTAGTCTTTCCCATCAACTAATGCTGGTAGTCGTTCACTGACGTCTGAGTGAGAGCAGGAATCCTAATGGCTATAAGACTCTTTTCAATATTCTGACCGATCTCAACAATGTTGCAATTTGGATTAACTCGATTCTTTCTCAGCTTCCAATTCTTTCAGTCCCCTTCCCAAGCCTTTGAGGACCTTTACAAACATACCAACAACAATTTGTATCCTCGTCAGCCTTATTTTTTAAATATTTCCTTTTAGTTCTCTTGCCAGGTCGACATTTTAAAGTTCTCCTGCATTGTATTATTATTTTTATTATTTTTATTATTATGTAGTTGTTATTATTGTTGTTCCGTGAGCATATCCACTTTTTACTGTCTTCTCACATCGACTTAAAAAAAAATTATACCTCTCATAAATACAATATCTATGTACCAATAAATTCCTGTAAAATAATTCAAATGACAGTCCCGAAAAATTCCCTGTTAATTTTTTTCTTCCCATCTTTTTCTAAAATTCTTGCACTGTATATTATGACTCAAAGAGTTAAAGGATAAGATTATGTTCATTTTTAAAAAATATTCAGTTTTTCGATCATTCAATATACCACACCCTAAACAGACACATTAATTTATCTAAAAAACACAATGATTGGCAGTTTTACCGTAGAATTGTATCGATGCAACACCTGGAATCTAACTTATAAAATGGAGACAAAGCCGGATGGATCCTACTCAAAAATGCTACTTGCTGTTTTGAACACACTTTGGAAGCAGAAAACCAGCTTTACGGCCATTTACCTTCCACTTCAAAAACTATCCAAGTAAGACTGATTTGGAAATGCTGGAGAATTAACGATGAACTCATAAGCAATGTATACCTATGAACTCGTGCATATGGACCCACTTGTTTTGGCCGGTCAACAAAGACTTATATAGGTCTCCTCTGCGCGAACAGGATGCAGCCAAGAGAAACTGAGAGAAGCGGTAAACTCTAGTGACATATGGAGATATTGACAGTGAACTCTATGCTGTCGGTAAATTTGATGCAGATGAGAAATATTTATTTGAGTCACAAAGCACTAAAGACTTTTAAAAATCTCTTAACTTTTATAAAGTATATAACCCCAAAAAAACAATATGGGATTTCTTTCATTTACTTACTGAAAAAAAAAATCAAATAAAAATCATATAGAAATACCGGAGTTGTGCTGGAAAATTTCCAGACAAAAAGATAATCATGCCCAATAAATGAACACCCCAACGCAACTGCGTTATATAATGTATTGCATGGACCGGCGATGAGCTCAGCAGATGTAGTTGACAAATACAGCCGGTCGTTGATAAAATCAGCGAAGTGACTACCGGAAGAGTAGAAATGTGTAGACGTGATACCAGAGGCATAAAAAATGCATGGGTGTATAACGTGACCAACGAGAACACGCATTGTGTTGGTGAAGAGGCGTAGCCATGTGGTTTGCCTGGGAGTTTTAATACTACATAAGGTCAAGAATTCTGGTTGAAGTCAGTTCCCACTAGCTGTTCCGACTTCTGACAGCTTTTTTGCGTGTATGAACGCTCTGACTGCTCTACACACGCGTCACCGTCGAAGAATAGAAACAGAGAATTATATTTTTATATGTACGTGTTCCTTGTTGTTGTTCAAGATCCAGCAGTTGTATACTACATTTATTTGGGCGCGTACATCAAAATCAGCATTCACTGAAACTAACCTTTCCCAAGTAGTAGGTTACACATTTATTACTGAAATCTTATAAAATTCATATTGACATGAATACAAACGTAGATAAGACAAGTATACGCCTCTACATTTCCATTTATCGTTTGCGTGAAAGGCTTTACGTATATAACCACGGGGATAGAATTTACATAAGGTTAATTATTATATAAGATTTCTCACAAGTACTTATTTGTAGAGAGATAAATACTGTCCACTTCCCTCTGCATTTCTATTTTGGAAATATATCGAGATTGATTTTGACCCTAGCCTTTTAGGGTGCAATAAAGAGATGCTGCCGTAAGAAGGGACAATGGAATTGGACATCAGCTTTGAAAGTCTCCATTGTCAAAATCTTCGCCAAAGGATGTAAGAAGCTTGTATCAGCTGATATATATATATATATATATATATAGAGAGAGAGAGAGAGAGAGTTTAATTTGAGTAGATTGCTTATGTACCGCTATGGCCACATTTACTTATGTATAATCGGAAAATAGAAAGTCAGCAAGAAAAAATTGAACATAAGTAGCAGATTAGCGTCTGAAGTTTCTACTGAATTTTAAAAATCAAAATGGTAGATTTCCTTTTTCAAACTATAAGTCGTTACGACATTTTATCCCTCTGAATATATATACAAATTTCATTAAACATAATAAAAATTTTATGTCTACATATTTTCTTCTGGATCCGTTCGAATTCCCGTATTACTTTTATCGTATTCGGTGGGGAATTGATTTATGTATTGTCCATAGATGTATGTATCCCTAGTACTTTCTGCCCGACTTTGGGCCATCATCAGGGGAGAATCTATTACAAAAGTGATGTAACTTTTGTTTTAGCACTATGTAATATTACCACTTTTGTAATATATCCTCCCTTGATGATGGTCCAAAGTCGGACAGAAAGTACTAGGGATACATTCAACTATGGACAATACATAAATCAATTCCCCCCGAATATGATAAAAGTAATACGTGAATTTGAATTGATCCAGAAGAAAATATGTAGACATAAAATGCCTATTATGTTTAATGAAATTTGTATCAACGAAGAAATGCTGCCAAAATATAATTATATATATATATATATATATATACTCTAGAATTTTCTTGTGTTTTGTTCTTCAAAAATAGTGCACAAGGCTAAAACAGTGAGATTTAATTCATTGTTCAAGTACGTCTATAGTTTAATTAGTATTTCCGTATATTGATAACACACACGCACACACGCACGCACACATTTTTTCTCAGTCTGCCTGTCTGTCTTTTTCTCATTGACTTTCTCTCTCTTTATATATATATGAAGATAAGAATAGAGAAAATGACAAAAGCAGAGAGCAATTGATTCGTTTAGTTTGGTTTCTTTGTTTAATGGTATATCAATCTTCGTTGATTATCTAATGCCAAATCCATACCGGTAGGTCAATGGTAGTGGTATTTAATTCATAGCTGGGTGAATGAGGTGACTAACACCTTTCCTTTGGGTAATCGTCCAAAAGATAAAATCATAGCATGAGAGTTTTTCGATCACTGTTACCACGATGTCACAGTCCAATACCTTAGGTACTACACCATGACACCTCTCCCTAAAGATAGACGATGAAAGATAAATGAGATTTACTTTTCGGGATCATTACTCTGTTCTAAAAAGATCAGCTTGATGCAAAGACAGAAAGCTATGTTTTATTACGTCACACTCCCAAATTAGGTATGTAGTTTGTTTAGGAAACATTTTCTTACTAAAATGAGAATGTAAGTACTTTTGAGAATCATTTTAGTTAATATGCACACACACACACACACACACACACACACACATATATATATATATATATATATATATATATATATATATATATATATATCAATGACTGCACGAACAGGATGTTTGTACAGTCGGCTGGGACTGTAAAATACATTGACTGCTTCTCTGCAGAGGATTAAGACCCTCCCAACGAGTGTTCTACTTATGACACTAAACAATCTGTTGTTGAGGTTCCAGTAATGTAGGAGATTTGGGGAATGTAAAGTAGCCCTTCATTGCCATCACTCCCAGGTCCACTCTATCCCAGAGTGGTAGCACCTGATAGAGTCCTATCTAAGGATCAAATAGAACTAAAATGTGTACTTATGCAAAACTGATATGTTCGAAATAGAACTGTTTTTTCATATTGAAACTGTGTAATTATGCTAAACTGAATTGTTTGAAATCGGAATTCTTTTCACATTGAAACTCTATACTTATGTTAAACTTAATTGTTTAAAAAGGGAACTGTTTTGAAATTGAAACTGTGTAAACAAAAAACTGTACTTATATTAAACGGAACTGTTTGAAATCATCATCATCATATCGCACTGGTAGCACAGATATCCCTGACCCTCTCTCGCCACTCCTCCCTATCGTTCATCGCCCCAGGTAGGTCTTCAGGACAACATCCCGTATCCTCACATAGCTGCTGAATGTACGTTCGTGCTGGTCGTCCTGCTTTTGCGCGGCCATGTGTGGGGATCCATAAGAGTACATCTCTTATGAGTTCATCTCTGCTTCTCCAGCAGTGTCCTGCATGTCTGGTTCGTCTAACTTGAATAGTTTTCGTGATAGGGGGCAGGTGGCTTTACAGTTGGTGTCTTGTGGGGTGTTGCTGCCAGGACTTGTTCAGGATTGCACGCAGCATTCTTGTGTAATTGCCATCTAGCTTCTTCTCCAGCCGTTTTGTTAGCGTCCATGTAGTGCATCCATATAGCAGTATCGATGTGACCGCTGCCTGGAAGAAACTGCGTTTCATTTTATCGGTTAGGTCTGATTTCCATATAATCGATAGCCTATTGATAGCTGTCCATGCTTTCGTTAACTCGTTTCGATGTCCTTTTCGGTTGATTCGACGCTGCTTCCTAGGTACGTGAATTTGTCTACTAGTTTAAGAGGGGTTCCTTCTAGAGTGGAGATGTCCCCCGTTTGGTTATAGCACATATATTCCGTTTTGTGTGCATTAACATAGAGGCCTATGCTTGCTGCTGCTCGTTCCAAACTATGCAGAAGTGTTTCGGCTTGGTCAGGTGTATTTGCCAGTATCGCTATGTCATCGGCGTAGTCGGTGTCGGTAATTGTTGTTGCGGGGTACCTTCTGCTTCTTTTCTTCGTCAGTTCGAAGCCATTCTCTTTGATTTTGTCAATCGATGTTCTAAGTACGTAGTCTAGACAAATGATAAAGAAGTACGGAGCCAGCGTGTCCTCGTGTAGTACTCCTGCTACAATGTCGAAGTATTCTGTGTCTCCATCTGGTGATCGTACTTTTACTTTAGTGTTTCTATAGAGAATCCTTATTGCCGCTACGGTTTCTTTAGGTATGCCGAACGCTAGTAGGATTTGTTCCATCTTTCCTCTGTGAATGGAGTCGAAAGCCTTGGTAAAGTCGACTAATATTAATGTCGCTTGTAGGTTCTTTGCCCGTACACCTTCAAGGATTCTGCGGATGGTTAATATTTGTGAGGTCGTGGATCTATTTCTTCGGAAGCCATTTTGGTTTTTTCTAAGTATGTTGTCGATTTTGGGTTCTATTCGGTTTCGTAGTAGGGCATTGTGGATTTTGTTTGCTATGGATGTAAGTGTTATGCCTCGGTATTTTTAGGCTAATCCGAGGTCCCCCTTTTTAGGGAAGGGGAGTATGCATCCTTTCATCCATCTATCTATCGGATTTTGATTGTATACTGCGTTGCAGTGTCGGAGCAGTATGTCGTCAAATTGTCTGGTCTTCCATACTTCCGGGGGAATTTCGTCCAGCCCCGCAGCTTTCCTATTTTTAATTTTTCTGAGAACCGAGTCGAGTTCTTCTTGTGTGAACGGTCCTAGTTTAATGTCTAATTGTTTGCTAATTATTCTGGTGATTGGTTCATGCGTTATTTTTGGTGGGTTTCCAAGTAAGTTTTCGAAGTGCTGTTTCCACAGTTTTATTCTTTCTTGTTGGTTTGCTGCTTTAAGTTTCGCTTTGGCTGTGTTATTTCTTCTGCTCACTTCGTTTATTGTTTGCCAGGCTATTCTAGATTGTCTATCTTCCACCGAGTCTCTAATATTATCTATCTGATTTTGAATGTATTTTGTCTGTTCCTTCATATATATGCCTGCTAATTGATATTGTGCCGTTTTTAGTTTTAAGGCATTTGTGTTTGTTGAAATAGAACTGTTTATATGGATAAAATAGATTTAGAATTAGTACCCAACAATGAATGATGTCCCATAAAACCAAACCAAACTAAACCAAACGAACAAGATGTGGCAGTTTAACAAGTTTGAATTCAGAGTTTTCCTTCTCCTAGACTGGTTACCATACCATGGTTAAAGAGCCCAGTCTACATTAACACTCCCTATACTTGGAGGGAGTAGAGCTGGATGTAATCAAGCTCATTCAAGATTAGAACTCCAGTAGCTGTGCCCATTTTCTACGACGATGACCGTTACCTGACGATTGGTTAATATCAGTGATTGATCATATTTTTCTACGTTAATATGTCGTAGGAATGTAGAGCTTATGAAGATTTTTTGGTTTTTAGGGTTTGGGGTTTAGATATCTGACTCTGCTGGTTTTCTTATTAGCACTATCTTAATTCTTGGTTTCTTCTTGTCGGTGAAGGTTATAAAGGAATCTCTGAAGGAAGGAAGAAAAGAGACGAAGCTACCTTTAAGATTTTAACTTTATTTCTGGGTTCAACAACCATTTAGTGGGTAATGGATTTCTTTTTGAATCCAAATGAAATGGTCGTACGTCCCTGGTAAAGTCTTAAATTATACTAGTCGTCTCCGGTGGTTGATAGGTCCGCATTCGATGATTTTTATCATGCTTGTTTTAACGGTGTCGGCGGCAAACATGGTGCCTGGCAACAAAACTTAAACAGCCATGTTTTCGTTGCTTCAGTCTGAGGGGTACCATTGAAGTAAGGTCCAAATTTTCTTTTGCGCAGGGAGGGTCCTTTTACCGGTCATGCGTCGTTCAGACTTCCTGTCAGTGGCCTCAGGGAATATCTGCACTTCTTGAACTTATTTAGTTTTCTTTTTCTTTTTTCTATCCACTTCAGACACAGAAAGAATGTTCGATACCACTGACAGAAAACATATGACTAAGTCAGAATCGCCTAGCCACAATGTCTACGGAACTGTGTTAATGTACCTTTATATATATATATATATATATATATATATATATATATATATATATATATATATATATTGTCATCCACAGACTGGCTGTCGCGTTGTATCACAAATCTTCAGTGTGGCTTGACACGCAGGATGCTTTAAGCTGAGATCGAAACCCGCCTAACTTTACGCTAATCTTGGTATCTTAGCACTCAGCCGTTTCGGCAAACTATGTCAGTTTAGGATTTATAACGTATCTTGCATTAGCTTTGGTTTGCTTACATTGTGCGCTATCGGATACCGGAGTGTTCGATTCATAAGAAAAGCTTTGCAATACGCTGGTGGCAGCCGTTAATTCCTTCGGTAGCATATATATTGTCATGCACAGACAGACTGTTTCGTTCTATCAAATCTCTTCAGTGTGTCTAGACAAACTGGAAACTTCAAGCCGCCAAACTGTA
Organism: Sepioteuthis lessoniana; assembly: GCA_963585895.1. NCBI lineage: Eukaryota > Metazoa > Mollusca > Cephalopoda > Myopsida > Loliginidae > Sepioteuthis > Sepioteuthis lessoniana. Next base: position 110,621,182 of record OY757905.1, on the reverse strand, counting down.
CGCAAGACTTGGTATCTTACCGCTCATCTATATGTCAGCTTACGAATTATAATGCATTTTGTATTAGCTTTGGTTTGTTTACATTTTGCGCTATCGGATACTGGAGGGGTCAATTGGTTAGAAGATATATATATATATCGACTACACCTGCACAATACTTGAATTTTTTGTCAAAAGTGTTTTTTGTGGTTTTCAAGTTGTATTTTATCGGATAATATGTCCAATACACATACCCTCCTATATATATATATATGTATGTGTGTGTGTGTGTGGTTGATTTTAAATGATGCTTCATGAACTGAAATATGTTATTAATCTAACTTATTTCGAATCGTATCTTTAGAATATTTCAAAAAATATGCTGCATGAATAATATAATGTCAGTTCTATCTTGTCAAATCTTTCAAAATAAAACGGTATAAATTCCATATTATGTCGATAGCATTGAACAAGTAGTTGTGTTTTTCGTGAAACTCTCTTCGCAGGTTAAATTGCATCGGTGTTTTCCTCTCTTCAGAGAATATCAAAGAAATGAAAAAACGCGGTTGGAAAATCCCGGAAGCAAGAATAGAGGATATACAAGACAGAAACAGAGACAGAGAGGGAGAGACAGAGAGAGAAAGAGAGACAGAAATACCTGTTGAACGGCAGGTTGGACAGAAGAGTGGAGTTAAATTTTTTTCTTTTGTTTTTAATTAAACGATTTTAATTTCCGCTTTCTTCTCTACTTATTTGAGTAGACAAGCTTCTTTCCGCATCTTAACTTTTTTTCGGGAAAATCAATTGTTCTAAGCTCAGAATCGATGAATTTGGGAAACGGTCGCTTCTGGGCACTAATGCTTCCACAAATATATCCCGTTTCTATTTTTTTGCGAAATTTAAATCAACGTTTGAAACATTTCCCTGAGAAAATAGGAACGCCCTCTGAAATGCTTTGAAATAAGACGAAAATATTGAAGAACATTTTAATATTAGAAAATCTTTTCATATATAGACATTTTGGTAATACTTCAGTTAATAATGAAAAAGAAATCAATTTTACAAACTTTATTATTTTATTTGGTATTTAAAAAACTTATGTCTATTTATGACCGATCAACCATGCAATAATTACTAAGTTGCAATGAATAAATATATATTGAATAATTTCTTGGTCCCTCTATGTTCACTAAATTGAACTAGTGTACATAAAAAGCATAATATATATATATATATATATATATATATATATATATATATATATATATATATATATATATATGTATACATTTCTAACGTTTTGCATTAATTTCCTTTGTGTGAAAATCTAACATTCTTTTTATTCAAGGTGCATGTAATTTCAGCATCACTTCGATATCTTAAATTGAACGAATATGTTTGCTATGAAAATATATTCGAATTGTTTGTTCCCAGCTGAGAAAAATATCAGCTGCATCCGCATGCATGTTTAACGCAAAGTGACATACTCACACAAATATCTTTTAAACTCAGAAAATATATCCATTACGTTAAGACAACCGGAAATTTGTATTTAACTTTTTCTCTCTTGTAATATTTACGCTCTAAGTAAAAAAAAAAAGACATTGTACCTTCTTTTTTTCAATAAAGTTCTCTCTAAATTTGAGAAATAAAATTTATTCGTTTGTAGACTGGTGTTTAATTCAATCATTTACACATTTGTTCGATATATTAATACTCTACTCTAGTCAAAAGTATTTGGCAATTCTCAAGAATATTCATTTCTTATCCAAAAATTGTTATTTTTAATGAAACAAGTTATGTACAATAATATATGTCTTCCTCGGTAACTTTTCAAAAATTGATTTGAAGACGTTTTGCATCTGTAGTACTGAGTCTGCATAAACTTTTTTCCATAAGTTACATTTTACCATCACTTGATCTCACATTAGATTGTATAGCGTTGAATTACTGCTGGCTAGATACTACTGTTTTACCAATAAAGAGGACAATTCTATCCATGTCTCTAACTTGCGTGACCGAATGTTGATTGCTCAAAACATCACTGTACAACTGAACCAATGTCATGTAAATATTGTGTCATCATTTACTGTGAAGCTGGCTGTCATAAAAGCCCTATTGAGGAAGCCAAGTAGTGTCAAAAGCCTTCAGTGAATCAAGATGCACGGAGACTGGACAACAGAGTTCCTAAATGAAGTCCTTTGGAGTGACGAATGAAAGTTCAAAATCTTTGACTCAAATATAGGGTTGGTGAAAGAGCCCTAAACCCCAATATCACACCAACCAGAATGCATAGCGAGGCTCTGTTATGGTGAATGTGGGGTCTTTTGTCAGTTGCAAAGTCGTTGATTCGCATCAAGTCAAGAGCAAATTGAATCAGACCGGCTATTACAGCATCACGTGATCCCATCTGTAACGCGACTTATGGGTCAAAGATTTGTTCTCGTACAAGATAATGTCCCAAAGCATACAAGCAAACTCTACCAGAGGTACATTAAAAGCAAAGAGGAACAGTACATCCTTCAACTGAAGTCTTGACCGGCGCAATCTGCAGACCTAAATCCCATTGAACTGGTAAGGCAAGAACTCGACTGAAAAGTCCAAGCTAAACAACCTACATATGCTGCTCACACCTGGCGACTATTGCTGGAAAGCCGGGCAAAACTATCTTCAGTTTATCTCCAGTCTTTATTGGAAAGAATGCTAAGAATTTCTGCGGTAATGATAACAGCCAGAGGGGGTCATTTTGATGAATCAAAAGTTTAAGAAGCTTTTTTGTGTTTTTTGTTTATTTTTATGTAAGCCAGGAAGACTTGTATTTAGTTTGATAAATAAACCCATTGTGGTACTTTGCTTGTTTCGTTAAAAATAACACATTTACGATGAGTAATAAACATAATTGAGGGTGAACAAAAAGAACTGACTGGTTATATATATATATATATATATATATATATATATATATATATATATATATATATATACATATATATATGTTTCGTGATTCGGTATTTTTTTGTTTGGTGGAAGGGGTTGAGGAGATAAATGTTCGCTGTGAACGATCAACGAGGAATAAATTTAGATTAGTCCTCGTCTTAGAAAAACGAAGAAGCTAACGAGTTATTGTCTGTTGCCAATTTCTTCTTGTTTCCACGGCCTCAGAAACGGAAAGAAAAAAAATAAAAACAACAAAAGGTCCTATCGCTAAAACATGTTTTTTTTGCGTGTATTTTTTACTCCCAATCTGATTATTATCTCTCACCGACATAGCTGTCATCACTGACACACCATATAATCAAATAAATAAAATATAGCATATGACGTCATCGTAAATATGATGAGCACAGAGTACGAAAGTACAGTCAATGGCTGCCGACTCTAATGATTATCCTCGACGAAAAAAAGAAATTGGTAAAAAATATTTTTCTCTAAAATTTGATATTTTTTCTATCTTTTTTGTATTTTAGAATTTGGTTCTCCAATATTTCGTGTTGGAATAATAACATTCAATGCGAAATTTTGCAGCGTCTGTCTCGGCTGTCGTTTGTTAGATTTGGATTCGTGCATCTCTACCTCCCTCCACACGTTTCTGCTTCCCTCGTTAATTCTCAATTTCTTGCTGTATTTCACCCGTTTTTAATAACTTTTATTTTTTTAGCTTTCAAAAGACGTCTTCGGAACATTCAGATTACATTCCGTGTGAATCAATAAGCAATTTAAAAATACAGAGGTTAATTCATCTAAAACTCAAATCACTATATTTTAATGCATGTGATGATAGCTTAATAAAATCCTCCTCGAAGATTAAAATCAATTCGTAGCATCTTTAAACATTTCTGATCAGGCTTAAGATTTTTAATATCGAAAGAAATCATGAATATTTTACGGGTTAGGTAGCAAAAACATATTTACAGACACTTTGTTCCAGTTAGGCTCTAAGAATATTATTAATTTTCTTTTTTAATATAGAAAACCATATAAACCAAGATAGAAATATAACGATCATAATGGTTAATAAAATTGTATCAACCAAGATGGAGACGGAATTAACGAATGTTTAATGAAACTGTATTACACAAGATAAAGACTTTACTTACGTAATAGTTAATAAAATTGTATAAACCAAGATGGAGAAGGAATTAACATAATGGTTAATGAAACTGCATAACACAAGATAAAGGCTTAACTCACATAATGGTTAATAAAAGTGTATAAACTAAAATGAAGACGTAACTAACGTAATGGTCTTCGTCGGCGGAAATGGATTCGATAGTCTAAGTGACTTTATGTTTCCCTATCCACTAATGCTCTTGGAAAAGCTACGGAGCCAATACTTATTCTTTCCCAGTAATTAGTAAATAAGGTAAACTAGGCTATAAGAACCTTGTATGTAGAAAAAACATTGTAAATAAAGAATAATTGTTAATTCAAAATGAACATCGGACTTTCTATGCAACCTCATAAAACTTTACTTATTACTCTAACTCCACCACTATTACTGATGCTCGACAGAAAGGAAGGAAGGAATAAATTATAAAAGAAATGTATAATTTCCCCCCACTAATGCCCGAGATAAATTATAGTAAATTAGGCGTCCGTAGTTGAGGGCGACCTGAAGGCTTCCTTTTCAGTAGCTGCTATACAGTGGTGTAGAAGAAGACACTACTCTTTTCCCTGGATTGCTCCACTTTAACTTTGATCCGTACCTTATAATGCTGAGTGTTAAGCAAGGTGACATCAAGTACCATTTTTGAGTCTTTGGTATGACTCGACCTGGGATTGAATCCCAGTCTCCCGGACCATTGGGGAACACTCTAACCATTATGCCAATGGCCGAAATTCATCCTTTCTCTCCCAGCTATGCGAAACCTGTAAAGCAGACAAGGTCTTTCATCACTGGTTTAGCCACCAGTCTAGAAAGAAAATATTCTGATTTCAAATCAAAATTAAACTGCTAAAAAAGTGAGATTGCGTCACAAGCTACTCATGGTGGAGGGGTGTGTGGTAAATACATGCTTTAGAGATGCTCGAGTTTTAAAGTTTTTGCTCAAGGAAATGGAATCCGCGGCCTGGGTTCAATTTCTGGATGAAATCATTTGCATTTTACTTTAAGCGATTGCCCTTTGTAGAGGCGGGAGAGACCACCACTTCTCTTACTAGTTATGTGTAGACAGTAGGGTAGAATGTGATATTTCACTTTAGTAAGGCAGCCAGTCTTGGAAAAGAAAGGCTCTGAATTAAAACTAGCTATAGTTCGATTAAACATTGGTCTTGGGTCATATCTTGCCGTAGCAGAGGGATTGGGTAAATATATACGCCTATCTTACACAGGTGTCATGTGAAACATAGAACGTAACATCCTGTAACGGTACAGTTCTCAAATAAATGTTTGCATTACTACTACACCAAATAGACATTTGTGCCACCATAGTTTTAACGGGTCTACGAGTGTAGCACTAAGCCTTAAGTGTTAGTCGGGCTGTCGTTGTGAGAAGAGTGACGAACACACCATACACCCTCTTGGTTAGCTAAAAAAGAATTCTATTCGCTACTACACGTGTTAGTCGGCGAGAAAAGAGATAAAGAGTATGAAAAAAGAGTTCATCTCTTTAACTAGAGTGAGAGGAATAAGACATTGTGAGGAGAGAGAGAGAGAGAGAGAGAGAGAGAGAGAGAGAGAGAGAGAGAGCCGATACAGACCTTATAGTATCTTTCCCCTTTCCTGTTGCAGTTCTCGTACGTTCTTGCTTGTTGGTTTCGTCTTCCCAGCTTCATGATGAGTTTGTGGCCTATTACATCATGGAACACTCATTTTGTAGCATTTAAAAAGAACAACAAACTTTTCTATAGTCAATTTGCGTGTGCTAATATCAAATCTGAAGTCGGATTTTGTCTGCAAGCTACAGATTTTATGCAATTTGACATTTTTATTTATTTTCTAAATTTTCGTTATAATAAGAAATTACAATATCAGACACAATTCTTTTATTCCCTTGAATCTTAAAACGGTATGAAAGTCATTTCTGTACATTTATTAAGGTAAAAGAAACAGAACATTAGCAGAACATCGATCCCAAAGTTAGAATAGCATCCTTCACAGCTGATGGAAGCTTTTCAATTTCTTTGTGTATTTTATTTAGGCAGGAGGTGCCTGTGGTGTAATGGTTATCTTCGTAGGAAATGGACATGGTGACACGAGTTCAAATCCTGGACGAGAATGATTCACATAGCACTAATACCCTTGGGAAAGGTATGAATCCAATTATTCTCCCTCCAGCTATGGGTAAATAGTAGGACTAATTGGGTTCTTCACTCTAGGAGAAGGAAAACTCTGAATTCAAACCTGTTAAACTCCGCTTAAAAATTGACCTTGTGTCATATCCTGCTCGAGCAGAGGGGTTGGTAAATATGGTTTATTCAGGCAGAAATTTGCGTTTGTAACTTTTGCTTTTGTACATTTCATCAGAGCAATTTCGTTTAATGCTCCAGCAGTAGTCAGCCATCATACTTTTTCCCCGTGCCCTTGGTAGCGTTCTTGTATGATCTTTAGGTCTTGGTGGAATCGTTCTCCTTTTTCGTCACTCACAGCCCCCTGGTTGTCAGGGAACCGATCAAGGTGGCTGTTCAAAAAATGAAGCTTGATGCTTATGTTGTACCCGAGATCACGAAAAGTGAGGAGCATTCTGTTCACAAGTTCACTGTAGTTCTCCGCTTTATTGTTTCCAAGGAAGTTCTGAACGACTGCCACAAAGGATAACCATGCTGCACTCTCTAAAGCAGTCATCTTAGCAACAAACTGATAATCACGAATTAGAGTTCGAACCTGTGGGCCATCAAACACGCCTGCTCTGATCTTCTCAAATTATAACCCTGGTAAAGCTGTAATGATGTGTCAGAAACATTCACCTTTGGTTTCCAGTGCCTTGAAAAATTGCTTCATCAAACCTAATTTCATGTGAAGAGGAGGAAAGATCATCCTATCTCTGTTTACAAATGCGTCTTGGTGTGATATTTGGCATGCCTGCTTCAAGGGTGTCACGAATAGGCCAGTCCTTCTGGACCCAATGTCTGTCTCGTGCTCGGCTGTCCCACATACAGAAGAAACATGGAAACTTAGTGAAACCTTTCTGCTGTCCAAGAAGAAAGTTGACCATCTTTAAGTCTGCACAAATGATCCAATTGTGCTCATGATACTTTAATAAGTCCATGATCATTCTCATATCATCATAGTCTTCCCGCAAATGCACTGAGTGACCGACAAGTACTGCTCCATGAATATTGCCATAATGTCAAATAACACTCTGCGTTTTGAATTGTCTAAAAAGGGTCTCCCTTCACTAGGACTATAGTAAGGTACACCCAGTTCTTTGAGAAGCCCTGGGATGTCATGGCAGTAAACAAACTGTCTCTCTTTTGAAAAAAAAAGGTCAGAAAAGGCTGCTCACGCTTTCTGAAATATGATACTCTAACAGAGTGATCAACAAGATTTCTGCCTTGTAATCTTGTTGTCAAAAAGCTCTCCTGCTTTCTTTGAAAGACCTAAACCCCGCACTAAATCATTCAGTTTAGCCTGGGGAAGAGGCTTGGGGACGGGGAAAGGTTCAGTGTCTGAAGAACAGTCCTCCGATTGTGAAGACTTTTCTGACAATTCACTGTCACAACTGTTTTGCTCGCTTGTATCGTGTCCAATGTCTTTATCGTCCAATGAAGGCAGGCCTCTTTGAAAACTGGAACAGGAACTTCTTCAGCGGGCGGAACAGGCCGAATAGCTGAGGGAATGTTCGGATACGTAATCTTATGTCGATTTTTCTTCCCAACACCCGTTGTGTTAACCATGCAGAAATAACAGTCAATTACATGGTTGTTGGGTTCGAACCAAATCATTGGAACTCCAAAAGGCAGACCTTTGCGTTTTCCTTTGGTCCAGTCTCGAAGAATTTCCTCACAATTGTGGCACACAACATGAGGGGCCAATTGCTTGTCTTGATCACCAATATGAACTTCAAGATATGCCTTGTAGGCACGTTTGAAAAACAAGGATAATTTTCGTCTCTTAAGATTGAGTGTGTAGCATCCACATATATAGCAGAAGGCATCAGGCTTGTTTCTGCATTGATGTCTCATTCTGGCAGCCATGTTTGAACTGAAACAAAAGAAGAATTATCAAAATATTCGAAACTATCTATATATATGGACGTTAAAGTGCTTATACAATATTCTTACCAAGAATCTGATCAAGTCATGCAATATGCTGGTCAACATTACCAAGAATCTGATCAAATCATGCAATCTCTGTTGTACTGAATATACCTTTCAATTTTTCAAAGTTAAACATGGCCACGAATTTTATGAAAATGTATTTTTTCTAAATTGATTTATTTAATCTTTTTTGTTCATTGATAAATAAACCTTCGTTGATAAATTAATGCGAAACTCTTCTCTTAGAAGAAAATAATAGTACCATCTAACAAATAGAGTAATATGGGGCTTCATAGCTTTCCCAAAAGTATTACTTCGAAAGTGATGGCAAAAACACGACTGAAGTTCGAACTTGCTTACTATGGTGTGGCAGTCCAACTCGTTAAACATTACCTCTGATGAACATATCCCTGTTTGTATTGAATATCAGTTTTCCTTTCTCTAGTCTGGCATATTCGAAACACCTTTTGAAAACTTACACCTGCATTAGCTAAAAAAAAAAAAAGCATATATTATTCAATTGTTTGATGTTCTGATTGAATTTAACGGCATTTCAACTCTTCTTGGGGTTATTTTTTGCGTAGCAATTACAGAATCGCGTTCAGTGTACATTAGGATTTTCATGTTTTGACGCGTTGATTCTTTATTTTTGCAATCGGTTCTATTGAACGCAAATAACTTTAAACAAATCTAGTTTAATCATAGAAAGGACCTTAATGGATTTGATGACATGGGAGTAAAAGCCTTGAAAGGGTACTCTACATTATATTGATTTTCGAAAAGAAATGTTTCAGTATCAGATACAATTAAATGGCATACATTAACACTTTTTTGTTGGAGGGGGGGGCTCTTACCCCTATGCAGCTTATACTGTCAGCGTATTCTATGACCCGTCGACAGATCCCGATTCAGCTAATTTATCATTCAAATTAGAATTATATCATTTAAGTGCTCTTATTTACAAAAAAAAAAAAACAATAATTTTATTCACAAATTGATTATTACTTGACATAAATTCTTTGATTATTTTAGCAATCTGATATTATGAATAATTTGTAGAAATTAAATGAAATAATTTATTTTATAGTAATGTTTTATATACAGTATAGAAATTATAAATGATAACAACTTTTATTATCATAGATTTAAAAAAAAAATTAAAACTTAATTAGATTACAATTTTCTCATTTAGCAATTAATCACTCTCTAGATCGACAATGAATGTCAATTAATTCATTTATGGCAATAAATATGACGACTTTTTAAGCTCAGGAAATTCTGTGGTCAAGATCGGAAAACTATTTCGTAGGACATTGTTTTTGACAAGGTCCAGACACCAGCACTCTGATAATACAAGTTTTCCTTTTGTATTATTTGCTCTCAATTAGCCAATTCATATTGAAAGTCGCAATTCATTATTTCCTGTACTAGTTTTTCCCCGATGTTAATTTCTATGTATATATTCATAAGTTTTCTGACAACAGAGACAATAAAACTGCCCGCAAAAAAATATTCCGAGCTATGAAAACGAAGGAACTTATAAATATATTAGACTATTCATATGTAAAAAAAGAAAACAGACGGAGATAATAAAAAATAATTGTACGATAATAAGAAAAATAATTGAAACGAAACTAAACAAAGACATTTGATAAACAGAAGAAATTGGATGAAAACATGGTCAATACTAAATAGTTATTTACTAAGCGGAGATTAGATGTGGCAGATAGCCGTTATAATGAGGTACCCAGTGAGAGTCGAACTCATTAATAACAGTCTGGTAATACAGCTAGCTAACTATTGCATCTCGTGAAGTGTCTTAGACTAATACTAAATATGTAGTTAGACAAAATAGTCCCTCGGTTCGAAAACTGAGATACTAAAATGTAAGACCTAACCGATAAGACCTGGACACTGAATGAATTTAAATAAAAAAAAAGAAAACAAATGTTTGAATACACGTACAGCAGTTCTGTAGTTATGATACAATCCAAATAAGCCACAATAGTTCAAAAAGTTCAGAACCAATATAAGTCAAATTTAAACCCGTTCATTTCTACTCTTTGTAAAACATTTAATTAAATTTTCTGACATTTTTACCGATCAGTTTTTAAGATATTTTAATTTTTAAAAATAGACTAATGGCAGATTAAACCAGTATTAGTTTTCGTCCTCTGAAATATAATAAAATCTCTTCTTCTTTTTTTTTTTGATAATATATGTTGAAACATTGACAAAGGGAAATGACTAATAACTATAAAAAACAGAAAATAACAAAGTTACAGAGTGTTGGAATGTCAATTTTTGAGATATCAAAGGAGATTTGCAATGATCATCAATGATAAAGAAGGCTGTTTAATATATAACTAAGTTGAGAACTCGAAATAAAAGAAAAACTTTAAGAACTTTCTTTCCCGTGATGAAGATCAACTTAATTGGTAATTTACTAAGATTTTTTTTAGCTTAGAACTAGCACAAAGCTGCATATGTTGTATACAGGTACATCTTCATTCAGCATCACAACGACACAATATCAAAGACAGACGCAGGAATGAAGGAAGCATGATAAAGACACAGGAAGGATTCTTTAACAACATATTTACCTCTCACTTTATTGCAAGGGTTCGAAAGGGTGGTTCAAGGTTTGCATGTGAGAGGGTGCTGGAGACCGAACATAAAATTCATATTTTGACCCCACTGTTATGACCGTCATGTTGTGTCTTGTTCTCCTGATGTTGGTGTCCACTCCATCGGGGCTTTCCGAGGGCCCCCTCGGTCGGGTGTGGCTTTTCCTACCACATCTGGTCTCTAGCTGTCTGGGAGTCTGCTGGCAACTGTTTCGGGGGTTTTCCGAGTGCCCCCTCGGTCGGGTGTGGCCTTCCCTACCACATCTCGTCTCTAACCTTCTGGGAGTCTGCTGGCAACTGCTCTGGGACCCAAACTTAACTGAGTTAAATAATAACTCAACACCCACACGATCTTTGAATCGGATGTTTAATCGTCATCAAGTGGAAATAACTGTCATGCAGTTCAGAGGTTACTCTCTTCCGGTGCATGACTGTAGTGGCACAATGAGACCTTCACCTTGTCCCATATCATAAGCCCTAATCCGCCCAAGCGATCTCTTTCGATTACTGGCCGTTGGAATGTGTCACTTCCTTCCGGTGTATTACCTTGGAATAGCATTTTTAGGCCGGGGCGAGGGGTCAAAATATAACAGCATGTTTGGGGCACCCAATGAGAATCGAACTCATTCGTGCAGGTTTGCTAATCTACCGTGCTAACCATTACACCACCCGAGGTGCCAATGAATATTAACTTAAGTGATTTACAAGGAAACGACCACTTTTGATTAACGTTCAGGTCTTTGAAAAGGCTGAAATAGAGAGGAGGCCAAAGTGTGTACAATATTTTGTGAACTGGTATCTGTAAAAAAAATCTCCTAGGCAATCTCCTTTAACTAAGGTCAATATTTTAAAACGTCAAAATTGAGCCGAGACAGTCATGAAAATTGACTTTTGTAAAGTCATTTTCATGGACTAACCTCAAGTGACATTTAATGGACCTGTAGGATGGGCCAAAGGATGGATTTTATCCCATTCGGACGTAACTCTGGCAAAAAGAAAGCATCAAGAAGGCGGCAGTGTGATATGTGCTGGAATTGTCGACCAAACCATTATTGGACCATTCGATAAGGGAGTTAAACTGAACAGGGTTAACTATTGCGATTTTATGGCCGAGGTTTTCTTTGCATAGTAAAAGACTCGAACGTTCAAAGGCAAGTGTTAATTTAATGCCCGACAATGCCTATTCTAATCTATGGAATTTTACTCGTGAAATCTTTGAGCACTTACAGGAGAGAAGATAATGAAATTACAATTATATTGTCATAATCTGAATCACATCGAAAATCTATGGTCAGTTGCGAAGATAAAATTATATGTAGGCGACAAACAATATATCTGCAAAGTAGATCAATGTGCAACTGAACCTACCGAAGGAAAAGGAAAAGATAAAAAAAAACAAAAAAAAAACAATAAAAGATAAATGAAAAAACGAATTCTTTGGATAAGAGATTACTGGTTGTTATTGGGAAGAAGGGCCTCTATATTAAAATATAATATATTCAAAGACTTATCATGTGTGATTTATTTTTGTTTGTAACATTATAGGCGTGGATCCATCATTAATGATGTTATCACCTTTTTATTGAAGGAAAATGTGTTCCTTTTGTTTTTCCAAATAACTTTAGATGGCTGGGTCTTTTTAAGAATAGATCAAATTACTTCAACAACTTTAAAAAATCATATTGATACTACCTGAAATTTTAATTCAGGCTTTGTTTTGGAGGTCTAGTTTGATTGTTTAAAATTTGAATTTCTTAAAAAATAAAACTTGAATTGTTGGAGTTTATAGGATATGCTTCTGAACTTCAGGTCGGGTATAATTATATATATATATATATATATATATATATATATATATATATATATATATTGAACTGCAGTCGTGTCAATACTGCTATATGGATGCACCACATGGACGCTAACAGAACGTATGGAGAAAAAGCTTGACGGCAATTTTTACAAGAGCGAGCAATATTGAACAAGTCCTGGAGGCAGAAACCTACAAAGCAGCAGCTGTACGGCCACCTACCACCCATCACGAAAACTATCAAAATTAGACGAACCAGACATGCAGGGGATTGCTGCAGAAGTAGGAACGAGCTCATAAGTGATGTTCCCCTGTGGACCCCTTCACATGGACGAGCAAACACAGGAATTCCAGCTCGAACCTACACACCAGCTCTGTGCCAATACGAGATGTAGAATTGAGGACCTGTAGGAAGCAATGGATTATAAGGACGTATGGCGAGAGAGTTTCAGAAATATCCGTGCTGATAGCGAGACATAATGATGATGATGATGATGATGATATTTAAAAATCAAGATAGGTTTACAAATGAAACAAAAAGACATGATCAAGTTACTCAAATAGAAATTTACTAGAAACGTATTCAAACTATTAATTACAGTTTTCGATTTTGCTTTTATGAACTTTATCTTAAACACACACACACACACACACACATATATATACATATATATATATAGAGAGAGAGAGGGAGAAAGAGAGAGAGACAAACAGAGAGACAGAGAAAGAGAGAGAGAGAGAGAGAGAGAGAGATTGAGCTATATTAACAGACTTAATTTTGAATAGCGTACATATGGTGCCAACGGTGCTTGGTGACGACCAATGTTTCGCTTCTGTGATCAGCAGACCAATGGCTCTTCAAACCGCAATTCAAATCTACATCTACATGTGTTCACTGATCTATATCGAGTATTCTTTCTTTAGGAATATAGCAAACCCAATATATATATATATATATATATATATATATATATATATATATATATCAGGATGTTTCCAACGATGTAAATTATGATATTTGTCGTACTTTGTTTTATGATATTATCAACAACATCACGCGTAATGAATTGGCGTTTCGAGGAAGTTTCGAAACCGATAATATAATGGCTTCTTGACACTATGAAAAGTGTTTATAATCACTTTAGCTACAGACTTAGCAAGAAGTCATGTAGTGTTAAAATTCCAATGCATGAAATAATTATATTAATAAACACCATTGAACTATTGGAAATGAAAGACAGAATCAAAAAAAATATTTCAGAACTAGAAAATTACTCGAGACAAAACTGTGTTGCCGAAACCTTATCAAAGGAATAAATAACTGGACTGTAGCCCTAGTAAGATATTCGGAACCCTTTCTGAAGTGGACCAGAGACGAACTTAAACAAATGGACCAAAGAACAAGAAATTTAATGACCATGCATAAGGCATTACATCCTAGAGACGACGTTGACAGACTATATGTATCAAGAAAAGAGGGAGGAAGAGGACTTGCCAGCACTGAAGACAACGTTGACGCATCGATACAACGACTCGAAGACTACATAGAAAAACACGAGGGTGGACTGATTACAGCCATCAGAAACGATGCTGACGACACGATGGACAATAGAATGAAAACTAGGAAACAAAAATGGGAAGAAAAACAACTCTATGGCTGTTTAAAACGACTATTAAACAACATCTCACACGAGAAAATCTGAACCTGGTTAAGGAAAGGAAACTTTAAGAGAGAAACAGAATCTCTCCCAAATGGCAGCACAAAACAACACTGTAAGAACCAATCATAACAAAGCGAGAATAGATAAGACGCAACAAAATAGCAAATGTAGGCTATGCAGTGATAGAAATGAAACCATCAATCACATAATAAGTGAATGCAGCAAATTAGCATAGAAAGAATTTAAGTCTAGACACGATTGGGTCGGCAAGGTGATCCACGGGGAGATGTGCAGAAATTGAAATTCGACCATACGAACAAATGGTATATGCACAATCCAGCATCTGTCCTAGAAAATAACTCATAATCTCCAATGGGACTTGGACATACACCCGGATCACCTAATCTTGGCCAGATGACCAGACTAAATAATAATTAACAACAAAAAAGAAAATTTGCAAAATTGTCGACTTTGCTGCCCTGGCTGACTACAGAATAAAACTAATAGAATGTTGAAAGAAGGATAAGTACCTCAACCTTGCTAGGGAATTGAAAAAAACTATAGAACATGAAGGTGACAATTGTACGAATTTCGATTGGTGCTTTTTGTACAGTAACTAAGGGATTATTAAAGGGACTGGAGGACTTAGAAGTTGGAGGACGAGTGGAGATCATTCAAACTACAGGATTATTGAGAACGACCAGAATACTTAGAAGAGACCCGGAGACATGAGGAAACTTGTTATCACTCACACTCCAGTGAAAGACCATCAGCTAAAACTGATGCGAAAAACTATAAAGGAATAATAATAATAATAATAATAATAATAATAGGACTGGATGACTTGGAAGTTGGAGGATGAGTGGAGAGCATCCAAACGATGGCATGGTTGAGAACGGCCAGAATACTGAGAAGAGTCCTGAAGACTTGAGGAGACTTGCTGTCTCTTAGACTCCAGTGAAAAACCATTTGCTCACGCTGATGTGAAAAGCTCTAATGAGTGAATAGTAATAACAATAATAATAATAATAATAATAAGTAAATGTAGACTATGCGGTGACAGAGATGAAACCATCAGTCACATCATAAGTGAATGCAGCAAATTGGCTCAGAAGGAGTACAAGGCTAGACACAACTGGGTGGGAAAGGTGATTCACTAGGAAATGTTTCTTATAAATTTAAATTTGACTATGCCAATAAATGGTATATGCACAACCCAGCACCTGTCCTAGAAAATGACACACACAAACTCCTATGGGACTTTGATATACAAACGGACGACCTAATCTCGGACAGAAGACTAGACTTTATAATAATCAACAAAAAAAAGAAAGTCTGCAAAATTGTTGTCTTTGCTGACCTCAGAATAAAACTGAAAGAATGTGAAAAGAGAGATAAGTACCTCGACCTTGCTAGAGAAATGAAAAAACTTTGGAACATGAAGGTGACAATTATAACAATTGTGATTGGTGCTTTTGGCACGGTAGCTAAAGGATTATTAAAGGGCCGAGAAGATTTGGAAGTTGGCGGCCGAGTGGAGACCATCCAAAAAACGGCATTATTGAAAACGGCCAGAATACTGGGAAGAGTCCTGGAGACTCGAAGAGACTTGCTGTCACTCAATCTCTAGTGAAAGACTATCAGCTTACGCTGATGCTAAAAACTCTAATGAATAATAATAATAATAATACGAAACAATCAATCACATAATAAGCGAATGCAGCAAATTAGCACAGAAAGAGTATAAGTTTAGACACGACTGAGTGGGAAAGGTGATCCACTGGGAATGATGGAAGAAACTGAAATTTGACCAAACGAACTAATGGTATACGTACAACCCGGAATTCTTCCTGGAGAATGAGACGCACAAGTTTCATTTGGATTTTGAGAGACAAAAGGATCATGTAAACTTGACCAGATTACCAGACCTAGTGATAGACAACAACAAAAAAAGAAAAAGGTAACCTGCCGAATTGTGGACTTTGTCGCCCGGGCTGACCATAGAGTAAAATTGAAAGATTAGTACCTGGACCTTGCAAAGGAACTGATAAAACTATGGAACATGAAAGCGACGGTGATACCATTTGTAATTGGTGTTCTCGGTATAGTCACCAACGGATTGGTATAGGAACTGGAGCAATTGAATATAAAAGGAAGTGAAGACCATCCAAACTACAGCACAGTTAAGACCGGCCAGAATTCTGGGAAGAGTTCTTGACACTCGAGGAGACTTTTATAGCCATGTGCGTCTCAGTAGTCGGGACACCATGAGGAAAAGTAAATTACATCTCTGGTTTGAACTACCTACATTTATTAAAAACACTTCTATTTCATACTGTCCCAGAGAAATAGCCACTGAAATACGTGTATTATTTATAATTTGTTTCTTTTATCGTAAACTCATTTTTACCGAGAGTTTGTTATATTTTTGTATGAACATGTTCATTCCTTTGTCCTATGTATTGTGTGAATTTTGTATTTCTAAACTTGATTTAAACTTGTTAAATTCTTGTTTTGATTTGATACAAAGTGGATTTTAAAAATTCAAGAAATGGTAATTTATTTTAAATTTAGCTGCAACAAATCCAGAGAGAGATATATTTTTGAGAATTTCGTCGCCGTCTGTTAGGGGTGCGTATTATACACCAATGTTTGTTATCCACCATTAATTACAGTATTTAAATGTAAAACCACTGCAATTACATCTGATAGATTTTTTTTTCATTAGAATTACTCAACCTTTCACTCGGCATTCTCTAAATATCGTGTGGAAGGCTGCTTTACTCAACGTCGACAGGTGCTCTTTAAATGAAGTCATTCTCTTAAGAGAGAAATATGCTGCCATTGTGACAGCATTGATAGTAATGTATTAATTAGTCTGGAATCACTCTAATGTTCAAAAGATTCAAATCCAACCATATTAATTCAAAAAACATGTCAGATAAAAGTTGTGCGTCATTTTTGCGAGGTGTTTCCTTGGTAGAAAAAATACGGATCCGTTCAGTCATATTTGGCTCCTTTTTTTATTTTTTATTTTTTTGTTAGGTGATCTTATGATTTTGTTTACACACAGTTAAATGTCAAAACAGTTCAATATTAAAAAACTCAGTTTAGTGTGAGTACAGTTTCAATGTCAAAACCAGTTCCATTTAAAATATTTTAATTGAGCATGAACACGCAGTTTAAATGTAAATGTTATATTTTGACCTTCGACCCAGCCCCCAAAATGCTATTCCTAGGTGATACACCGGAAGGAAGTGACACATTCCAAGGGCCAGTAATCGAAAGAGATCGCGTGGGCGGATTAAGCCTTATGATATGGGACAAGGTGAAGGTTTCATTGTGCCATTACAGTCAGGCACCGGAAGAGAGTAACCTCTGAACTGCATGACAGTTATTTCCGCTTGATGACGATTAAACATTCGATTTCAAAGATCCAATAGGCGATCGTGTGGGCGTTGAGTTATTATTTAACTCAGTTGAGTTTGGGTCCCACAGAAGTTGCCAGCAGACTCCCAGAGGGTTAGAGATGAGATGTGATAGGGAAGGCCACACCCGACCGAGGGGGACCTCGGAAACCCCCGATGCAGTTGCCAGTAGAATTCCAGACACCAAGAGACCAGATGTGGTAGAGAAAGCCACACCCGACCGAGGGGGCCCTCGGAAAACCCCCGATGGAGTGGACCCCAACATCTAAGAGAACAAGAAAGACACAACGTGACGGTCATAACAGTGGGGTCAAAATATGAAGTTTACGTTCGGTCTCCAGCATCCTCTCACATGCAAATCCTTAAACAACCCTTTCAAACCCTTGCAATAAAGTGAGAGGTGAATATAATTGTAAAGAAGTCTTCATGCGTCCTTCATTCCTGCGTTTTCCTTCCTGCGTCTTTATCGTTGTGTCGCTGTGAATTATGCTACATATATATGTGCATGTATGTAGATGTGAATCTGCATATGTGACTATATAACATAAGAACGGTTCAATTTAAAAAAAAAAATTCTATTTCAAGCTATTCAGTGTAATCAAACAATTCAGTTTAGCATAAGTATGCGGTTACTTCTATTTAACCCATCGACACGGCCCTATCAGATGCTATCACGCTGGGCCCGAGTGGACCTGGGAGTAATGGCAAAGAAGGGCCCACCGCATTCCCCAAAGCCCCACCATTACTGGAACCTCACCATCAGATAGTTTAGTGTCATATCCAGGACACTTGTTGGGGGGATCCTACCCCTCTGCAAAGTTGCTGTCAGAGTATTCTATAGCCCCAGCCGACTGGGCAATCTTAAACAGGGGGAGGCGCGTCATAAGCTAATTATTTTTGATATTATCAGATAATTCAGAAGTGAAGAAAAAGTATCTCAAAAATACTTCTAAAGAAAATATGTATTACAAAAAAGATTATGAGAAACACACACACACGCACAACCCCCCCACACAGAAGTATATATATATATATATATATATATATATATATGTATATATATACATATATATGAGCTATCGTCTTGTCGATTGCTGAAAATTATTCACGTGAAACTGGGTTAAATTTCTTTAGCCTTTGTGACTTTGATTTATACTTGGTAAGAAATTATCATTTTTACTTTAAATATGAGAGAACTTAGTGTCTACCTATGCTGTCCGCAATCCGTTTTAATCATCGAATGGAAAAGATTTAGTTTTAGAAGACGCCGTACTTTTCCCAAATACTTTCGGACCCATGTGAGCCATCTTTGTGAGATGAGTCATATATATATATATATATATATATATATATATATATATATATATATATATATATATATGTTGGAGGGAAAACAGTTCTATGAATAAACAGACATGACTTACGCGAAGAAATCAACAAAATGGACGGAATAGTTTCAGATATTTCTCGTTCCGACATATACGGAATGAAAAAAAAAAACCCTAAAAAAACAAAACAAAAAAAAATTTAAAAAAAACCAAAAAAAACCCTAAAAAAACCAAAAAAAAACCCTGGTTGCCTGAAATAAAATAGACCAATTTTTCTTTCTACAAACTTAATATTAGCAAATAAGTATATAAATAAAAAAAAATGAAAGAAAATAAAAAATCGAATGAAAGATAAAACAAACGCTACAATAAAAAAGTATGTAAATTATTGAAATGGAGAGAAAATAAGGGAATTAAACCAACAGATATTTGGAAAATTATCATCTTATTTCTCAAAACGACAGTCCAAGACGAGTGGGTATATCTTCATTAAGTTTCATTATCAACCTATTTATTCAATGCATTTCAGTGTTTTCTATGCGTCAACCTACTTAAGTGACTTTTTACCTTATTTTGGTAGCTTTCCTTTGTGTTAGTCGCATCTACACAGATTTTTTTCTTGGCTATGGCTAAACTAAACTAAATCTGGTGGTGTGACTCTTGAGCTAAAGCTTCGTGAAGTGTCATTACTCAGAACTCTATTCTAACACAGAACTCTAGTATGTATTTATCCAAACACTCCGCATGATCAAGACACGACCCAAAATTAATTTTTAACGAGTTCAAACCAGTTTTCATTCTTCTAAACTGGTTGTCCTACCGAGTTTAAAAACCCAGTCTTTCCAACTATTTACCCATAGCTGGAGGGAGAATAATTGAATTCATTCTTTTCTCTAAAGGTATTAAATACAAGCAGCATCAGTCCAGAATTTGAACTTGGTTTGCCACGTCTATTTCATTACTCCGACAAGCACCACCTGCGTAATATCTCTAAAGATATCATCTATGGTTCAAGTAGATGTATTTGAAAATTTTAACATTAGATAGGAATATCGTTTGTTTGCATGGTATACAATCAAAAAATAATGGGTTGCGAATGCGAAATCCGACCCTTTAGAAGGACATTAGTGGTACTATTTAACCCATAGCTGGGAGGATAAGGAGGTTCATACCTTTCCCAAGCGTATTTGACCGAAAGTGATCGTAATAGCGCGACTGGAGATCGAACTCGCGCACTACGATTCCGCAGTTCAGTGCCTTAAACATTACACCACGAGAACACCCCTAGGAATATCGAAACGTTATATTGGTTTGAAAATAAATAATTATTATACGAATAGAAATTTAAAATCATATAAGTCCTTGCACCCTTACCCCTCTGCAGAGCACCAGTCGGTGTATTCTACAACTCCAACCGACAGGGAAAACGATTGGTTTGCTCATCCTGTCGGTGGGGTAAAGAGTACTCCGACTGCACCCCGGCTGAAGTGTAAGACTTTTCTGAAAACTTTATCGACGGAATGACTTTAAACTGTGAGCGGTATTGAGGCTCATGTTGTAGAGATCTGGCGAATATGTAGTATCCACTCATTGACATTGTTCCCTGGTTCATTTCAATCCGAAGAAGTAGTGCCCACCGTATGAGTCAACAAGATGTGTACTCAAATTATTGTCATTGAATAGGAATTCTTGACATTCTATAATTAAACAAATTATCTGGATTAAGAATTGTAACTTGAAGATATAAATGTTTGAAAATAATTTCTATAAAAAGTGGGTGGGTTAAAAATGTTTATCATTTGCTTGGAACTATATATTTACATCCCCTGACTTTAACATTAAATAATCCAATCTTATTTGACATGCCGAAAAACAACCAACCAAACAACCAACGAAGTATACCCAATTTTGAAGCTTTTTCCTCCAAGTGCCCTATGCAGTGACCAGCCAGACTCCAATTTTTTAGTTAAAATCACCTAATAATTTAGAGTGGTTTCCATATATTTCTTTATTGACCATGTCTTTCCTAAAAGTGATCTTCATCATCATTCATAGAATTGTGTGTGAACATTTGCAGCGTAATAACCGATGACTACTTTGTCGGTAATGGCTCATCATCAGATGTGAAGGGAAATTATGAAATTGCATCTCTTCTCCTGGGTAAAGTTACCTGTTCCTTTATTGCCACCGTTCAGTTACTGTGGCAATAGAAGAAGTGAGCATGGGATAATGTACGGAACGTGAATCGTACCTTCTTTCTTTACGTTGGAAATAGCCCATCCCCAATCGTTGAAATGTTCGCTTGCATTCTGTACACACAAACTCTTGTTCCCACTTCCCATTCTCACTTTGCATGGGTGACACCTTCCGGCTAGCCTCCACCATAACTTAGATGACAGATCAAATCTAGTGGTCTCGGCAACTGCTGTTTTCAGTCCATGTTAAAATATAGCATATATTTATCATTCAGGGTTTTCGTAAAAATCGTAATATGAGCTCAGGTTAAATAGTTGTAATTCGTAGTAATGTAAAAACATAAGGTTTATAAGTCTCAAAAAATCACCTCGAGTTGTCCAGCTGGACACATAGCGTAACAGTTATAAACGTTGGTTCCCTAATCTTCTAAGTGACAATTATCTGGCGGTTGCAGTTTCAATCCTCCCTTCAGGTGAGTAACAATACAGTAATACTTGACATGGTTATGTTTAATAGAATCAGAACAAGTGATACCCGTGGATTAAATAAATGGTATGCTTCGAAGATCTATGAAGGCTTCAGAGTCCCACAAGAAACAGTTGGAGGGCACATCGCCCAAAGCGTTGTAAATATAACAAGAAAGATGATTAAGATGATAAAAATTATCAAGCTTAATCTTAGAAATTTAGACAGTTGGCATATTTTATTCACCTAGCCCCCTGGATAAGATGTTGAACTTTGTTGATTCGTCATTCTTCCACTTTTCGGAGTTTTTTTTATTGCTTTGCTATTTGTACAAGGTAAAAATTGCTTACAGTATTACATCTAGATGATACCAAATACATTTCTGAGGTGGTTGGGCTAATGTAGAATTCAGTTAAATAAGCGTGTTGAATACAAGGGGACTATTTTGTGGAAAAATTAACTATTTGTTCATTGTTAATTTCTGTCTTGTAAAATAGATGGATTAATTTTACTATCATGTTAACACTTAAATTATTTTATGCTTAGAGGATGCACAAAACGAGATTTTCATTGCTTCCAAATATTCTATAACAAGGAAAAATAAATTATTTTTGTTTTATGATCAATGGGTATATTATTGATTTAACTTAATATATACAATGAATTTTGCTTCTACGTATTGTGTGCAATATATGGAATATATATCATGTATGACAGAAAAGTTTATTTAGTTACATGTTAAATAGTTGCTTTAACTTAAACAAAACTCATTCGCATCCAATTATTCATAGTGTAATTAAAAAGTTTTACAATATTTTTGTACATGTTAGTGTGTTCTTCGTTAAAGCCATGTGAGGTATCAATTGTGGTTGGCAGAATGGTAGTCGTTGGTGCGCTGACACCTTGTGCCTTGTTCGAATCCGTATATTATTTATCGCTGCCTCCCACCAGACAGGACTTGACACAAGGTCAAAAGCCCGAAGGCCATTTAAAGAGGGGATAAAGGGGAGAGAAGGTCGGGAACTAGCTGAGACTCGAACCCTACTGGTCTGTGCAGCTCATCGACCCACTAAGTGCAATGTGGGTCTTATGAGGCAAGCAGTTTCACGAATCCAAATTTGGATCCGGGCACGTATGCCGGGTTATGGCTTAAACTAGACAGCAAGGTCTAGTGCCATACATAGGGGACAGTGAATGCAGCTCGCCCACCGGAAGATGGCCCTGCGGAAAGTGGGGGCCATTCGGCCTCGAATCTGCCATTGATTTCGATCACCCATCCGGCACGAATGCCTGACGGCCCAGCTAAAAAGCCGGGAATAAGTGAATAGTTTGAATCCGTATATGATTTGAAAACTGTACGGATGAACGTGCTAAGTAATACAATTCGTGAACTTATGCTTCTAGAGTTTAAAATGGAAAATTACGCAGCAGAAGGAAACAAAAGCATTTGTTGTGTAAAAGGTAAAGGAGCAGTCACTAAGTAGTTGATGAAATTTCCCTCAGGTTGCTATAACCTCGACGATCCGGCCAAGATAGGTAGGAATAAAAAATGGATTCAAAGGAAAATCCAGTGAGTAGCCCACGGAGAGTATCAGGCAAGCCAGGGATCTCTTTATTTGGTTTTATTGTAATATAATGGCCGAGGGATTTCGTTTTATATACCTTTCCTTTGGGTTTCGTTAGGATGAGAACCTCTCGGCTCAGCACATGTGTTAGTTAGGTGCAAACTTGAACACAGGGGTTGACGCGCGCGCGGGGAGGATGTGTCGTTCACAGATGTTAAAATAAAAATCCCAGATAGGACTTGGGGATGTGAATGAGCGTGCGCGGAGGATTTTGGAGGATTTCAAAAAGTCAGTTAGTTGAGTTGAGTCCTGCCTCGGCAGAACACGGTTGACTTTCGCTTGCTTGCGGAGGCCTTGCGACGGGTGCGCACGTGTTGGGGGTGCAGATGGAAAATCATCATAGAAAGATTGTGCATCTCTCTTCCTTATGTCGAAACCTTTAACTCAAAGGTAATAAAAGGTTTCGTACCTGAACTAAGAAGTCGTTACGTGTTTTTCGTGTTTCGGGATTCCTATGTTCTATGTATATATGTTATGAACATTCTATGTACGTTTCTCATATTCATGTATGGGTATGTTACATTATTATTCAACTTTACGACCTCCGCAAAAGCATCTGTAATTGCCAAATAGTGCCTAATGTTTTAGCGAAATATTGCAAAACTTTTGACTCACCCTCGTATTAAACAAAGACATCTATTCAATTAGCATGTTAAAAAGAAAGGTTTGCATTCTAGAAATTATGCCAAAACAAATTATTATCTCTTCAATTAATCATTTTATTAGCGTCTATTAATCTGTCAAGCAGGATCATTTTTATTTTATAGATTTTGATTTTCACATTATCACCCTTCTTTTCGGTCACTGACGATTTATTTCCCCATTCTTCCTTCGGGTCATTCATCAAAGTAAATGGTCTACATTATCACTGACAAAGAATTCTGCTTTAAAATACTTTTCCTACCAAACATCACGTCTCAACGTCGGACAATATCTGTTTTATTTATTTTAGGTAAATTTATGAATGTTTACCTTTTTTTAACAGATAAACTAACACGTTTAAAAATCTTTTATTTCATAAGCCTATAATGTGTTAAAATAAATGCACAAAATAATTTACTAATGACAATTCTCATCAGTTCACTACGTTTTTCAAGCAAAAAACCTGCTGTTTGATTTCGATATCACGAGAGGTTTTTAAACCCACATTTCTTTAAAAGATTTTTCAGGTTGAAATCAGCTTGTTCTTTAAATCTTGTGATTTGCTACCTTCTTTTTCACCTATGGACGCCGTTGATTTCTATTTTTCTTTGTGTATTTCTTCTTAAAAATTTGATTTTGTATTTATCATCATCATTATCATGCCCGTGGTGTAATGGTTATAAAATCTAGCGGATTTGGCTCAAATTTCGATCAAATTTTTTCTATACTCTCTTTGTGTAGGATGGCTCATAAAATAACAGTGGGGGTGCCCGTGGTGTAATGGTTATCGTCGTTGGAAATGGACACGGCGACGCGAGTTCACATCCTGGACGAGACTGATTGCATTTCACAAAGCACAAATACCCTTGGGAAAGGTATGAGTCTAATTATTCTCCCTCCAGCTATGGGTAAATCGTAGGTCAGACTATTTTTCTTCAGCCTTGGTGAGGCAACTAGTCTAGGATAAGGAAGTTCATCTCTTTGTACAACGTTGAGAGGGTTAAGAGCTTTTGAGAGAGGCAAATTGAAGACAAGGCTAAAACTGATATCAACAAGTTATGATGTACTCAGAATTAGTTATTTCTCTTGACTGTAAATATTCACAACATTACAACTATTATATTGAACTAAGATTCATCAGACATACAAATGTGGCAGACGTGTATTGCTCGTACAGTTTAACGAGCCAAACAACCACAAATAACGTTGTCCTTGTTATTTAGAAAGATTAGTTGACTTCACGTTTTGATCGAAACAGTATAAGCCACTGGTTAGCTTAACGAAAAAAATAAAAGAAAGAAATAGAATGCGTACTCGAGAATAGACGTTTATTTTTCCACTCTTTGAATTTATAATGGAGGAGCGTAGTGCTTGTGACACTTCGTTTCCAGCCTAAGTGTGTAGACCCTAGAATCAAACTATAACGGATTTGCCTCTTTTCATGATGGCCTAAGCGGGGGAAGAACCTTACTCCAACGGCCAACCAGTCACCAAGATTTGGGTCGGCACTATTCTGCCTGACCTTTGACAGCCTCCTTGGGTAATTGGGGCTCCGATTTACGGAAAAGAAAACCGTACCTTCCGTGTGGGCCTTCCAGAAATAAAGTAACTTTAAAAAACGATATTTTTGTCTAGTAACCTTATATATATATATATATATATATATATATATATATATATATATATATATATACAAACAAACAAACAAAATAACGTACAAATCAATAAATCCTCTTTCAATTTATTATTACTGGTTTAGTTAACTCGTAGTTACAACTATACACAGACCTACATACATACATACATACATACATACATACATACAAACATTACGTTTATACCACTCATATTCACACAGATATGCTCGCTTTCATATATATATATATATATATATATATATATAAACTAAGTCTATGCATATATATTCGTACTGATACGTTGGCACAATACACATGTTCATTTTCCTTCGTAAAAAATTGCACTTAACGACGATTCAGAGTTAGACATATTTTCTTTGTTCTTTTCTATTGTGTAGATTTGTGAGGCGGTTGTATACTGTGGATTTCATGAGAAATCAGCTATGATATTATACTTATCACAATATTGAATTTATTTCGATGATACTAATTATGTTACGTTCACCACATTCAGAAATCATCGGATGCCAAAGAACTTGAGCTTATGCTTACTGATGGAAAATGATGTGATGCAAAATCCTTATTTGAAAAACAAGGAAATACTAATAATGAAACATTTTCAAACATTGGTCATTATCTTTCTTATTTCTTAATACTCAAAGTGATTTTTATTCAACGAACAAGTTGTCCACATATAATAAAGAATATCACAAGAATTATACATTTTGAGAAACGCTATGAAATATACCAATAGGATAAACAACAACGAGAAAAGTAGTGTGAATTACTCAAGTAATAATGATGAAAACATCCAAATAGAATTCATCACATTTGTGTATACATAGTGTAGATCTCGTTAAATTAAGATATGATCAGCGTTCTGGAAAAAATTATTAAAAATATTTTCCCATTGAACTAAATTCTATATGATATATTTTCAATTTGGACAGTAAACTTCATACTCGAAATTTATTTGAACAGCTTTATAGAGAACTGTGTCGCCATTCCCTTAACAGAAATAAATAGTATTTAAACAAATAGATGAAAAATAACCGGGTAGCTGCGAAGAGGTTTAATACTAAAGAAGTTGAAAATGAACTTACTGAAATTAAAAGAATTTATTTTTCCTTTGAATGTTCTTTTGAGATCAAATCATAATTGTTTTGCTGGATAATATCCAATGTCGGAGAATGTCCAATAAAAAAAAAAATCATGAAAAGATGTTGTTAGAACATTAAATAGTGATAGAAAATCAGAAATAAAAAATGAAAACATTATACACGCTCAGAAAGAAATTGCTTTTGCATGCAGATACAAATATACACGTATATTCTCTCTCTCTCTCTCTCTCTCTCTCTCTCTCTCTCTCTCTATCTCTCTCTCTCTCTCTTTCTCCCACTCAAGCACACAGACGCACCTACTCAAACATACTTTCAAACGTACCCCGACCGCCCACACACACATATATATATGTATATATATATAGTGCATCGTTTGGTAGAAGTGTTCGTGACCTTGGATAGCAGTCCATTAATTTCACTTTGTATTTCTATGAGTTTCCCTATATTTCTGCCCTTCTCTCCGATCTAACCAAAGCTCAGTAAAATTATACGCACTGAGGTATACACAGAAGCACATCCAAATACTTGAATATTGGTGTTGTGGGTAGTGTGTTCACCAATGGTTTGGGAGACCAAGTTTCAATACTAGATCGTCATACCATATATTCAGAAAATGGTACTTGATGCCACCTTTCTTAATACTCAGTTTTATAAGGTACGTATCAAGGTAAAAAGGATCAATATAGGGAAAAGCGTAGCACCCCCTTCGACACCTTTTGAAAAAGGAGCTTTCGGGTCACCCTCGAATACGGTTGTCAACTTTACTAATATATATTTGAGTATATATATGGATTTACACACACACACACACGCACACACACACACACACATATATATATATATGTACACACGCACACAAATATGTATACATATATATATTGAGGATTCTTTATTGGAATATTAGTGATGGAAATCAAGAAAAAAAAACAATGTAAACACAGAGACTAACGTTTTATCTATATTAAGACATTACATACAAGTAATTTTTTTATATAATTTAGACTTTTTCTTTTTTACCCTTGTACACACACACACACACACACACACACACACACACACACACACACACACACAGACGTATCAGTATACATAAACACACACAGACACACACTTTTTATGAATTTATCATATAAGTCGACGTTGAACGTTTAGGTTGTAATAACCTTCTTCAGGACTTTAGTTTCATGGAAAGTGTTCTTACAGTAGCGATATATGATTGATGAAATATCAGGAGAAAAAAAGTTTGTATAAAAAAGAAATATGCAAACACACCATTTCATCAAACATCAATTTCATGAATTTAAAATCCCGGAGAAGGTTATTACAAACGAAACATTCAACGTCGAGTTTCATAATGAATTCATCAAATTTTGTATTATTTTGTTTTTTCAGCTTTTCCTCGTACTCTAGAATTAGTTTCTTTATTCACCTCCATATATATATATATATATATATATATATATATATATATATTTGAAAAATATCTACCATGATGCAAAGACTTTTAGTATGATTTTTCGAACAATTATTATATCAAATTTAACCAAACTTAAAATTTTGAAGCGCAAAGAAAATATAAATGGGTAAAAACATCCTTGTTCGTGGATGTTACCCAAATATGATGAGGAAATATATATATATATATATATATATGCAGATATTTTTAAATAAATAAACATATATATATATATATATATATATATATATATATATATATATATATGTGTGTGTGTGGGGGGGTGTTTTGGAGTGATGATTGTTTATGTAGGTTTTATTGTTGCTTCTCTAGTCACTGCTTAATATAGACATATCATTTCCTGATTGGACCATTCAAAAATCCTGTTTCTATATTTACTGCTGCCTATTTACATAGGTATTTATAATCAATTGTTTTGTCATTTTTTCTTGCCACTCGTTCCTGACGAAGTTTCCCGCGTTTTTCTTATCAATACTCAACACCTGATTCAACAGTCAAGCAGTTACTTACCTTTCTTTATTTTCTTCTATAGGGATTTTATATCCTGTTTTCTTTTTTAAACATCCTGCTTTCTATTCTTTAATCATTAATATTCATCTTCCATTCCGTCTCTGTTTGGTTCGTTCTTTCTTTCTTTCTTTCTTTCTTTTTGATTTTGGCTTTTGAGGTTCCTTCTACTTCACTTTCTTGTTTCTTTCATTTTTGTTACTTTTTTTTTTACTTTGTGTTTTACCTTCGTTACTTACTTTTTATTGCTTTTATTTATTTTTTATTTTTTTCAATTTCTTGCAGTCTATTACAAATCATAGTTTAGTTTTTAACGCGATCAATTTTACCCAATATAAATAAAATATCTTTGCAAATTCCTTCTTTTAAATGTCATCCTTCGTTCAAATATCAGTTGAGTTTTGTAATTTGCTACGACCAAGATTTTTACAAAGCAGGATATTGCAATTTTGTGTCGTTTAAATTTAAGTTTTCTTAAGGTGCTTCGTTTATATCCAAGTGGTGCAATCATTCAGTAGTATTGACACAGCGAAAGCTTGGAAGAATTCCCGTTTTATTTTCATAATTAAACACAATTAGATCATGCATACAATTTTTCGACATGTTTTACGTTTTGCTTTTCCAGTGCCAAAACATTTAAGCAATTAATTTCACGTAAACTTTACCTAGTGAATTACATTGAAAATGATTGTTCCCATGTTATATAATATGTAGGGAAATATTAACTTAAAAAAGATATCACTCTCTCTTGTGCTACTTTATAAAAAGCTCGTCTTGTGGTTGATGCTTTTCTTCTAGTTTTACAACTTTATCAATGATAATCTAAGTTCACCTTTTTGTACCACGTTGAGTGGGTTGCGAGCTTTTGAGAGAGGCAAATTGGAGAAAAGGCTAAAACTGAATTCAGCAAGGTTAGCTACTCTCAGAATTGGTTATTTCTCTTGACTGTAAACATCCAAAACGTTACAACAAATATGTTGACCCATGATTCATAAATAAACATATGTAGCAGCATTGTATATAACTTATAGAATTTTACCTGTCTAATGACCGCAGCTAATGTTGTCCTTGTTATTTAGAATGATTAGTTAACCGCACGTTTTGATCGAAACTGTATAAGCCACTGGTTATCTCAACAAAGAAAAAAAAATAGAAAGAAAGAAAAGCGTTCCAAAGAATAGACGTTTCTTTTTCCTCTCTTCAAATTTATTCTGATAAAGTGCGGTGCATATGACACTTAGTTTTCCAGCCAAAGTTTGTAGACCCTAGAATCATACTGTTACTGGATTTGCCTCTTTTTATGAAGATCTAAGCTGGGAAAAACCTCACTTCAATCACCTAGATTTGGGTCGCCACTATTCTGCCCAACCTTTGACAGCCTCCTTGAATAATTGGGACCTTGATTTACGGAAAAGAAAACCGCGCCTTCCGTGTGGGTCTTCCAGAACTAAAGTAACTTTGAAAATTTAGATTTTTAACAACAGACCTCTTAGTGTCCGAATGCCGTAGGTTTCACTTTGGTTATACAAGTGGTCTGACTTCCATATGATGGATAGCCTATCGATAGCTGTCCATGCCTTCGTCCTGGCGGTAACACCCCACAAGACACCAACTATACGGCCACCTGCCTCCCATCACGAAAACTATCCAAGTTAGACGAACCAGACGTGCAGGACACTGCTGGAGAAGCAGGGACGAGCTCATAAGTGATGTACGCCCATGGACCTCCACATATGGCCGGGCAAAAGCAGGACGACCAGCTCGAACATACATTCAGCAGCTATGTGAGGATACGGGATGTAGCCCTGAAGACCTGCCAGAAGCGATGAGGAGTGGCGAGAGAGGTTCAGGGATATCCGTGCTAGCGGCACGACATGATGATGATGATAATGATGATACTAGTGGTGTATGGTGCATTTGACATAATTGATATAACATTTCTTTCAACTTCTTTTTCTTAGCTTGGTTTAATGACTTATCAATCGTCGTGAGTTATTAATCTTGCCACCCATCCTTTTAGAAGAATAGTAGTGGTATTAATTAAGCAACAACAGGGGAAGTGAGTGTTTAATACTTTCCCTAGAGTAATTATTCTTAGAGTGAATGCAGTAGCGCTACTAGAGTTCGAACTCTCTTACTACAAAATTGCAATCTAGCACGTTCGTCACTCCCCAACGGAGCCTCCAGCTTCTAATCTTAAGAAAATACTATATTTTTCTTTATTTTTCATTATGCTTTATCGAAATGTTGTTCATTCTACTCGATGTTTTTTTTCTAATGTCTTTTCTTGGCTGTTATAAAAATGCATATCATTTTGTATTT
Source organism: Sepioteuthis lessoniana (assembly GCA_963585895.1). Classification (NCBI taxonomy): domain Eukaryota; kingdom Metazoa; phylum Mollusca; class Cephalopoda; order Myopsida; family Loliginidae; genus Sepioteuthis; species Sepioteuthis lessoniana. The sequence continues at coordinate 110,590,161 of OY757905.1, read as the reverse complement.
ATTTGTTGAAAATAGTGTGTTGTTTTATATTGGCATACGCCATTGGCAAGACAAAAATAATTTGAAAGAAACCACTTGTGATTTCATTCCGTAGCCTTTCATGTCTAATAATTTACTAGTTCATAACCTTGCGCCTGGGTGGGAACTTATTTCCAATGATCAATTCCCCATTGCACGAAGACAATTCAGTCAGCGTCTATACCTTGTACCTAGAAAAGTAAGACACGCTCATTTATCTTTCAAGTATCATGAACACGTTGATTTTTGACAAAAGCTCTGGAATCATATCAGTAACCTTGCTCTCTCGGTTGGGTCGGCAGAATTCGCCTACTTCATTGGGTTGAGAACTTCCAATGGGGCTATCTCTTGGCCATGTGTTGCGACTCGTAAAGCCTGAGGATGGGATCTTGGTGGCTAAGCAGTCTAACCCAGGTACTAAGTTGCTATATATCCTGTAAACTCCACATTGGCTCTTACTAAGGCTATATGGACGGTCAGAGAGGCCTAATCCGATCATTCGATTGGTAAGGTCAGGCCTTTCTCCTAGTTTATCAAGTCGCTACCATATTTTTCGAATTGATCTTAGGGCAAACGGATATCACTCTTTTTATTTCATCGAATAAGGTAGCTGAGAGTCATTCGCGTCAAGAGACTTAGTTTTTGAAAATCCTTTCAAACACTATGTAAATAAATAGACATGAAATTATGAATGCAAAAAAAAAAAAAAGAGAAAAAACAACAAAAAACACAAAACGAGATGAGGCATGAATAACCTACAAGGGTTGATATGCTTTTAAACAAACTAAACAAACAATATACATATCCCAACTCTGTGGTGTGATTGCGAAGTACCATGATAATTGTGCAGTAAACGAATTCTATGTGAAAAGTCTTTAAGCAAAGCATTTTCTATGGTTGGTTGGTTGGTTTCTAGATATATTACTTCTTATTCGGTTGTTTTAATCCGACGTCAGTGTAAGATATTGGTTTCTAGTTATATTCGGTACGATAGATAAACTTCACAATTGTTTAAACAAGGTAAAAAGTAAAGTTGGCGAATTTTAGTTGAGGGCGAAAAGAAGGCTCTCTTTTTCATAGCTACTACACGGAGGTGTAGGGGAGGGCGCTTCTTCTTTCCCAGGATTGCTCCACTTTAGACTTGATCCCAACTTTATATTACTGAGTGTTAAGCAAGGAGGTATCACGTACCATTTTTAAAGTCTTTGGTATGACGTGACTTAGGATTGAACCAAGGTCTGCCGGACCACTGTCGAACACTGCCAATTACACCAATGAGCCGGTGCCAAAAACAGTTCATATTTCGTTGCAATATGATTATTTAAAGAGCCATTGAATCAATATTGTTGAAATTCTTTTTAAACTTTATCTCATATTGGATTCATTAGTGTGAACCTAATATGAACTACCACTCCAGGTCAGAGTGTATTGGTGAATAATAGCAACTTCCTAGATGTCCGGGACAGGAGCCTGACCACTGGATACAGTTTAGTGTCATACAAAAAACACATTTTTAGTGGGATGTTATTATTCTCCATAGAATACAATCAGTAAATTGTAGGTTTCAGTGATAGAACGGGCTTCTCATTGAATGGTCCCTTCAAATTCTACTTAAGCCTTCATAGAGATTCTCCTTTTATCATATAACACCAACGTTTTATATGCCCAGTCGGTGGGGCTTAGAACACGCTGCCTGTATCCCATGCAGATAGATAATGAACCACTCCAAAATAAATGGTTGTCTTGGGTTCTAGTCCTGGAGATCTGGGAAGGTAGAAACCCCCTTAAGTAACATTAGTCACGGATTCACTCTATTTAGGAGTTGTAGAATATTTTAAGGTCCATCGATTTGGTTCAAGAGATGTGTTTAAAAGATATTCATAATTAACAGGAAGCAGTTGTTGACCCAGTTGTTGAAGTAGTTACTTGATCTGCAACAATTCACTTTGGCCTTTACATAGATTGAGGGTCGGTCTGAGAAGACCGATTCGATCAGCTGGCAGAACATCTCAAGCCCGGGCACGTGTACGATTGTTCTAACGATTGTTCTTCAAATTGCTCTTATGGCAAATAAACACCAGACACTAAAATCCAATGGGTGAAGGTAAATCGGATTTAAAAAGACTGAGTATCCTGATTATGATACTAAACTGCATCTCATTATGAGGCTCCAGTCAAGGAATGTAGGGTACCTCTTCATTACCCCTGCTCACAGATCCACTCTAACTAGGAATGGTTGTAGCTGTTAGGGCCCTATGTATGGGTTAAATAAATCTGTACATTTATTCACTAATGATTATTACTAGTCATTTGAAACCAAATTTTTGTATGAAAATTGTGTGTATTACATTTTTTGTTGGTTGGTTGGGTTTTATAGCATATTAACATTTGTAGGTCATTTAATGCCAAATCCTTTTTATACGAATAATCAGTTCTATTTCAAGCAATTCAGTTTAGCATGAGTACAGAGTTAAATTGCAAAAAAAAAAACCTTTTCAAGCTATTAAGTTTAGTGAAACTGTTCTAATTCAAACATTTCAGATTAGCGTAAGTACAGTTCCAAAGTAAAAAAAGTTCTATATCAAGCAATTCAGTTTAGTATAAGTACACAGTTAAGTTCTATTTAACCCATAGATAAGGCCCTATCAGGTCCTACCACTCCAGGCAAGAGTGGACCTGGGAGCGATGGCAATGAAGCCCTACTCCTCATTCCCCAAAGTCTCTGCATCACTTGAACCTCACCATCAGATTGTTTAGTGTCAAATCCAGAACACTCATGGGGGAGTCTTACCCCTGTCCAACCGACTGGGCAAGTGTGTATTAGATAGGAATAACTGATAGCATTATTAATGTACTATAGCAATAAATGAAACCATTTTACAGGAAAAACAAATGATTAACATTAGTGCAAAATAACAATACTTGTAAACCGTTTAACTGCGTGCAAACAGACGAAATCTTACTCGTTGAAAAATACAAACGATTCCTTTTTGTTATATATATATATATATATATATATATATTTATATATATGTGTGTGTGTGTGTGTGTGTGTGTGTGTGTGTGTGTGTGTGTGTAAGGAAAGTTAACAAGCGTATTTGAGGGTGATTGGAAGTCACCCTTTTCAATACTACACCGAGCTATAGGGTTGGGCGCTACATCTTCCCCTTGAATTCTCCACTTTACTCTTGATACATACCTTATTATGTTGAGTGTTTAGCAAGAAGCCATTAAGTAACCTTTTTGAGTCTTTGGTATATCAAGACCTGGGATGAACCCCGAATTCCCAGACCATTGGCGAACACTCTACCAACTAGCCAATTTGGCCAGAATATATATATATATATATATATATATATATATATATATATATATATATATATATATATATATATGTGTCTGTGTGTCTGTGTGTGTGTGTGTGTGTATGTATACGAGGATCATTAAATATGGTTTCTAGACTTTTTTCGTATGGGCACTTTTATTGAGAGTACGCACATGAAACTCTAGTCCCCTTCGAAGTAATCTCCTCTGACTGTAATGCACCTGTTGTACCGTTCAAATAAATTCTGGAAGGCCCCATGGAAGTCCTCTTGTGTGAGCGTGTCAATGACCTTTGTCACAGCCTCTTTCATCTCCTCAATTCTCTCATAACGACAGACTCTAAGCTTAGGGAATAACCAAAAGCCACAGGGAGCAAGATCTGGACATCTTGGTCAAATAGTCTGTGACAAGGATGGAGTTGTGGACTGGTATATTGTCCTGGTGGAAATGTCAATGACCCGATTTGAAGAGTGCTGGCTTCCTCTCAAGAAATCTCTTGCTGAACTCCCTTAAAACCTCAACATAGTCACCCTAAACCTTTGGCTCATCAATACTGGTGTATTGATTTCCTTACTCCTCCCACACCTCTCATCATCCCTAACAAACTCCCTGGCTTCCTTGAATCTCTTATACCACTCAAAAACTGATGCTCGATTCATGCAAGATGGTCGAAAAGCAGTCTGAAGCATTCCATACGTTTCTGTGTCATTTTTTCCAAATTTAAAACATCATTGTATTGCATATCGTTCTTATAAAGCGTCAGATTGCATTTTTGAATTTAACCAGCTGTGACAATCAGGCTTTAGTAGGGTGAATTCCAATTGCTGCTGTAACTGTTCATTTGAACCTGGAATCATAAAAATTGCTTAGTCATCTCATAAGATGTATAGCAATAATATACTGAATTTTCAGGAGTCCACGACAATGTTCAATGCCTGTACAAAAAAGGTCTGGAAACTTATTGAAGGCACCACCGAAACAGTCTGTTTGTGGATGACAATATATACGCTCCCCCATGAGGGTTGAGCACTCTGGCGAAGGAATTGTCGGCCGCCCCTAGCGTAATGCAAAGCTCTTCGTAAAAATTCAGCACTCTGGTAGCCGATAAGGTATAAAAAATGTAAAAAAAGGCTGCTGTTGCTAAAAATAAATACCTTAAAATTCCCTTAGCCAACGTAGTTCGCTTGGTGGCCGACAGGTTTGGAGCTTAGTCTAACGTAAAGTTGGACGGGTTTCGATCCCGGCTTCGAGCGTCCTGCGTGTCTAGCCACACTGTAGAGTTCTGATAGAACGAAACAGTCTGTCTGTGGATGACTATATATGTGTGTGTGTGTGTGTGTATATGTATATGTACATATATATATGCATATATATGTATATTTATTTATATACATATATATGTATATATATACGTATATATATATATATATATATATGCATTTGTATATGTAAATATATTTATGTGTATATATATATTTGTATATATATACATATATTCATACACATATATATACAAATGTATATATATATATATATTTAAGATTTGGAATAAAGTAATGCAGAAGGGTTGATATACCTATAAAACACTGATCAGCACACCTAAACAACTAACCTAATATAACTTTCAACTCAACCCAGCAAAATCGTAGACTTTCGAAAGATAAAAAGCCTATGCAATAAATCATTAAAATATTTACAAAATAGAAGAATAAACATCATGACTGAGTAAAAATTTACCTTAGAAAAGTAAAAATAACAAAGTAACCAATAAGGAATTCATAAATATCTTTATTTCAACTCAGAATATACACAGTATTTCAAAAATATCTAGACGACCCACGAAACGATTAGATTTTAATCCCACTCAGCTGCATATCTGCTGTGGCATAAAACTCCCTCAACAAATCACTTAGATATGACATTAAACAATGTGATGGTGAGTCTCCATTCAAGGAGATTTGGGGAAGGTGGAATAAATTTATATTGTAATTACTCCTTGGTCAACTCTGATCCGTAACGGTGTCATCTGATAGGGTATATGGGTCAAATAGAGCTCTTTGACATTTAAACTGTGTGCAAACAATCAAATGTTTAATGCTAAATTGAATTGTTAGAAATAGAACTGTTTGGTCATTTAATTGTGAGTAAACATATGGCTGATATTTTATTGAATTGTTAGCTAAACATAGCAATACTCGGAACAATTTAACTGCATGCGAACAAACGTGTATTGTTGAATGGAAAAATTGGTGTTAAATAGCAATACTTGTGCCATCTTCACTGTGCATAAATGAATAATTAATAGTAAGTAAAATTATTCGTGTAAGATAGAAATGCTCAAAACAATTTGACTGTGTGAAAAAATTACTTAGGCTCATTTAAAAGTGTTATGAACAAAATGTTTACAAATCATATATTCAATAGAAAATTACGGACTATGGCTGAATTACGGACAATGGTTGATATGCCAAAAAAACGAACCAAACCGAATCCTATACATTTAATATATATGTATAAAGAGGATTTGGTATTAAATAATAACCTACAATGTTTGATATGCCATAAAACCCAACCAAACCAAATCATATATATATAATATGCATGTATAAAGAGGATTTGGTATTAAATAATGACCTACAATGGTTGATATGCCATAAAACCCAACCAAACCAAATCATATATATATATATGTAATATGCATGTATTAAGAGGATTTGGTATTAAATAACATACAATGGTTGATATGACATAAAACTGAACCAAACCATATCCGCTATATCTAATATATATGTATAAAGAGGATTTGGTTATCAATAGCCTACAATGGTTGATATGCCATAAAACTGAACCAAACAAAGTCCTATATATTTAATATATATGTACAAAGATGATTTGGTTTTAAATAACCTACAATGGTTGATATGCCATAAGACCTAACCAAACCAAATCATATATATTTAATGAATATGTTTATAGCTCAAATGACATAAAACCCAACCAACCAACCAAACAACTAACAACTGGGTTCCCATTGAAACTGTAGTCAATAGTGATATGAATTGTTCTTGTGTATATTTTGTTAAACGTTTTTCTCCTTCATATTTAAAAAAAAATAAAGCTAGTTTTTATTAATGACGTTTTGGTCATGTGTCTTTTGGGGATTTTTTCGTGGTGTGTGTAGTTTTTTTAAGAAGTAGCAACTAGTAATCAATTTTCAATGTTTTCAAGGTAGGTACTCGGCAGAATTATTGTAAATAGATAAATAATATACTTGAGGTAAAAAAAAAAAATCAATGAGAAGAAAAACATCAATATATATATATATATATATATATTTTAGTAGTGATGTATTCTAACAAAAATTACATCGTCTCATATATATTCGAGAAATCAAATGATTAAGCGTGTTCAATCTCATTTGATTTTACAATTAAATGGTTTAATGTATTGTTATTTAACATTAATCGTTCTATTTGCATTTAAGTAAATGTTTTCAAGTATCTTTATTCAATATTAATAAACAATATTCATTCGATTGCACACAGTTGAATGGTTCTACATGACTCATAAACAGGGCACTAACACTAATTACTCCTGGTACGAGCGGATCGAGAAGCAATAGCAATGAAACGCAACTCAGCATTTGACAAATCTCCAAGATTGAAGTCTCCACATTATATCGCTTAGAATCATTTCCACAGCATTAGTTGGAGTGTGGGGTCTTATACCTCTGCAAAGAAGCAGTTGGTGTATTCTACAGCTCCAGCCAACTGGACTAGAGAACATTGGCTGATTAACCGTATTAATCATGTGAGATAGTTGTCAAGAAACAAGATGTTAATTCACATGACACATTAATATAGTTATTAATATAGAGATTAGAAGAATACAGAAAATTGAATTATGGTATCAATCAGGTGTTAAATGACAAGAAAGAAATTTATAAATTAAATGTCTCGTTTAAATTTTTCGTTTAGATGTCTTGCCACACACACACACACACATATATATATATATAAAGAAAATTTGACTAATTTACTAGAAAACCAGAAAACTCATTGAGTTTTTGTGGTGTATATTTACCCAATCCCACCGCCGAGGGTAAGATGTGACACAAGGTCAATTTCTAAGAGGAGCAAAATTGGTTTGAATTCAGAGTTTTCCCTATAGATGAATTGCCCAAGTAAAGGTGGTCGACCGTTGTCGAGAGCGACCCGAAGGCTCCTTTATCAATAGATACTATAGGGGGGCGCTTCTCCTTTCTCTGTATCGTTGAACTAACTATTGATCCGTACCTAATAATGCTGAGGGTTAAGCCACGAAGCATCAAGTAGTATTTTTTTTTAGTGTTTGGCATCCTCGACCTGGGATTGAACATCAGTCTCCCGAATCTTTGGCCAACACTTTACCACTGAGCCAAATGCTTCACCGTGGCTAAAGAACCCATTCTGCATTAATATTTAACTGTAGCTAGGGGGAGAACTGAAGGATTCATATCTTTCTCATGAGCATTAGCGTTAAATGAAAGGCAAACAATCTCGTTCAGGATTTGACTCTGTGGCATTACTCGATAAGGAATTCGAACCCGGGTTGCCTATTCGTGTTCCAATGATGATAACAGATACCGTAAGTGTGTTTAAGTTTTGAGAGGGATTAATGAAGTTATATTGATGATTTAATAATATGGTGTAATTTCGCAGTGTTTAGGTTATGTTTAGTTATATTATTTATATCCTATTTTCATATTATATTATTGAGGTAAATTATTTCATTAAGTTTTATTTTGTTATATTTAGTTATATTATGTATATTACATTATTATATTATTAAATGATATTATGTAGTTATATTATTTCATTTAGTTATATTTAGTTATATTTTATCATATTTTTATATTATATTATTTAGTTATATCATTTTATTTAGTTATATTTAGTTATATTATTTGTATCATATTATTATATTATATAATTTAGTTATATTATTTTATTTAGTTATATTAAGTTATATTTAGTTATATTTAGTTATATTATATTATTATATTTTCATACTATATTATTTAGATATATAATTCTATTTAGTCATATTTAGTTATATTTAGTTATATTATTTATATTATATTATATTATTATATTATATTATTTAATAATATTATTTGATTTAGTTATATTTAGTTTTATTATTCATATTATATTAATATATCCTTATATTATATTATTTAATTATATCATTTAATTTAGTTATATTATTTGTATCATATTGTAATATTATATTATTTAGTTATATTATTTTATTTAGTTAAATTAAGTTATATTTAGTTATATTAAGTTATATTATATTATTATATATTTTTATATTATATTATTTAGATATATTATTTTATTTAGTTATATTTAATTATATCATCTATATTATATTATTTTATTATATTGTTTGATAATATTATTTTATTTAGTTATATTTAGTTTTATTATTCATATTATGTTATTATATTCTATTATTTAGTTATATTATTTTATTTCGTTATATTTAATTATGTTTCAGTCTAAGTTATATTTAGTGAAACTATGACACACGCTAAATTAGCGGGAATTCATCAAATAGTAGCATTATACACGGACACATCAAACCCACCGAACCTCAAAAACATATAAAATTCAATATCTACTACTCTAAATTTCAAATGTCAAACCTAATCGTTAAAACTTTCCCTGAAGTCCCCAGACTCAAACTAATGTAGTGTATACATTTACATGTCCATTTTCAGAGCATCTCGGAAAATAACCTAACACCTAATATCTACTTTGACCATACAACAACCAAACACTCGTCACTTTACATTTGTGCCATAAAACAGCATCTAATGATTAAGCATAACAAAAACACTGATAAACTCAAATTCCCAGGTATAAGAAAAATCCTAATTAACAATACAAAAGTCATATGTAAAAATAATAAAAACAGTTAACAAATACTCGAAGCCATAACTATAAAAAATTAAGAAAAAAAAGTGCTATAAATAAAATAGCATTCACCACAAGTATAAACATATTAAACAAATTCAATAACTAACCAACCATCCTAACAGAATGAACCAAACCCGTCTATAATAATAAAAAAATACCCTCCAAATAACTATAAATAATACCCACGGAAACAAACGGTCTAACATAACCCTCCGAGGGCACTTCTAGTGGTGTAATGCTTAGCAAGCTAGATTAACAAACCTACACGAGTAAGTTTGAGTCTCATTGGGTGCCCATTCATTCGGCTTTGTGCCAAATCGAAGCAAAGAGCTTCGTAAATTACAGCAAAACCCTCCGAAGAAAACGAGACATATGGTGGAAAGCGCTTGGTGCTAATATAGGGTACTTTCTTTACCAGCTTGTCACAGACATAAGAAGACTCGAACGTCTTCACTTAAAGTTAAAAAAAAAATAACCGTGGTATTCAACCGAACATGTTTATATATATATATATATATATATATATATATATATACGTATATATATCTCTCTCTTTCCCTCTCTCTCTCTCTCTCTCTCTTTCTCAAACACACACACACACACACACACACTCATATATATATATATATATATATATAAACAAAAGGGATAAGACAACTTGGAATTTTTCTTTTACATAGTTTATTTCTCTACGATTCTCAACTACATTCGACCTGAGCTCATAGGAAAAATATTTTTTGTGGAATTTTTTTTTTATGTTTTAAACATCTGACATTAAAATAATACTAGAAGTTGCAATACTAGTTACCGTGGATGCCAGGTCCATATATTCAAATAGCAAACACAACGCGAGACTTTCAGCTTTACAGAAATATCT
>OY757905.1:110479976-110574976 GCA_963585895.1 Sepioteuthis lessoniana | reverse complement strand
TTTTATCATCTTTTTATTATTCTTTATTCTCTTAATCGTTTTTCTTTAAACCATAGGAATCCAAATTACTTTTATAGCATCATCTTCCGCCTTTTCAGGAAGTGTTTATTTGGTACCTGTATCGTATGTACGCATTACTCCAGATTTCTCCGCTTCAGGGACAAGCCAACCAGTTTCCACATCACCAAGCTTGATGGTTGTCCAATATGGTTAACAATTTTACCATGGACTGAGGTTGGAGGAGCAGCAACAACAACAGTAGCTAACAGATCCAGTAGAAACTGACGAAGAAACGCCGCTAAGAAAAGCATCGTGGATACGTTTACTGGTTGGCGTCTAGTTGGCATCTTAGCAACGGTCATTATATAGGGACATGTGATATTAGCTCTGTGGGTTAACTACATGCCTGAAAGTGAATAGAATTGTGGTTTGTGGCAAAAATGAAAATTATAGGAAGATGATTTATCAAAATAAACCACTTCAGATTTCAACATTGCATTACGAAGCATTCAACTTTCTTTGGCCGTAAATGTAAAATATCTCCATACAATATATATATATATATATATATATATATAACATTTATGTGTGTGTGTGTGTGTGTGTGTGTGCGGATGTGTGTATGTATTTGAGTAAAGGTATTTAGAGTTGGACAAATATTACAATTATTGAATTGTGAATGGGAATTGAACACATGAGTGTGTGTATATGTGTGAGCGTGTATGCATTTGTGTGTTTGAATGTGAGCGTATGTGAGTATGTGTGTGCATTTAATAATTCAGATTATCCAAATAGATCTATTTCTACGAATATAATCATTAGATAATTAAGATTATATATATATATATATATAGAGAGAGAGAGAGTTTACCTTTACGAATTTTTTTTAAGCTCTATAATTCCTGAAGCCTGCTAGGTTCCCAACTATAAAAAAAAAAAAAATGAAAAACCTAGGAAAAGCCCCAATACAGCAAAAAAAAAGCAAAAGTCAGTACCAGTGAAAGTCATACGAAGGTACCTTAATGTTGGACATTAACTAAGTTAAAACTTAAACCAAAATTACCCTCCCCTTTTTTTTATTTTTTTTATTTTATTTTTATTTTATTTTTTTTTATTTTTGCGTACACATGGGAAGCAGCATGATGTACGTAAAGGTATTTGAATAAACCCATGTACGACCAAACTCAATACCTAAACGGGTCCTGGACGTGAGTTTACGACTTTACGCTCAGGATCGCTAGTTCGATCAGGGAACTACTGCTGCTCCTCTATAAGAGTGGCTTCTATAGAAGAGAATAAAACAGCCATCGAAAGATAACCATGACCCACACTCAAACCACTTACACAAACCGCATCGCTCTTCGCGCGGGTAAAAAAGGGGCGCGTCCTGCTGAGGTTGGAGCCCTGGCCTCGGTGTTCGAAAAATCAGCTACAGAGCTCAAACAATCAAAACTACTAAAATGCAAGCAAACACTACAAATAGCCACATTTAACGTAAGAACCTTACATAGAATAGGACAACTCCCAGAGCTAATCGCATCGGCCGAAGAACATAAGATAGACATAATGTGCATACAAGAACACAGATACACGCACACAGAAGATATCAAATATCACGAAACTGGCAATGGCTGGTCGCTCGCCACTGTATCCGCATGGAAAAACTCTGTCAACGGCGCAGTAGGAGGGGTAGGATTACTTATAGGACCTAGAGCACTAAAAACGCTTAATAGCGTTGAGAAAATACAACCTAGAATGATGACAGCTACATTTAAAGGAAACCCCAGAGCAACAATCATCTCATGCTACAGCCCCACCAATGTTAGTAAAAAAAAGTAACTAGTCACCTTCTACGATGAGTTAACCTCATTAGTGCGTAGCATCCCGAAACACAACATGTTAGTCATTGGCGGAGACATGAATGCCCAAATCGGGAAAAACGGAAACAACAAATACAGCCTCCACAACACGTCAAATAGGAATGGGCAACAGATTTCATGATATAAAATAGATTAGCATGCCTCAATACAAACTACCAAGGCCTCTATGTTAATGCACACAAAACGGAATATATGTGCTATAACCAAACGGGGGACATCTCCACTCTAGAAGGAACCCCACTTAAACTAGTAGACAAATTTACGTACCTAGGAAGCAGCGTCGAATCAACCGAAAAGGACATCGAAACGAGGCTAACGAAAGCATTGACAGCTATCAATAGGCTATCGATTATATGGAAATCAGCCCTAACCGATAAAATGAAAAGCAGTTTCTTCCAGGCAGCGGTCACATCGATACTGCTATATGGATGCACTACATGGACGCTAACAAAACGGCTGGAGAAGAAACTAGACGGCAATTACACAAGAATGCTATGTGCAATCCTGAACAAGTCCTGGCAGCAACACCCCACAAGACACCAACTGTACGGCCACCTGCCCCCTATCACGAAAACTATTCAAGTTAGACGAACCAGACATGCAGGACACTGCTGGAGAAGCAGAGATGAACTCATAAGAGATGTACTCTTATGGATCCCACACATGGCCGCGCAAAAGCAGGGCGACCAGCTCGAACGTACATTCAGCCGCTATGTGAGCATACAGGATGTTGTCCTGAAGACCTACCTAGGGCGATGAACGATAGGGAGGAGTGGCGAGAGAGGGTCAGGGATATCCGTGCTACCAGCACGATATAATGATGATGATGATGATATATATATATTATATAATCATGATTATCCATTTATATTATATAATTTACAATACTTATATGTATAAAAACTTGATTATCTAATATATATGTGTAATCTAAATGATCAAATATATACATATATAAATGTAATCGAAATAATCTATGATGTATGTATAATCTAAATTAATACATACATACGTGTGTGTGTGCGTGTGTGTAAATTTTCTTTTTTGTTTTGTTGTTCCAAAGAGATAAAAAGGAAATATTTTAAAAGGAATATATCCACGAAGAGATTTATATTTTTTAAGGAATAACTTTTTTCGTTCTTACATTCGTTTGAGTTTCCAGCTTGTTGCTTTCGTCACAAGGCCATATAAAGTGGGCATCCAATAAAACTCGAACTCCCTCATATAGGTTTTTTTAGTGCCTCATTCATAAAATCAGGTGCCAAAGACACAAGCTGGAAACGTACGCGTAGGTTAGAATGAAATAAGTTGTAAAGTAGGCGACTCTGGTCGAGGCTGACCATAAAGCTCCCTTTTCAGTGGCTACTACACCGATGTGTAGAGTAGGCTCCACTCCTTTCTCTGGATTACTCCACTTTACCCTTGATACATAACTTATAATGCTGAGCGTTAAGCAAGGAGGTATGAAGTACCATTTTTTAAGTCTTTGGTATGACTCGACATAGGATTGAACCCCGGTCTCTCGGTAGTTCTAAAAATACAAATCTCTTAATGGACTTATTCATTCCCGGGGCTGAGCTCTCTTGCGAAGGAATTAACGGCTGCCACTTGCGTAATGCAAATTGCTTCGTATAAACTGAGCAATCTGGTATCCAGGAAGGCAAAATGTAAACAAACGAAAGCTGCTACATAATGCCTTAAAATTCCCGTCGACTAATGACTGAGTAGTATAATACAAAATCTAATACAAATTTCGGCGGGTTTCAATCCCACCTCGAAGTGTCCGACGTTTCTAGCTACACTGAAGTGATGTGATACAAAGAAACAGTCTGTCTGTGGATGAAATATATATATATATATATATATATATTGATCATCTAAATTGTGGAATACACACGCAAACTATATATTAGATGATTAAGACTGTACATACACGAGATAGTTTTGATAATGTTTTGTAATTAATTTCGATGGCACAGAAATATGGAAAATACGGAAAATTGAATTTGGTTATTGTTGCTATGTATGGAGATTCATGAGAAATTAAATTTGATTAAAAAAACCAAAAAAAAAAAAAATCCCTCGCCAAAACAAAACAATACAAAAAAAAACAAAAACAGACGTAATCAATACACTATATTTATAAGCAACGTAAAATACGTCATCTTTCTATCGCCATTGTCATGCGTAGACTTTTTTTTGTAGTACAATAAAATTTCTGATGAAGCTGTCTTACAGTGAATAATATCAATTTGATTTTCCGTATTGCTTTCCTTGATATATATATATATATATATATATATATATATATATATATATATATATTAAAAGAGAAATTTATTGAAAGAAAGAAAGAACAAAACAGGAGAAACTAATATCAACAATAGAAAGAGTTACATGTAACGAAGAAGCAATAAACAAAAAAAAAAGTTTGCTTAAGGATGTGCTTAAATGCGATGAAAGTAGAGTATATATACATAATTACCCAAAGACGTTTCATGCACAGTCAATAGACTGAAATTTCGTGTATATATATATATATATATATAATCAACAACAGACTGTTTTCTTATATCACAACTTATCAGCATGGCAACACACGCAAGATGCTTCAGACTGGGATCAAAGCCCAGGGGACTCAATACCAATCGGACATCTTACCGGGGAATCTATCGTCATCATGTGCGTAACTATCGACATTTTTTGGTATATATTTACATGCTAACGGCTATCAGAGTGCTCAGTTTATGAGAAGAGCTTTACATTTGCCAATCGGTAATTTACCGCTTGAGTGCTCAACCCTCGATCGAGGGAGTATATATTGTCACGTGGTATGCCCCTGAGAGGGGAGAAGTAAGATTTAATTTCCCTTCCCCTTCTGGGTTTGACTAACAAGCACAACGACTGACCGCTAAGGGCGGCCAGGATAAGGTCAAACTACCTGCACTCCATAAGCCCAACTTGGTAGGCGAGGAAGGGAATGCAGGTCATCGAGTAGAATGACCGGATGAGGTGGAGGAAGAGGAAGGAGACAAATGATTTGCCGAAGTCTTAGCGCCGGAAGTAGTACCCTTTTCGTCAGAGGAAATAGGGATAAAGAATTCAGTTTGGGCACAGAAATCGGCGGATAATGAAATCGATTTCCAGCTCGCTCCGAGAAAGAGCAGAGCAGAATCTTGGACAGAAGATAACAGGTGCCTTCCAGCCAGGTTCTACAGAACACTGCTCGCCCGTAAAAGAAAGGACTCTGCGAAGTAAACCCGTTAAAAGCTAAGTACATCTTAAACTGTTTTTCCTCCTAACCTTCCCAAATATTGGAACTTATATGTATTCAGAAAAGGAAAGAAATAGACTGAAGAAATTCGTTTCATAAACTGTAAACGAACGAGTGGACTTAACTAATTTTCAAGTTTTAAAAGTAAAGAAAGAAAGAAAGAAAGAAAGAAACGGAAAAGAAGTGAGAGAGAGAGAGAGAGAGAGAGAGAGAGAAAGAGAGATTTGTGTTTAAGACTGTCTGCTGATGTAATATAGCCGGCACCTTAAATATTTGTTTGATCCTCATGTATTAAAATTTTGTTATATTTTAAATGTCTCCTCGTGTCGAAATTTATTCGTTGTGTTGTTTACATATCGAGTTGCTTTCCTTTGCACACATATCTTTTTCAGCTTCGTTCGCTTCAATTTATTCTCGCTAAATGTCTTATTCGCTTTAAAACACATTATGCGGGAAATTGGAATTTTCGACTACTGGGAATAATATTTTTATCTTAACGGAGGGTCAAGTGCCAGAGTGCCCCGACGTCACAATCGTGTAAATTAAACTCCCGTCCTGGGATGAATATTTATACTCCGTTACATATGCTTTTTATGGGGGCTCGCGAACGGGATTATTATTATTAATAATGTTTATTTCCTGTAGTCGTGTGACAATTCCTGCTGTCTAAATGTGCCCTGGGAGACCGTTAAAGGAATATTCTTCGTACCAGTACAAATTACCCGTTGATACAATTGTTTGAAAAAATTAAAAAAAGAAAGGATGTAATAGAAAACTTCTTAGAGGCACCCTTCATGGAAAAGTTGGAGAGGCTAAGAGGACTTATTTTGCGGAGGGCCAACTGCCAGACTACCCCGATGTTATGAGATGAATATGTTATGCACTGTCACACAATATATATATATATATATATATATATATATATACATATCATCAACCCGTGCTGAAAGCTTTAATCTTCTTTGACAGTCTGTCGCCATCAGTTCTAATCGTCAATCACTAGTGGCACATCTAGACTACATCTAGTGTCCACACAGAGCTGATGTATATAATTCCCTGCATGGTGTTGAACCCTGGCGCATTCATATGTTGCGGTACATAAAAGGACACCAGTAATGAGTTGCTACTTTTTCTAAAGTAATGTCTTGTTCGTTTTACTGAGACGTTTTGGAAGATGGGCAGTGAGTAACTGTACAACTGCTTATTTGTAGGAGGCTGCTTCCAAGACTCGTTCAAAACAGAATGCAGAATTCTTATGTTGTCTCCCATATAGCTTTTTCTTACATGTGTTTCGTTAGCGTCCAGTCGGTGTTTAATTACTATAGAACTGACAAAACCACAAATTGGAAGAAAATCTGTTTCATTTTATCAGAGGCATCGGAATATATATATATATATATATATATATATATATATATACACACACACATTAGATTTATCTATTTGATTACAGCTCTTATTGAGAACCATGAAAATATCCCTGCAACAATTTTGGAAAAAAAATGAAGTTTTTATTTTACATTTCATAGTTGTCCATCTCTCTTGAAAGGTTGGTTGGCTGTTTGGGTCTAATGGCGTGTCATCCTTTGTCGGTTATTTAACGCCAAATCCATTTTTAAGCAAATAGTTCTATTTCAAACAATTCAGTTTAGCATGAGTACACAGTTTAATTGTCAAAAACATTTCCATTTCAAGCTATTAAGTTTAGGCAAACAGTTTAAATTCACCTAATTCAGTTTAGTATAAGTACGGATTTCGTTTACACACAATTAAATGTCAAAACACTTCTATATCAAACAATTCAGTATAGTGTAAGTAGAGTAAAATGAAATGTTAAAAACGGTTCCATTTCAAGCAATTCAGTTTAGCTTAAGCACGCAGTTTAAATGTAAGTACAATTTACTGTAAGTACAGTTTAATTGTGAAAAATACTTCTATTTCAAATTATTCAGTTTAGTCAAACAGTTCTATATCAAACAATACAGTTTAAAATAAGTAAGCAGTTAGTTCTATTTAACCCTTAGATAAGGCACTACCAGCGCTACCATTCCAGGCCGGGCAGACCAACAAGTAATGATAATTAAGAGTTGCTCTGCATTCTCCACAGCTCCTGCATCACTGCAACATCACCATCAGAGTGTTTAGTGCCATATCTAAGACACTAATTGGGAGGGTCTTACCCCTCTGCAGATGTGGAGTCGGTCTATTCTACAGCCCCAGCCGCCTGGGCAATATATGTTGAATAGCGAGAAGATGATGTCTTTGACAGGCCACGTATGTCACGTTGGTAGCGAAACAGGATGTGCGTCGGTTTCTTGAGGTAAACAAAACACAGCGGGAATGCCACGTGAAATACGTGTGTGTCATGCCTGAAGGAAGTGTGACCACAATGGTTGCCAGGGCATCAAGAAAATTACGTAACCACTGAAGATTCTCGATGCCAGTGAGAACGAAGGAGCTGCTGGAAGAGTCACTAGATGTCACACTGCTCTAGGCGTAGGCCTTGTGTCAAGCGGTCCAGTGTTGTGAGGTAGAGAAAGGTCTGAGTTCTAAAATAATCTGAAATGATATTGGTGCCGTAAGGAGGTCCCAAAGTAGAATAACGTTAAGCTGAGATGATTAAATGCCTTGAAATAACCCTAGACAGTCAAAGCAGAGAAGTCTGAAGAAAGAGACCCGTGAAAGTAGAGAAACGTGAAGGAACTGACTCGCTAGATTTGAAAGTGGGTATAATTCCAGAAGAAAGATAATAAAATGCCTTAAGTCTGAAATGATTGAATTTTTGAGCTGGCCTTTTAACAATCTCGTGAAGGCAGAACGAAGAAGTGGTTCACTGAAGATTCTTATTTCCTTCCGTATGCATATCTTAGCCGTCCTTGAATCTCTCTTTCGCTCCACTATTGCGTACATATCTTGCCTAGGCAGCTGGTGCAGTAGAATATACCGACTGGTTCTTTTCAGAGGGGTTAGACCCCGCTTCCCAATGAGTGTCTTAAATATGACACTGAACAATCTGATGGTGAGGTTCCAGTAATGCTGGAGCATAGGGGAATGCAGAGTACTCCTTCATTGCCATCGATTCCGGGTCCACTCTGACCCGAAGTGGTAGCATCTGAGAGGGTCCTATCTATGGGTCAAATAGAACTAAACTGTTTACTTATGCGAAACTGAATTGCTGTTTTGACATTTAACTGAACTGTTTTGACATTAACTGTTTGTAAACAAAAAATATAATTTCACAAAACTGAATTGCTTGAAATTTAATTCGTCGTTAAATGACCCGAAAAGAGTTGATACACCGTCAAACCAACCAACCATTGCGTACATTTTGCTTTTAAGGTAAAAGAAAAGGAACTGATAATATTTTTATTCATAGGGGTTGTCTGTTCTTCATTGCAGTTTATGACAGGTATTATCAGCTATTCCGACGATTAAAAAATAAATTTCTATTGGAATTCATCCTTCCCAAATTTATTTCAGCAGTTTCTTTGAATAAAAATTCTTTTATTTTTCTAATTGGATCATTATAAGGTTCTTGCTATGAAAAAAAAATCTCGCTATGATATGCTATTTTTGCTTGGTTGCGGTTACATATGAACATAAGTATTAGCAATATATAGAAAATGCCTTAGAAAAAAAATTGGGTTCATTTTATTTGGTTGTACTTTATGGCATATCAACCATTGGGGAATATTCCATGCCAAATCCTGTTCATACATATATATTCTATATATAGGATTGGTAAGCAAATATTTTAGAAGTAATATTTTTAATCGACGCCTAAAATGGTTTCTAAAATTACTATTTATTTTTTGCTTAGAGTAAAATGGTTTGAAGTATTGCTATTTATTGTTTGCACCCAGTTAAATGGCCTCGAGTGTGGCTATTTCTTTTTTGCACGTAATTAAATGGTTTTAAGTATTGCTATCTAACGCTAATAGCTCTATTTGCACAGATTTCAATGGTTTTAAGCATTATACAATTCCTTTATTTTCTCACACTTAAATGTTTTAAAATATCGTAAAGAATTAAACAATTCGCTTTATCTATAGATGCGACCCTAAAAAGTACTGGAGTGGACTTGAGAGTAATGGCAATGACAGAGAACTCCTCATTCCCTAAAACACAAGGACTGCAGTCTCATCATCAGATTACTGTCAAATCCAGGATCTTCCCCCCAAAAAAAGCATGTTTTACGATTTGGCGGGTGACAATTGGTCTGTTA
Organism: Sepioteuthis lessoniana; assembly: GCA_963585895.1. Classification (NCBI taxonomy): domain Eukaryota; kingdom Metazoa; phylum Mollusca; class Cephalopoda; order Myopsida; family Loliginidae; genus Sepioteuthis; species Sepioteuthis lessoniana. Next base: position 110,565,597 of record OY757905.1, on the reverse strand, counting down.
AATTCCTGTTTACGCACAGTTCTAAATTTACCAAAGTAAAAATAAATATTTGAAAATCTTCGAGAACTCTGAAATATTTTGGTCTTTTTCGAATGGTACCACAGATTCGATGACATTTCCATGCACATTCGATTACATTTTCAAAATTTTTTAAAATAAAAGGTATAATATGCAAAATTTGATATTTTAAAATGTCAAATACAGAGATTGTACTATTAATAATATCAGAACTTTCAAGGAAGGACAGACGAATCGAAGCAAATGTGCCGAGAAAAAAAGATAGAGGGAAAAGGATTTAAACGGAGACATGGAAAAAAGCAAAGAAATGAGAGAGAGAGAGAGAGAGAGAGAGAGAGAGAGAGAGAGAGAGAAAGAATGCGAAATTAAGAGAGAGTGAAAAGGATAAGAAAGAATACAAACCTTAAATGAAAACGAGGGAAGAGAGAAGAGAAAGAGAGAGACAGAGTGAGGGGTAATGTGTGTAATAGACTGTTGAAATGACGGGGATAAAAAGACAGTGAATAAAAAAGTGGAACATTTATGTGTGTGTGTGTGTGTGTGTGTGAGAGAGAGAGAGAGAGAGAGAGAGAGAGAGAGAGAGAGAGAGATAATTACATGAAAGTATGAAAAAGATACTGAATGCAAAAGAAGAAAGAAAGAGTAGACCAAGGGGAAAATAGAGTGATAAAATAAAAATAGGAATGAAAATAGACTTTGAATGAAAAAGAGTTAAAAACAAGTTAGACTGGGATGGATGGAAAGGGAAATAGAACAATAGACAGTAAAATGACGTGAAAGAAAAAAGGAAGGCATTTAATAAAAAAGAGAATATATATATATATATAGAGAGAGAGAGAGAGAGAGATAGAGAGAGCGAGAGAGCGAGAGGATAAAGAGAAAGACTTTTAAGGAAAAAAGAGGAATTCTAATGAATAGATCAAGAAATTGGACGAACCGAAGGGATGAGAGAAACAAAGAGAGGTACACATAGATAAAATGAAATTCAATAGATTGATTGAAAAAGAACTGGTGGTAATAAAAAAAATGGGAGGTTGTTTGAGTTTAATTTTGATGTATTACGCTCATTTTTCTTGTTTGTTAAACATTTCAAGAGAAACAGAGATCTTTTTTTTTTTTTTGCAAAATAATTTACCGCTGCAATTAGCCTCCTTTAGCTTCTTTCATTTCTGTCAAAAAGTAAATCTTCATTAATCTTATTGAATGCACTTTACATTATTCGCGTTGCCGTTTTTGGAGATTAAGCTCTTTTTAAACTGATTTTCTCATGTCCCATAACCCCCCCCCCCCAAAAAAAAAAACAAATTATTCCAATAAAACTGAAAATCGTGCCACGAGCTACAGGAGACGATTGAAGAGAAAAGTCCACGTTGTAATTGAGAATTCACCTTTAACCATCTGGCGTTTGAGTAATGTATTTTTAAATAAAAGACCAAGGTGTATCATGTACTCAGTAACAATTGAGTGATTGATTTTTGTGTCAAACACTGGAGTGTTACTATTAACTCAAGGAATTGTGAGTAATCGTTTTTTGAGTAAAACACTCAAATGTTATTATTAGTCTGTGACTTTTGAGTAATTATTATGGTTACTATTTTACTTAGTGACTTTTGAGTAATTAACTTTTGGGTAATCAGATTTTAATTAAAAGTCTCCAGTATTATACTTACTCACTGACCTTTGAGTTAGCGACTTATGATTATTACTCCAAGGTTGTATTGAGTAATTGAATTTAGCGAAAAAAGAAGTCCATTATTATATTTACGCAGTCACTTTGGAGTGAGTGGATTTTTTTATTAACTGTTGAATAAAAGATTTTAGTTTTATAATTTTCTACGAGAGGTTTGATTTATTTATATTTGAGTAAAGGTCTCCAGTATTAAAAGCATCAGAAAATATTAAACATTCAACACGTTTATTTAAAGAAAATATTTATGATATCTTTGATATAATAACTTTTACTATTAAAAAAGTTCTGGAAATTATCGACCGTAGTCGGCGACCGTAGCCAAGGGTGATCCGAAGGCTCACTTTTTGATAGCTACTACACTTAGGTGTAGGGGAGGACTTTACTCCTTTACCAGGATTGACTTACTTTACCCTTGATCCGTACCTTATAATGCTGAGTGTTTAGCAAGGAAGCATCAAGGACAATTTTTTGAGTCTTTGGTATGACTCCCGGGCCATTGGCGAACACTCTAACCATTATGCCAATTCTCGAAATACTGTGATGAATAATGTGCCGATTCTAATTTCTGTACCTTGACCTTGAAATTAATAGGTGGCAATGTTTTATCTAAAATTAGAATAAACAAAACTGCTAATGATAATATTGAGCAGAAAAAGAAGACATTAAATATGGCATCAAGAGATAGAATTAAATTTAGGATGTGTTTTTAAAAAATGTTCTTTGTGGTTCATTTCTTTGAACAACGGCTCCGTTTAACCCAATTCAAACGAGGAAAGTGATATTGAGTTCGAATCCCACAGGGAATTAATCTTCTGTTATTTCCACACTGAAAGCGACCTTTTTATCAGAGGCTGATTCCCGAGTTAGTTAGAGTAATATATTGTTAAGACAATTCACTCTTGGATTACTTGGATTACATTGTTTTTCTATTTTCTTTATCCTTTGGTGCTATGATGTATTAGCTTGTAAGTGAAAGCATGTCCATAGCAGTATGTATATGTAGAGCCTTAGCATACGTACGTACATGCGTGTGGAATTTGCCTGGCTAGTGTATATGTATGTGCGTATACGGATGTATGAGTTTATTAATATCGACACAACTGCAAAACTAACAAGAGTGGTCGGTAAATTTTAATGAAAGATAAGAAGGCCTTCTTGATGGGGATAAAAGAGTTAATTTTTTTAATGTTCCAATTGGTCTAATGAATAGAGTGTTCGCTAATGGTCCGTGAGACAGGGGTTCAATCGTAGGTCAAATCATACTAAAGACTCAAAAAATAGTACTTGATGCCACCTTGTTTAACACTCAGCATTATAAGGTGAGGATCAAGGGTAAAGTAGAGCAATTCGAGGAAAAGAGTAGCGCCCTCCACTACCCCGGTGAAGTAGCTATCGAAAAGGGAGCCTTCGGGTCAACCTCGACTAAGGTCGCCAACTTTACTACTTTACTTATAAATAAAAATGTTACATGGTAGTACACTGATTGACAATGATATCATTTTTGGAATACGGTATTTACATGGTAGTACACTGATTGGCAAAGATATCATTTTTAGAATACTGTATCTGCATGGTCCATGCGGGACAAACGGTTTTCGTTTCTGGAAGTCCAAACTGCATATATTCAAGGATGCATAGAGAAAAAGCAGGAGACGAATTATAGCTTAGAGTAGTGTTAGTTTTGTTGCCTAGTCACCTCTTTTCCTTTGAGAAGGTCTCGGAGACAATTGTAGAATAGAAAACATAACAACCACAAACATTACAAATAGCTGATAAAGAAATAAACTTAAATTGAATCATGTAGAATAGTGTTTTCTCTAGAAGATAACACAATAAACAGTTCACAATGAAATCACTTAGTTATTTTCCCATCATTCTTCTTTTTTACAAAATCACAGTATATTTCACTGCTAAACTCCTGGACGTCTGTGTCTAATTTTTTCCAGTTCTCATTTTCCGTTGTTGCCAATGGATACTTTTCAATCAATAATCACCTTTACATGTTGGTACGTGATCGTGTAGGCATGTGCACGCAATGGAACATAGAAGGGGAAGTTAGAGGCTGACCGTCAGACAGAATAGGTTAATCACGATAGTGAGAATTCTGTACCCAGGTCTATGTAATGAGGTGATACACAACCACCACTCCCAACCCTGGCTAGAAATAACCAGAAAAATTTAATCGATAAAGACGGTCATACGTAAGTACGTAAGTATTCTCAGAATTTCTTTTTTCATTGGCGAGCTGACTCGTGGCTTGTAAGGCTTTGACAAATCCCGGAGGCTGATGGATCCCTTTTTGCAAACATTCACAAAGTAGTGGGGGAGAGACATCGTCCGGCGTGACTCTACAGGCCACAACGAATGATTTCCACATCGTTACTCACAAAAAGAAAACTCGTCATCTTTTGTCATCGACATGAATCATACAAGAATTTCAGAATTATTTTTATTAGTCTTTTCGGCTCAAGCCTTGAATTGATAATTTTAAGTTTTATATCACATTTCATTATGAGAGCACGAAATTGAAAAGTTGTGGATACACGACAAAATTATTCAAATTACTTCGCAGGCTAAAATCATGCAACGTTTTCAGATTGTTATCTTGTACGACACGCAATTACGGGAAAAAATTGAATTATAATTATAAATATTTATAAGGGCAAGTGTTGGTCAAATAGATACAGAGATTGAACTCATAATTGCATAATAAAAGTAAGTAAAGTTGGTTACCATAGTCGAGGGTGACCCGAAGGCTCCCTTTTCAATAGCTACTACTACTAGGGAAGGGCACTACTAATTTCCCTGGATTGCTCCTATTTAACCTTGATCCATACCTTATAGTACTGAATGTTAAGCAAGGAGGCATCAAGTACCAATTTTTTGACTCTTTGGCGTGACTTGAACCACAGTCTCTAGGGCCATTGGCGAACACTGACCTCTAGGCCAATGGAAGTGACTACAAATAGTATAAGACTAGACACGAATGGATGATAAAGATGATCCACAGGGAATTTAGAAGACGTTAAATTTTTTTCAATACAAAAAAAAAAACGACATTTGCATGGAGCTGAATCAGTCCTAGAAAATGAGACTTATTAAATTATCTGGGATTTCTAAATATATAAGGTTCAGGCAATCCCGGTCCGAAAATTAAACCCGGTTTTAATTAACAAGGGAAAAGAAGAGACTTTGCTGTCACTTAGACCCCAGAGAAAGATCAACAGTTAAAACTGGTGGTAAAAAGTCGAAAGTAGTGTGTAAAGAAAACCATATAAATAAAATACAAGACGAAAGAAATTATGAATTTAGACATCCAACAATCACGCAGTATTAACTAGATCACCTTTCCAAGAATGTTCCAAAAACACGATCACCTTTCATATCATTTCCCTTCCAACCGTATTTAAAAGAACACTTACCATGTGCAGCCATTTTGGTCTGACAATCGCTTTGGCGAAAAATTTACTGTCATCAAGTTCTTTGAATCAGTGTCTACGTTATGCTAATATATATATATATATATATATATATATATATATATATATATATATATGTGTGTGTGTGTGTGTGTGTGTGTGTGTGTGTGTGTGTGTGTGTGTGTGAGTGAATAATGGAAATGAATCTCAGAGTATGAATATTTAAATTCATAAAGTCTTAACATATTCACAATCCATTTCAACACATTCTTGGAAAACCCGACAAGTTGTTAAGAAATGCTAATATTTCTATTGGTGTATCTTTAATAGAAAAGCAGAACTGATATTACAGAGATAAACCTTATGAAAATTAATGTTTAACCAGTGAAGGTTTTAAATTCATAAAATGAATGAAAATTTCTAAAAAATTTTGAATTTTTTGTTTCCTCCTTTATGTTAAACCTTGACATAATTTTATTGAAGTGATTAATGTTTTTATTGCTTTTAGGCCAACGATTGTTTTTTTCTGCTAACTGTACCATGTAACCTTTTGCTGCCAGTTTCAAAAGGAAATAAGCAGATATGAGTTAGCTCTTAAACCTGGAAATATCAAGGACATATAGACGTTCCACATGTCATATTAGGCCGTTAAAATGTCATTCTGAGTAATTACACTTCTTGGCATCCATAAGGATAATAGGGATAACTTGGCAGTGTTCATATACTACAAGCTGTGCTGTGTTACATTGTACTGGCAATACGAAACAATCTCTGACCTTAAGTATTCTTGGACACTCGAGATGAAGTGCCAATTTTAGAAGGCTAAAGGATTATTTATGCTTAACTCGGAATGGATTTATGTTATTTCGAAGCTGAAGGAACAAATTAAACGCTAGCCGCCCCAGGTAGAATTTGAAATTAGTTGGCTGATTGTATTCAGCGCGCCGTTCATCTTTAGGCCTGTGGAGACCCAAGATATATTCTGTTACGTAGGAGAGGGTACTTTGTGGGATGTTAGATGGTGAAGAGGGTTTTGAGAAGCATACAAATAGCAACAATGACCAATCCAATAGGGTAAGTCTGAGCTTCTTTAAACTGGACGACTGATGTTTATATTTACCTATTTACTGCTGCAGCGATAGAATGTTAGAATTCCAAATTATTTTGGGTGTTTTCAGCTTGGGAATTCATATCATCTAATCTTTCCTGGGATGTACAATGTGTTCTGATTGATATCTGGGTCCTTCAGCTTTTTCGAGATGTAGACCACTCCTAATTTTTGATTCGCTTCCACTCAAATAGAGGTCTACCTGTCAGTCAGTCAGTCTGTCTATATATATATATATATATATATATATCTAGTCAGTGTCCAAGGACAGTAGGTGAGGATTATTCTTTACATAGAATATATGAGGAAAATCATGTAAATCTCTGAGAGTAATCAATGTATGGATATAGTTAGTTCCCTATTTATTCGCTGGGGCATAACAAAATTCACATTCAGAGCGTATATAGTACAATTTGATAGAGACTCAAATCCGGTTAAGTCCTCATAATAACTTTATTTCGGCGGAGAATATTACTATACTCTCCGTCTCATCCTGTGACGAGAGAGAAGCATGTAAATAGTCATCTGACGAGACGGAGAGTATAGTAATATTCTCTGCCGAAATAGATTTATTATGACGACGCAACCGAGTTTGAGTCTCCATCAAATTGTACTAAATATATATATATATATATATATATACACTGTGTGTGTGTGTGTGTGTGTGTAATGCAGCCCTTTTTTCATGGTATTGGTTATATGCATTGTCAACGTAACTTGGCATTCTTATTTTGAGTTTTTAAATATACGTTAATAAAATGTCATTCGTTATCTAGGAACTTTGGAACATTTATCTGTCATTCCAGTAAACTATATTTTCAAAACTCTGTTCGGTGGACATTATTTGAAGTTAAACTCACTTACCTTAGATTTACAATGACTATTATAGTATCACCTTTTGAAATTTAGAATCATTCTCAATAAATGTTACAGCATTATCCAGGTTTACTTGTATTATATTGATTAGAGAGACTTTACAAGAGATAATTAGGCTTTTCTTTCTAGTTGAGATACAAGATCTTTCTCAAATTGACACCCTCCGGACCAAGGCTAAAGTAACCAAGAAACGGGTTTTCCTAGATATGAGCTTGAACTGATTCAAGTTAGGGGTGTTCTAATTCTTGAAATGTACCAAGTGTGTAGTACACCTTTATTGCCATTACTCTCATGACTACTCCAAAACAGAATGATAGTATGTGTTAGTGTCTCATCAGTAGGTCAAGTAGTTTTGTACGAAAATCATAAGTATTGCATAAGGGTACTTAAAACCATATAACGGTATACAAAGGAAAAGAAAAGAAAAGTGCAAGTGAAAAGAAATGCAAAAAAATATAAAAAAAGGTGTTATAATAAAAAACAAACTACAAACGATTCAAATTCCCGTACTAAATAACCCACATGATATTTATACTACATTAAACAAATAAACACAACCAATATATAGGGGGGTGTCCTCGTGGTGTAATGGTTAAAGCAATGGATTAGGGAATCGTAGTACGCAAGTTCGTACTCCAATCGCGCTATTACGTTCACTTTCGGTCAAATACCCTTGGGAAAGGTATGAACCCCCTTATCCTCCTAGCTATGGGTTAAATAGTACCACTACTGTTTTTCAAGGATAAGGACTTTGGCATTAAATAACCTAAAAAGAGTTGATATGCCATTAAACAAAGTAACCAAACCAAACAACCAATATACACATTTAATTTTATGCAGTGAGCAATTGATTAATCGTTTCTCATAAGCAATTTAGTATAGAAACTTGGCCGTTGACCTAATCAGTAAAGTGGTCGCCAATGTTCCGGTAGACGGGTTCAATCCCACGTCGAGTCATACCCCATACCCAAGACTTAAAAAATGATACTCGATGCTGCCTTGTTTAACAATCGACATTAAAAGGTGCGGATCAAGGGTTAAAGGGAGCACTCCAAAGAATGGAGTTGCCTCCTTTCAAACATTTTGGTGTTGTGGCAATTGAAAAGGGAATCTTCGGGTCACCCTCGGCTAAGGTCGTTAACTTTTTTTTTTTTTAGAACAGAAACTTCTCTTATTTAACCCATAGCTAGCAGGATAAGGGGGTTCATCCTATTCCCAAGGGTATTTGCCCGAAAGTGAACGTAATAGCGCGACTGGATTACGAACTCACTTATTACGATTCTGCAGTCCATCGCTTTAACCCTTACACCACGAGGACACCCTCGATGCTAGAAGGTGATTTTAAAAAACTCGATATGCTATTGGTGTCTTAACGCAGGCTGCATTTTTGTATCACTGATATTTTTCAGTTTTAGATAGAAATTTGTCACTCTTACGTTTGAGAAGATATCCCGTTGTATGTTAAAATGCTAATGATAGAAAAAAGATTGGTGTGTCTAAATTTCTTTTCAGACCAAAAAAAAAAAGTAAATAAAAATAAGAATAAAAATAAAAAATAAATAAAGCAACGACAACGACAAAAATTACAAAAAAACTAAAACACATACTGGTTTAAAAGAATCAACAAAAATCAATTCATTAATTTTAATGCTAATTTCCCGTCTTATTTAATAAACTTACATGTTTAATTTTATTTTACTAAATAAAATATATTGTCCAGTCGGCTGGGGATGTAGAATACATCGTCTGCTTCTCTACAGAGGGGTAAGGCCCACCCCACAACGAGTGTCCTAGATATCGCACCAAACAATCTGATGGTGAGGTTCCAGTAATGTTGGAGCTTTGGGGAATGCGGAGTACCCTCTCATTGTCATCGCTCACAGATCCATCTTGGCCCGGAGTGGTATCACTTGATAGTGTCCTATCTATGGGTCAAATAGAACTAAGCTGCATACTTATACTAAACTGAATTGTTTGATATAGAATTGTTTTTTACATTAAACTATATGTAACCAAACTATACTTATTTTAAACTTAATTATTTGAAATCTAATTTGGCGTAAAATGACCCGAAAAGGGTTGATATGGACGCTAACTAAACGGCTGGAGAAGAAACTTGACGGCAACTACACAAGAATGTTGAGAGCAATATTGAACAAGTCCTGGCGACAACACCCCACGAGACGCCAACTGTACGGCCACCTGCCTCCCATCACGAAAACTATACAGGTTAGAAGAGCCAGACACGCCGGACACTGCTGGAGAAGCAAGGACGAGCTCGTAAGTGACGTACTCCGATGGACCCCCACATATGGCCAAGCAAAAGCAGGACGACTAGCCCGAACTTACATACAGCAGCTATGTGAGGACACGGGATGTAACCCAGAAGACCTGCCAGAGGCGATTAATGATAGGGAGAAGTGGCGAGAGATGATCAGGGATATCCGTGCTGGCGGTGCGACATAATGATGATGATGATGATGAAATATATGTTAAAAAATAAAACTAAAAAGTCGTCAAAAAGGACAATATTTTACTCCATTTCCATTTTTTTTTTCCTGAATTAAAACCAAGTCTTCATAATCATCATAACGTACTAGCAGCACGTATTCCCATCCGACGCTGGTGTGTCCATTGGTAGAAGTCCATATAATTTAAATGCATAAAATCTATTTATTCATCTTCTTATGTGTAAAGCAAATATTTAAATAAAATTAAGTGGGGTACATATGAGAAACAATTCGATTAACAATATTTTGAGGGGAAAATATTTAACTAAAATTTCATTCTTTATTAAATTAATAAGGATTATGTTAATGAAATAATAAATAAATATTAAATAAAATAAACAAATTAGTTGATTTTTGGTAGAGCTTGCCAAATCGAAATATCTTTCTGCCTGAAAACTTTTAATCCAAATTAATTCATATTTTCCATTTGTCTGCTAACATATTTCTTCTTGGTTGTACATCTTGTTTGACTTTTTTTTTTGTCTCATTCTCTCGTTTCCTTTTTTTTGCATTATTTTTTTAAATATATAATTTTCTTCCCTACCACTTGCTTTCGTTCTTTCCTCTTAATCGATTACTCTGCATTTTCTGCGTAAATATTTTTTATTTCACTAAAAATTATCAACTTGACGCAGAAAATTTTCACTTAGGGAAATCATTCTATTTGGCTAATTAAATATTTTTGCTTTTAATATTCTCAATTTTCTCTTTTTCATTGATTAGAAACGAACTCTCAAAAGACAACTAACGTCCATGTGTGTTTTGCCCAATATTTGCAAATTGATTACGCAAACTTCTCTCTGATTCTTTGTCTCCCTGTCTGTCTTTTTGTCTCTCTCTAAGCACATTACACCACTTAAGACATAATTTTCTTCTGTTAGTGACAGCAAAAATTAAAAGATCAATTCTGCATTTGTTTGTTGAAAATCCGCATATCTATTTTACTTGGTTGAATAACACGTGGGAAAAAGTTCATGTTATCAGAAATAGAAAAGCTGGAATTTTAATTCGTTTAGCCTATTTCCTAATATTTAAGACACACTGCTGAGTAATCTCTACTCATAATTTAGCAAGTTAAATTTAGAAAAGGTAATATTTGATTTATATTCTTCTCTGAAGAGAATTTAATTTTAAGCTTGTAAATAGATAATCAATCTGACATTAATAATTAAAGTAAGGATTGTTTTGGTAAGAAATATGAAGCCCTCATGACATTTGTGGTTACTTTATAATTTTACCAGTATTTTACACGGTCTAGTCAGCTGGGGCTGTAGAATAAATCGACTGAATCTCTACAGAGAGATAAGACCCCCACCCAATGAGTGTCCCGGATATGACGTTAAACCGTCGAATGGTAAGACTCTAGAAATGCAGAAGCTCTTCATTACCATTGCTACCAGGTTCAATGTAGCCCGGATTCGAAGCATCTGATAAGATCCTTTCTATGCATCAATTAGAAGTGTTTGACATTTAAACTAAGTGTAAACAAATGACTGAGGTTAAATTAAATAGTTTGATTGAGAACTGTTGGATCCATTAACCGTGTTTAAACAAATGAATGGTATTTAATTGAATTGGTAGTGCTACATAGCAAAACTTGCAAACATTAATTTTGTTGATAGGTTGGTTGTTGGTTGTTGGTTGGGTTTCGTGGCATATAAACATTTGTAAGTTATTTAACGCCAAATCCATTTTTATGTAAATAATCAGTTCTATTTCAAACAATTCAGTTTATCATGAGTACACAGTTTAATTGTCAAAAACAGTTCTATTTCAAACTACTCAGTTTAGTCAAACAGTTATATATTACAATTCAGTTAAGTGTAAGTACAGTTTCATTGTAAAAACAGTTCAATTTCAGACAATTCAGTTAAATATAAGCACACAGTTTAAATCTAAGTACAGTTTAATTGTGAAAAACAATTCTATTTCTAGCTATTCGATTTAGTCAAACAGTTCTAATTCAGTTAATTCAGTTTAGTATAAGTACACATTTTGTTTACACACTGTTAAATATCTAAACAGTTCTATGTTGAACAATTCAAATTAGTGTAAATACAGCTTCAATGTCAAAAACAGTTGTCTTTCAAATAATCCAGTTTAGCATGAGCACGAAGTTTAAATGTAAGTACGGTTTCAGTTTAGTATAAGTTCGCAGTATAGATGTAAGTATGGTTTAATTGTCAAAAACATTTCTACTCCAAGCCATTCAGTTTAATCAAACAATTCATTTTAGCATAATTATGCCGTTAGTTCTATCTAACCCATCGATAGGATCCTTATCAGGGGCTAACAATCCGGGTCAGAGTGGACCTGGGAGCGATGGCAGTAAAGGCGTACTCTGCATTCCCCAAAGCTCCAGCATCACTGGAACCTCACCATCAGATTGTTTAGTGTCATAAACAGGACACTCGTTTGGAGGTCTTAACCCTCTGCAGACGTGCAGTCAGTGTATTCTACAGCCCCAGCCGACTGGGCAAAAAAATTTGTTGACTTATGCTTAATTGAATAGTAATAAAAATAACTTTTTGATCATCTAATTATGTGTGTCAAAAATGTGTTTACAAATAATATATTTCGTATGTATGTAAAAACAAGATTAGGCATTAAAAAAACAAACAATGGTTGATAAGCCATAAAACCAAACAAAAATATTCTCAAATGCATAAATTGATAGTTTAGGTTGTTTGGTTATTTGTTTTAATGGAAAATCAACCATTCATGGGTATTTAATGCTAAATCCTGTTTATAAATATATTATGTATAATTTTTAAGGGAATAGTTTTTAAGTAACGATTTTAAAATGAAAATAAGGTCATTTTTTCCATAAAGTTAAACGGTTTCAATTATTGCTATCTTATACTAACACTTCTATTTGATTTTAATAATCATCACTACTAAAAGATTGAACGATTGTATTTGATCTATAGATGAGTCCCTAACAGGTACTACCTATCTGGGTCGGAGAGGATATGGGCTTAATGCCAATAAATGTATTATTTCACATTCACCAAAGCTCCACGGCGGAAACCTCATCAGATGCGAATCAGTGTCACTCTCAGGGTACTAATTCTATTAGACACATTGTTGGGACCCTGACTGTGAAAACAACCTGGGAATAATGACTATGAAGGGTTTTTTAATTCCCCAAAACTTTAAAACTGGAGCCTCACCATAAGATGGTTTTGCGTCATAAACAGAACATTTGTAGTGGGTTCTTAACTCTCTGCAAAGTTACAGTTGGTGTATTCCACAGCTCAAGATGGGATGGCCGTGAATTTATTTTGGAAGAATAATTATAATTAATTAATAATTATTGTTAATATAAAATGGCTGTACCGGTGGGGATTGTAATACACATATACCTCATAATGAGGGGTTTTACCTCCCAGAAAAGGTGTCTGGGGTAAGACACTAAACTGAATCTGATCGTGAGGCCCCGTTCTTTGAGATTTGGCGAGTATGGAGTACACTTTCCTTGCAATTAATCCAAGGTTTACTCTGTCGACTAAATAAAGAAATAAAAGTAAAATATGTGCATGAAGTTGTCATGATTCACCAACGAATAAAACAGATATGCCAGTACTGAAGATGTTGAACACAAATATAGAAAAATATTTAATCCACACTATATTACTCTCTATTCGGCTTGCTGGGGCTGTAGAATAAACCGACTGCATCTCTGGATATGACATTATACAATGTGATGTTGAGACAGTAATAATGCTGGAGCTTGGAGGAATATGGAGTACCCGTTCATTGCTATGGTCCTCAGGTCCATTTTGGTTCGATGTGGAAAGCATTTGATAGGGTCCTATCTATGGGTAAATATAACAGTTTGACATTTAAACTGAGTACAAACTAATGACTTTTGTTAATAGTCTGAATTTTAGAAGTGAAGCTTGATGATTTTTTATCATTAAGGCTTTTCGGACTATTCATCTTTATTGTTATTTCCACAACGTTTCTGCCGATATGTCCTCCGGCCTTCTTCAGGTGTTTTTGAACTCACGAAACTACAGTTAACTTCGAACAACGTCCTTTAATGAATCCACGGGAGCCGCGTGTTCTGATTCCGTTAGCCATAACCGGATACAAGTGTTAAGTATTCCTGCATTGTCATTCGTCTGTAGTCAGGATTGAACCTGCAATCACTAGATGATTGTCTCCTAAGAAACTTAGGGAACCAATGTCTATAACCGTTTCGCTTCCCGAGTTCGACAAACACCTGAAGAAGGCCGGAGGACATATCGGCCAAAACGTTTTGGAAATAACAATAAAGATGAAGAAAATAGTCCGAAAACCCGTAATGATAAAGAACACTTTTGTTAAATTGTATTATTGGAAAAAGAACTGTTAGACCATTTAACTGTGTAAAAAATGACATGTTTTATTGATTTGTTAGTGATTCATAGCAATATTTGGAACCATTTGACTCTGTTGATTTTTGCCGAACTGAACTGTTAGAATAGAACTGTTTTATCATTTAACTCTATGTATCTACAAAATGTATTAAATTATATACTTAGTATATGTGTAAAAACGGAATTTGGCATTAAATAACCAAAAATGGTTGATATGCCATAAAACCAAAACAAACCAAATTCGATATATTTAATATATATGTATAAAGAGGATTTGGCATTAAATAGCCAACAATAGTTGCTATGCCATAAAATCAAACCAAACCAACTAAACGCATATTAATGAAGTATTGGTAGATAAGCAAAAGTCAGATCCGTCAAAGTGTGCTAGGAATCAAATGCTATTTGCGGCATCATCGAGAGGTTTGGGAATAAACGGGCTTCCCGATTAAGTTTACCTGTGGTGGAGGGTCTCCAGATAGCCGATAGGTTGAAAAATAACAATATGGGAAACATTGGGCACATGTACCATGAAAGGTGAGAAAGACGTCTCTTACTTTAAAGTTGGTCTATTTTTTTCACGTGTTCTGGACAGCACCTTGTCGAGGGTTAATGTGAACCTTCAGCACTCTTACTCACCTGAGTCTATGTAAATCTTCCCGAAGAATCTTATCATTCTTTGGGATGCACATGATTCAATCAAATACAAGGAATTTGTAAACAGTTTTATTTAACCCATAGATCGGACCCTGACTGGTACTACCACTCCATGTTAAAGTTGATCTGGCATGAATGGCAATGAAGGTTTATTTTCAACTCTCCAGACCTCTAGAACTGGAGGCTGACTAACAGTTAGAGTTTAGGACCCTGGTTTTAAAAAATAAATTTAAAAAAATACGATGGAACTGCCTCCTGCAGCTTCAAAGGTTTTTTTTTCCGATAAATCGTAAACTCACTGGAATAATCGTACAGAATGTCAAGGGGAACATTTTAAAAAATGAACATTGTATAAATGTCGGTTTCTTTCTTGGTGAATACAATCTCCTTTCCACAACGTTTTGAGCATAGCTCCGCCCCCATAAAAAAGCAATGTAATGTCTTACCGAAAAAAAACCAGTAATATTGCTGCTCTGTCTACACTTGTAGTTTTTCTTATTTGATGTTTGTTTATTGTAAGATGAGAAAAGGTAATGTTATCCATTTAGTCACGGTGTCTTTGTGCATTAGCATACAGACAATTGGATTCAGGAATGTTTCATTTGATTTTTTCGTCGACTGCATCGAATATTTCAGCCGTTATTGCTTTATGAAAAAAAAAAAAAAAGATAATGATTGATTCGTTTAATCTGAAAAAAATACGGATAAACAGAAAATATCTTGTTCATCCTTTTCAATCACTTAACTGTTAGATAAAATGCCAACGGTAAACTAAACGACAACTTCCCTTACAAGTAAAGGTCGTTTCGGTTTTGAATTTAAAAAGGCTTTTCTGGTATTATTCTTAATGTATATCCGTTCAAGTTCAAGTTTTTATAATTTCTTTTGTGATTTCAACTTATTAGACCCTCAACGTCACCGCAATTTTTTCTTTTTTCCAAAAAAAAAAAAAAAATATATATATATATATTTTACGTTTGATATGTGGAGGTGGTCACTTTCATATTCAAATTCAATGTAGAAAGATAACAGTTTAATGACACAGTTAAATGATTAAACAGTTCTATTTAAATTCAGTTTAGCATGATTCATTTGTTTGCACTCAACGGAAATGTCAAACTATACGATTTAAATGTCAACAGTTCTATTTGACCCGCTGATAGGACCCAAACAAGTGCTACCACTCCGGGCCTGAGTGGACCTGGAAGCGATGGCAATATAAAGGCATTCCACATTCTCCAAAGCTTCAGCATTAGTACTACCACGCCATCAGATTGTATAGTGTCATATCTAGGACACACGTTGGGGGAGTCTTAACCCTTTGCAGAGATGCAGCCGGTATATTCTACAGTCCCAGCCGACTGGCCCAGTAGGTAACTTTGATTTTCATCGGTAATTGAATCCAAAATATTTGACTTGGATCAAACAGCAATTATTTTCTAATTGTTCCTTTTTGCCAAAAATTTCCGGAGTTACTAAATTTGTTAATTCTTGGAAAACTTTCTACTGGTAATATTACACTCAGAATAGTGATTTCCTTAGAATCACGATGCTGAAAGAGAGGCAGATATTAAAATGAAACGTGCTGGAGTATTTTAATTTATCCCCAAATAAATTAATTCAAATTCATCATCATCATCATGTCGCGCTGGTAGCACGGATATCCCTGACCCTTTCTAGCCACTCCTCCCTATCGTTCATCGCCCTAGGCAGGTCTTCAGGACAACATACCGTATCCTCACATAGCTGCTGAATATATGTTCGTGCTGGTCGTCCTGCTTTTGCATGGCCATGTGTGTGGGTCCATAAGAGTACATCTCTTATGAGTTCGTCCCTACTTCTCCAGCAGTGTCCTGCATGTCTGGTTCGTCTAACTTGAATAGTTTTCGTGATAGGAGGCAGGTGGCCGTACAGTTGGTGTCTTCTGGGGTGTTGCCGCCAGGACTTGTTCAAGATTGCACGCAGCATTCTTGTGTAATTGCCATCTAGCTTCTTCTCCAGCCGTTTTGTTAGCGTCCATGTAGTGCACCCATATAACAGTATCGATGTGACCGCTGCCTGGAAGAAACTGCGTTTCATTTTATCGGTTAGGTCTGATTTCCATATAATCGATAGCCTATTGATAGCTGTCCATGCTTTCGTTAACCTCGTTTCGATGTCCTTTTCGGTTGATTCGACGCTGCTTCCTAGGTAAGTGAATTTGTCTACTAGTTTAAAAGGGGTTCCTTCTAGAGTGGAGATGTCCCCCGTTTGATTATAGCACATATATTCAGTTTTGTGTGCATTAACATAGAGGCCTATGCCTGCGGCTGCTCGTTCCAAACTATGCAGAAGTGTTTCGGGTGTATTTGCCAGTATCGCTATGTCATCGGCGTAGTCGGCGTCGGTAATTGTTTTTGCGAGGTACCTTCTGCTTCTTTTCTTCGTCAGCTCGAAGCCATTCTCTCATATTTTGTCAATCGATGTTCTATGTACGTAGTCTAGACAAATAATAAAGAGGTACGGAGCCAGCGTGTCCCCTTGTAGTACTCCTGCTACAATGTCGAAGTACTCTGTGTCTCCATCTGGTGATCGTACTTTTACTTTGGTGTTTCTATAGAGAATCATTATTGCTGTTACGGTTTCTTTAGGTATGTCGTACGCTAGTAGGATTTGTTCCATCTTTCCTCTGTGAATGGAATCGAAGGCCTTGGTAAATTCGACAAATAATAATGTCGCTTGTAGGTTTTTTGCCCGTACACCTTCAAGGATTCTACGGATGGTTAATATTTGTGAGGTCGTGGATCTATTTCTTCGGAAGCCATTTTAGTTTTTCCTAAGTATGTTGTCGATTTTGGGTTCTATGCGGTTTCGTAGTAGGGCATTGTAGATTTAATTCAAATTAAATTACGAAAAACAAAAAACAAAAACATTGCCAGTGTTTAATATAATTTACGTGCGGTGTAATCACTAAAATATAAATGCAAACGCCCTTTTGACTTTTTTACAGTTTTCTAATGAGAAGGATGGGATTTATCGGCGTTGAGATCAATGATATTGCTTACATTTTTTTTTTAATTTTGAGCCGCATATCCCCACGTTCTTTGTGTTTTGAATGATATAATAATACCAACACCGATACCTGCCAACATTGATACTAACTTAACAAGTGAAAATACGGATCTCTTTGGGCAGAGTGGGATTTTTAGTTAATACTATTTTAATTTTGATTTTATTTAGTAAAGATCTATAATCATGACTTAATATTTCAGATATTATATTTTAATTCTACTTTTTCTTTATTTTTCTTTTTTAAGATTTTCATTTTTCTCGTTTAATAGTCACCATTCTTTCTAAACACATCCTATATCCTATAATAGAAAAGGACATTTTAGAAATCAGTATTTCTTAGAACAATTGGCTTAAAATATTATAATTTTAAAATGTTTTCTTTCGTGAAAATCTGATGATAGGCGTCGTTAACAATTCAAAAAAAATATCTGGGTCTTTTTTTTCATCAGAGCTTGATCTTCAGCTTATTTAGATGAACCGTTTTTGTTGAACCGGTCATATGTCAGTGATTCATTGCTATTGGTCCTCATACTCAATTAGGCATTCTACTAGATACAATATGAGACAATTCGTTTACATGAATATCCTGGGTATCACACTAAACTGTATTTGATGATAAGGCTCCAGTTCTAGAGCTCTGGACAATATAGAGTATTTAAGAGGAACTTTTACTTCGGGTCAGAATGAACTCGGGATATTGAAGCATTTTCTGGGTAATGAAACATACTCCATAATTTCCAGATCTCCATCACAGGAAGCTTACAACAGGTGGCACTTTAGTGTCATACATGGACAGATCATTTTTGGATTGGTTTTACCTCATTTCAGGGCATTCTATCGGGGTAGGATGTCCTAATCATTTATTCTGTCTTAGAAGATTTGCTTAATAAATATGCCTCTAAACTAAAATTGCAAGGGAAACGTTTGAATCGAAAGAATAATAATAGAAACAAATAAATAGAGGCAATAGATTGATACACTTGACTTGTTTAACTTGAGACAACAGAGTATATCAACACCAGCTGTCTATGCCTCATATATTTCCTCTAGAGATCCGTAGTATTCGCTCTTCGTCAGCATTCGTAATTTCCGATAATAGCAATAAGTTCATATCATCCCAATTTCTAATTTTGTCTTCATTCTCAGGAAGAATCAACATGTGACGGTGACCACATGATCGTTCCTGAAATTTGATAACATTTACATTTAGAAACTGATACACCAAAACATGCCTGAACTTTATATATTTTAGGAATCTAATAGGGTCCCTGCAATTAAGCCTCGTCGATGGTTTTATTATGTTGCAAATTATTGATGAATACTGGGCATATCGGGTTTCCTGTGTAGGTTTAAAAAAGACTGGTTTACCAAATTTCGCCCGTATTTCTATGGCAGCTGGTAAATATTGATGCGTATTTCGCCGATTTTCTGGTGACGTCGGAGGCAATACAACTGGAGTCGCTGTTTCCAAATGTCTGTCTACTCCTGCAATGAAGTGGACCTTTAATATAAGTATTGTTAGATATGATACACAGAATTATTGTTCAATACGACCTGCTAATATCATTTAACATTTACTCAAATGCTCATTTATTGGGATATCACAAAAATCTTTTATTCCAAAACATTAATTTCCTTCTATTCTCTCTCTCTCTCTCTCTCTCTCTCTCTCTCTCCCCACCTCTCTCTCTCATAGATAAGAACAGGTATAAAGATATTTCTACTTATGAAGATGATTTACTTTTATTCATTCTCAACTTTCTATTCCCCACCCCTCTCTCACTCTCGCTGTTTCTCCCTCTGTTTCTCTCTCTCTCTCTCTCCGTTTCTCTCTCTCTATATATATCTAACTCTTTCTCCCTCATAGATAAGAACATGTATAGAGATATTTCAACTTAAAATGATAATTTACTTTTATTCATCCCTAACTTTCTATTCCTCCCTCCCTCCCCGTCTCTCTCTCTCTCTGCGTCTCTCTCCCTGTGTGCCTCTCTCTCTATCTCTCTCTCTATCTCTATCTCTCCCATAGATAAGAACAGGTATAAAAATATTTCTGTTAAAAAAATAATTTACTTTTATTCATTCCTAATTTTCTATTCCTCTCTCTCTCTCTCTCTCTCTCTCTCTGTTTCTCTCTCTATATATATATATCTCTCTGTTTCCCTCTCTTCCTCCCCCATGGATATAAAGATATTTCTACTTAAAATGATAATTTACTTTTATTCATCCCCAACTTTCTAATCCCCTCTCTCTCTCTCTCTTTCTTCTCTCCCTTTATTTCTCTCTCTCTCTCTTCCTCTTTCTCTCTTTCTTCCTCTCCCATAGATAGGAACAGGTATAAAGATATTTCTGTTTAAAAAATGATTTACTTTTATTCACCCCCAACTTTCTATTCCTCTCTCTGTTTTTCTGTCTGTCTGTTTGTCTGTCTGCCTGTGTGTCTATCTCCCTTAGAAAGAATACGCAAAAACATTTTTCGTGCAAAAAGTGGTTAATTTTCGTGCTGTTATATAATTTCAAGTATTGTAAATGTTTAAACAGTTCTTTTTGACTAATAGATGGATTTATTAAAGGTACAGTAACTCAACGTCAGTGGAAACGTGGGAGTAATGGTAACCAAGGGGTACTCTACACTTCTCAGGTCTCCATGGGCCACGCAATTTGATGGGTGCGGGTCTTACCTATCTACAGAGATGCTGTTGGAGTAATCTACAGACCAAACCGACTGGGCTATTAAAAAAAGAGTTCAGTAATAAACTGCTCATAAAAATAAATAAATGATACCTAAAAAATATCCGTTTTAATTGTATAAGTTTTCAGCAAATATTAAAAAGTTCTGGCTCATTTATTTTAGAACAGATATCACCGCAGTATCAAAAGTCTAGAAATTGTTAAACACTTGGTCAAAGCATGACATTAAAAGATTTTTATAAGCTTAATTTTGTTCAGAACAACGATCATTAACTTTTTGGTTTTACCTTCGACTCTTAAAAGCAATTTATATTAAAATAATTTGATTTATGCAAGAGTACATGAAATGGTATATGCTGGTGAGGTTTCAGATTAATGTTGATCTAATATGAAGAATAAAATAATTTTCAATTGAACTTTATTTTAATATATTGTGGGGTTTGCGTTTTACAGATTGTTATAAAAACTCATTATAGATTGCATCATCTGATTTAAATATTTTTTTATAGAATTGAATTAGAATTATATTTTTTATAAATCTGAATTAGGTTTTTAAAAAATATATAAATATTATCTAAAATATCTTTTCTGATCATTATATTTTCAACCAGATTTCATTAAACACTGGTTTCTGGTTTAAAATAAAATACATTTATTATAAATTCCTAAAACATTCGTGATCATTATATTATTTTCTACTCGATAACGTCTCATCATAAAAACTAATCGGAGCATACTTATCTAAAGGCGTTAATGGACGTAGGTATCGAGTAAATTCTGAATAAAGAATTTTCGTTTTTTCAAGATGGCTCTGAATGCCAATTTCTATATCATTTGAAAATTAAACATTCTTTCAGGAGTATTATTTTGCAAACCCGTAATGTGCGAACATGGTGTGTCGTATTTCATTGTTCCATCCAAATTCACAAAAAAAAAAAAACGATAGAAAATTACATATTGTATTCTGATGATGATGCAAAGAGAATCTTCTTGTAGAAGAAACATTTTCGAAATCACTTTTTCTCTGAATGAAAATAGTTGTCACTGATGAAGATAGCAACAATACCGTTACTTTTAAGGGAAGTATAATGTCCATTTTTTGAGCGGCAATATTTTGTTGAAGAGCAACATGCTCCCCGTTTCCACACCGGAAAAATTCATCATAAATCTTACCCAAAGTTTGGTTGATTGGGTTTTATGACATATCAACCATTGTTGATTATTGAACGCTAAATACTTTACACACACACACACACACACACACACACACACACACACACACACGATAAGTTTCCATACTTTTTTGTATGGACATTTAGAATTGTTGTAGACTCTTGTAAATTCAGTATGTTATTGCTATACATCTTATGAGTTGACTGGCCAATTTTTTTGATTTCAGATTCAAATGAACAGCTACAGCAAGAATTGGAATACACCCTACTAAAGTTGATTTTCACTGTTGGTGAATTTCAAAAATGCAATCTGACACTTTAGAAGAACGATATGCAATAAAATTCTGTTTTAAACTTGAAAAAATGGCACAGAAACGTATGGAATGCTTCAGACAGCTTTTCGATCATCTTGCATGAATCGAGCATCAGTTTTTGAGTGGCTTAAGAGATTCGTGGAAGTTAGAGAGTCTCTGAGGGATGATGAAAGGTGTAAGGAAGTCAATACACAAGAGTTGACAGGCCAAATGGTTAGGGTTAGGATTACTATGTTGAGGTTTTAAGGGAGTTCAGCAAGAGATTCCTTGTGAAGAGGCCAGCACTCTTCAAATTGGGTCAGTGGCATTTCCACCAGGACAATACACCAGTCCACAACTCCATCCTTGTCACAGACTATTTGGCCAAGATGGGCATCAAGACAGTTCCTCAGCCTCCCTGTAGTCCAGACTTTGCTCCCTGTGACTTTTGGTTATTCCCTAAGCTCAGAGGCAGTAGTTATGAAACAATTGAGGAGATGAAAGAGGCTGTGACGAACGTCATTGACACGCACTCACAAGAGGACTTACATGGGGCCTTGCAGTAGTTGTTGGAACGGTACAATAAGTGCATTGCAGCCGGAGGAGATGACTTCGAAGGATATTTGATTTTCATGTGTGTACTGTCAATAAAAGTGACCATACGAAAAAGTCTGAAAACTTATCGTATGCACCTCGTATATATATATATATATATATATATATATATATATATATATATATATATAAGATTTGTAATCGAATAGTTTGCAGGTAACATTCTTAACAGGGCTAGAAGTCAATTGCTTGCACACAATTCATCATCGTCATCATGTCGTGCGGCTAGCACGGATATCCCTGACCCTCTCTCACCACTTCTCCCTGTCATTCATCGACTCCGGCTGGTCTTCAGGGCTACATCCCGTATCCTCACATAGCTGCTGTATGTATGTTCGTGCTGATCGTCCTGCTTTTGCTCGGCCACATGTGGGGGTCCATAGGAGTACATCATTTATGAGCAAGCCCCTGCTTCTCCAGCAGTGTCCTGTATATCTGGTTCATCTAACTTGGATAGTTTTCGTAATGGGAGGCTGGTGGCCGTATAGTTGGTGCCTGGTGGGGTGCTGCTGCCAGGACTTGTTCAATATTGCTCGCAACATTCTTGTGTAATTGCCGTCTAGCTTCTTCTCCAGCCGTTTAGTTAGCGTCCAAGTAGTGCATCCATACAGCAGTATCGATACGACAGCTTCATGGAAGAAACTGCGTTTCATTTTATCGGTCAGGTCTGATTTCCATATGATCGATAGCTTATCGATCGCAGTCCATGCCTTCATTAGCCACGTGTCGATGTCTTTTTCGGTTGATGAGACACTGCTTCCTAGGTAAGTGAATTTGTCAACCAGTTTCAGAAAGGTTCCGTCTAGTGTGGAAATGTCGCCTGTTTGATTATAGCACACATATTCAGTTTTGTGTGCATTGATATGGAAGCCAATGCCTGCAGCGGTGCGTTCCAAACTATGCAGTAGTGTTTCGGCCTGGTTGGGTGTATTCGCCAGTGTCACTCTGTAGTATTAACCATTTGATTTAGCATCCATCTTTTGCTTGCACACAGTTAAATGGTTTCAGAGATATGATTAGCAAGGGAGTAATTTGTATGTAATCTTATTTTAAAATGAGTCAATGCTAATTGGTTTGCGCTGGTATTTGAGTCATTAGCGTAAACTAGTATATAATGAACCATAACCTGTGGTAGAGACACGCTGAAAACAACGGTTCTTTTTCAAAGAGTCGAATTTAAGGAGTGATATGCTTTGTTAGGTCTGAGATGACAGAAAATTCTGATAAAAAACTAGGTATTGTAAGCAGCCTGAGTTTTGTACTTCCGACCGAGAAAAAACTTATTTAACAACATCTAAAATATGCTCGCTCTGAAAACCATAACTACTGTATATAAGTTTATGCAATACTTTTAAAATAGTAGCTATTATTTCTTTACGGAATTAGGGCTATTGATACTCAAGTCGATGAGTTGTATGCTGACTCTGAACGATAAAAACATACAGGGCAAGACGTATGTCATGAGATAAAGAGATGAAATGAGTTCACGGGAAAGAAAAAAGTCAGACACGTGGTTCAAGAAACGCACCACTCATTTTAATAAGTCTTTTCTGTCTTCCTCTAGATCACGCTCAGAAGCAGGGAGGTGTGAAGTGTTCCTTTTGAGTCGATGAAGGAAAGATCCTACTGTATCATAAATCGTTGTTTTCTTGCTCTGAACTTTAAGCCCTTTACTTGTCTTCTGCCGTTCATGAACTGGCTCTTTCTTTTTTAAAATCCCAACTCACGAATGTGCGTTTCTCGAATTTAGCTTGAGTGTTCTCTTGGTTTGCCATTTGTTGTCAGTCTAACAGATGGTCGTAACTTTTATATCTCATTACATTCCATCGTAAGTCATTTATTTCTGTGTTCCTTTTTTCTTTTTAATTTCCTATTATTCATATTTGATAAATGTTTGATTTTGATATGAGATATCTATCTATCTATCTATCTGATTCTTTTTATGTATGTATGTATGTATGTATGTATCAGAGCCTGTTTATGTATGTATGAATGCATATATGTATGTAAATATCTATCAATCTGTCGATTGTTCAATCGATCAATCGTACAATAAAAACCTCCCAAATATTCTTTTGATAAAGAGTTGATTTTCTTTTAAACCAAATATATGGTGGTTTTATTATGTTTAATTGAAAAGGATACACACAAAAAAGGTATTATTTGGTATCATTTATAACTAAATAGCACTGAATCACTATATATATATATATATATATAGAGAGAGAGAGAGAGAGAGAGTGAGTTAGTGAGAGTGAGTGCGCAGTTTTGGAATACTACGAATTCATATTATTTGTTACAGACTTTTTATGCTGTAGATTTTGATACAGGATAGCAACTAATAATGTCTTCATTGATTGTATAATGTGCAACTCGTAATAATAAAATCCTGATATCTTTGGTTAATTCACATTTTTTTTTCGGGGGGATCCACTTTTTCCGAAAGGAGATTCCCTGTATTGAAATGCCTAACCTGTGGGACGGTGGCATCGTAGTAAGCCAGTTATGAATTGCCTTATTCTTATCTGAAAGGGTTAAATAGTATCACTAAGTAAAGTAAAGTTGGCGACCGTTGTCGAGAGCGACCAGAAGGCTCCCTTTTCAATTGCTACGACATTGAGGAGTAGGGAAAGGAAATACTCCATTCCCTGAATTTCTTCACTTTACCCTTGAAACGTACCTTATGTTGCTGAGTGTTAACCAAGGAGGTATCAAGTACCATTGTTTGAAATCTTTGGTATGAAGCGACCTGGGATTGAACCCAAGTCTCCCGGACCATTGTGAACACTCTATACAATAGGTCAATGATACTGTTCGTCTATAAAGCTGACTTTAGTACTAAATAGACCACGAAAGTTATCTGCTTTTTAATAAAGAAATTGAAACCAAACCAAACCAAATCAAACCTTTTTTTTTCTTTTTAATTGTTCAAGGTTAACTTATGGTGAAGTTTCTCACTTTTCATTCACTTGGTGCAATGATTTTAGGATCTTGCCTACTTTATATTTTAAGCTATAATTGACACAGCGTGATCGGTATCCACATTATCAATTTATGTACTACGTTCTAGAAAGAATATTAACGTTCTTCACGCACACACACACACACACACACACACACACACACACACACACACACACACACACACACACACATATATATATATATATATATAATAGTAAATGTTAGCGACCGTAGTCGAAGGCAACCAGAAGGCTCCCTTTTCAATTGCTACTGTACCGAGGTGTAGGGGAGGGCGCTACTCCTTTCCCTGTATTGTTCCATTTTACCCTCGATACGTACCTTATATTGCTGAGTGTTAAGCTAGGAGGTATCAAGTACCATTGTTTGAAATCTTTAGTATGAACCTAGTTTGGTATTGAACCTAGGTCTCCCGGATCATTGGCGAACACTCTACTCATTAGCCCACTGCCCCGGTTAATCTGATTAAGCTTCTTTTAAGATTTCCCTAAGATAATGCATAAGATGGCACGAGGAATTTTTGTATCAACCTTATATATATATATATATATATAGAGAGAGAGAGAGAGAGAGAGAGACGGCAGACAGACAGACACACCCGCAAAGAGTTTTTGAAAGTTTTATTGCATTAAAATTGTATGCATTAAGTTTATGTGTATATCGATTGTTTCCTAGCTTTCTAAAGCCATTTTGTAAACGGTAAAAAAAAAAACAGTTGAAGGACAAAGTAATAAAACTCAAGAACATGTGAAAACAAATTCATAAACAAATTTTATTACTATCAGAAGACACCAGAGAAATAAAGGTTGGAATTTTTTTTTTTATTTCAATGGAATAGGTTCATAAACATTTTCTGCGAGCAAATATATGTTTGGAAGTTGATCTTCTTTTCCTAAAAGTCATTAAAATAAAATATGCCATACAAAAGGAAGAAAAAAAATCTTCAACTGCATTTTTTCTTTTAATATTTTTTATCTATGTCTCAATAAAGAATTTTTGATATATGGCTATCTTTACGCCTTATCTCCACCAGCTGCTTTACATTCTTCCGTTCATTGTTTCATAATATTCCTGCAGAGAATCATTCTCTTTATTTCGTTATTTAGTCTTCACTCCCTACTATTAGCTCTCATTCTCTCTCTGTCATTATCGATCTCTCTTTTTCTCTATACTAGTTCAGTCACAAAGTTTCCTATTAATTTCTTCACGAGCTTCCTTACCCTAACATTTTCTTTCTTACAAACTAATTTATTGCCCTTAATCTTCCAGGTGGTCATATCAATTCCACCCGCCAAATATTATTAGTTTTCTTTCGATCAAAACGCCTAAATCATTCCACCATTAAGAAAAGTAGATCTTTCAGAAACTAAAATTTAATTAAAGGTAGGAAAGCGTAACAACATCCAAAATAAGTTTATATAAAAAGCGTAATAACATCCATAATATATAAGTTTATATAACATCCATAATATATATTATGATAATATATAATAATAAGTTATAAGTTTATATAAGCGTAATAACATCCATAATATATAAGTTTATATAACACCCATAATATATAAGTTTATATAATAAGCGTAACAACATCCACAATAAGTTTGTATAATATTTTATCATACTTTGTAGAGCTCCACCAGAGTGAACGCACAAACACATTCAGAGAGAGAGAGACAGAGACAGAGACAGAGGAAGAGAGAGAGGAAGAGAGAGGGGAGGGAGTTTCTGCAAATGATATGGAGAAAATGATAGAAAGTATTTGCTAAAATATAGTAATCAAAAGAAACGTTTTCTATAGGTCTCAGAAAATCTACTGAGGTATTTCTGATAAAAGTACACTTCCTTCAACAATCGTAACAGAATGCTCTAAATATTAACGAAGTCTAATATAACAGCGGCTTCCACCCAAAACTTCAATATTAAGACTTTAATGAAATCAATAGAAAGGAAAATAACAACATTGTACACAATAACTCTAGTATAAATCACAACAATCACAATAATAAACTTATTAGAAATAATACTTATAAAAATAAAAATAGGCAAAGAAAATTAACATGGTTTGACCCTCCTTTCAGCAAACATATACATATTAATATAGAAAAATATTTTTCAAATTATTTGATAAAAAATTCAAGAAAGACAACTCTCTAAGTGAAATTTTCACTCGAAACACCTTGAGAATTGGTTATTAATGCACTGATAATGTCTCCAAAATAAGTAATAACCACAATAAAAAGTCATTAGATAACCTAAATTTGAGCAATAAGGAAACTCATTTACCCCGCCCCCTTGTAATTGTAGAATTAAAGAGGAATGCCCTATACTTGGAAACTGAAACCTAGCGAATATAGTATACTAGACAAATATTTTTCATAAGAAAGGTAATTTTAATGAAAAAGCATACATTGGGGAATCCTTGCTAAAATGTAAGTCCAGGTATTATAACTATACACAGCCTTGTAAAATACACCCTTGCTTAGGAGCTGAACTAATTTATCTAAATATTTTGGAAGCTAAAAGACCAAGGACTACCCACCAATAATCAGTTTGGCATATCAACCTTCTCGGGTTATTTAGTGCCAAATCCATCCTTTCAGAATGACAGTAGTGGTACTATCTAACCGATGGAAGGAAGGATAAGGGGGTTCTACCTTTCCCATGGGTATTAATCTGAAAGTGAACGTTATAGCGCGACGGGAATTCGAATTTCCGTACTACGATTCCGCAGTCAAGTTCTTTAACCATTACCCCGCCTAAAAGAAACTGGAAAATTTTAAAAAAATCCTTTTCGACGAGTAGTTTGTATGGTAGATACTATTTATACTTAGAAGAAAAAAATTCTTTTTGAAATATAAGGATAATTAGAATTTATTAAATAGGAGAAAACGATTTATAATTAAATGCATGGCTAAAGATTAATTCAAATTATGATAATAAATATTATATTTACTTTTTAACCTTTTAAACAAATAAACAAATAATGGTTATAACAAATATTCTTTTATTTTGAAAGATAATTTTACGATTATTAAATATATAAGCAAGAAATGTAATATGTTATTCTTTTAAATCAAGATATTTTATCGACATCCGCTCTCCAGATGGAGACACTGACTACATCGACATTACAGCGGGTGTGCTGCAAGAAGACACATTAGCCCCATACCTCTTTATCATCTGTATAGACTATGTACTTAGAATTTCTATCAATAAAATCAAAGAAAACGGTCTCAAGCTAACAAAGAAAAGAAGCGGAAGGAATCCGCAAAAACAATTACCGACGCTGACTACGCCGATGACATAGCGCTCTTGGCAAATTCACACGCTTTAGCCAAAACCGTGCAACATAGTCTGGGACGAGCTACTGCAGGCATTGGCCTCGATGTCAATACACAAAAGACGGAATATATGTGCTCTAATCAAATAGGTGACATCTCCACTCTAAACAGTAGCTCTCTGAAACTAGTTGACCTACCTAAGAGAGAGACATCAACACGTGACTAGCTATCGAAAGGCTATTGGTCATATAGAAGCCAGACCTGACCGATAAAATGAAACACAGTATCTTCCAAGCAGCGGTCGTGTCGATATTGCTATATGGATGCACCACATAGACGCTAACTAAACGTATGGAGAAAAAACTTGACAGGAACTACACAAGAATGCTACGAGAAATATCGAACAACTTCTCAAGGCAGCACCCTACAAAGCAGCAGCAGTAAGACCACTTACCACCCATCACGAAAACTATCAAAATTAGACGAACCAGACATGCAGGACATTGCTGGAGAAGTAGGGACCAGCTCATGAGAGATTTACTCCTGTGGACCCCTTCACATTGCCGAGCAAAAATAGGACGACCAGCTGGAACCTACGTCCAGCAGCTCAGTGTGGATACAGGATGTAGCCTTGAAGACCTGCCGGAAGCAATGGATTATCGGGAGGAGTGGCGAGAGAGGATCAGAGATATCCATGCTGAGAGCATGACATGATGATGATGATGATGATAATATATACAACAACATTTAGATTTTTTTAAAATTTAATTTAATTCAATTTGATATTCTCCTTTGATGAATTCCAATTTCAGAAAAAAATAAATCAAAATCTATTTAATTTTAGGGCTGTATTGCGAACAATATGGAACAAGTCCTGGCAGCAACACCCCACAAGGCACAAACTATACGGTCACCTGCCTCCCATCACGAAAACTATAGAAGTTAGACGAACCAGTCACGCAGGACACTGCTGCAGAAGCAAGGACGAACTCATCAGTGATGTACTCCAATGGACCCCCGCATATGGTCAAGCAAAAGCAGGACGAACAGCTCGAACATACATACAGCAGCTATGTGAAAATACAGGATGTAGCCCTGAAGACCTGCCAGAAGCGATGAAGGATCAGGAGAAGTGGCGAGAGAGGGTCAGGGATATCCCTGCTAGCGGCACGACATAATGATGATGTTGAAGACACATTTTTATATGAAAAAATAAAGATAAATCAAAAATAAGAGAAAATTATTTCCTTTACATTTTAGCTCTGTCAAAGAAATAAATACATAATCGTTATATTACTTACTCCTTTGTACATAGGGATCAATTTATAATTATTAATTATCATAATTATAATTGAAATATATCATACACTATGTAATATATTTTAGCTAAAATTTACATCTAAATGGATTCAACAATATTATGAGTTCATACTGATAATTCTGGTGATCGGTTCCTGCGTAATGTTCGGAGGGTTAGCTAGTAGATTTTCAAAATGTTGTTTCCACAGTTTTATTCTTTCTTGTTGGTTTGCCGCTTTCATAGAAGAACTCGAATCGATTCTTAGAAAAATTAAAAATAGAAAAGCTGCAGGGCTTGACGAGATACCCGCAGAAGTGTGGAAGACGAGACATTTCGACGACATACTGCTCCGACACTGCAACGCAGTTTATAACCAAAATCCGATAGACAGATGGACGAAGGGATGCATCCTCCCCTTCCCTAAAAAGGGTGACCTCGGATTAGCCAAGAACTATCGAGGTATAACACTCACATCCATAGCAGCCAAAATCTACAATGCCATACAACGAAACCGCATAGTACCCCAAATAGACAAAATAGTGAGAAAAAACCAAAATGGCTTCTGAAGAAACAGGTCCACGACCTCACAAATATTGACCATTCGTAGAAGGCGTGAGGGCAAAAAAACTTACAGGCGACATTACTATTTGTCGATTTTACCAAGGCCTTCGATTCTATTCACAGAGGAAAGATGGAACAAATACTACTAGCATACGGCCTACCAGAAGAAACCGTAGCAGCAATAATGATTCTCTACAGAAACACCAAAGTAAAAGTGCGTTCACCGGATGGAGACACAGATTAATTCGACATTGTAGCAGGAGTACTACAAGGGGACGCGCTTGCCCATACCTCTTTATCATCTGTCTAGACTACGTACTTAGGACATCGATCGATAACATTAGGGAAAACGGCTTCATGCTGACAAAGAAAAGGAGCAGAAGGTACCCCGCAAAAACAATTACCGACGCCAACTACGCCGACGACATAGCGCTACTGGCCAATATACCCAACCAAGCCGAAACACTACTGCATAGTTTGGAACGAGACGCTGCAGGCATTGGACTCCATGTCAATGCACACAAAACTGAATTTATGTGCTTTAATCAGAAAGGCGACATCTTCACACTCGACAGAACCTCCCTGAGACTGGTTGACAAATTCACCTACCTAGGAAGCAGCGTCTCATCAACCGAAAAAGACATCGACACACGGCTAACGAAGGCATAGACAGCTATCGATAGGCTTTCGATCATATGGAAATCAAACCTGACCGATAAAATGAAACGCAGTTTCTTCCAGGCTGCGGTCGTGTCGATACTGTTGTATGGATGCACTACTTGGACACTGACTAAACAGTTGGAGAAGAAGCTCGACGGCAATTATACAAGAATGTTGCGAGCAATATTGAACAAGTCCTGGCAGCAACACCCCACAAGGCGCCAACTGTACGTCCACCTACCACCTATCACGAAAACTATACAAGCTAGACGAACCAGACATGCCGTACGCTGCTGGAGAAGCAAGGACGAGCTCATAAGTGATATACTTCTATGGACCCTTACATATGGCCGGGCAAAAGCTGGATGACCTGCTCGAACATACATTCAGCAGCTATGTGAGTATACGAGAGTAGACCTGAAGACCTGCCAGAGGCGATGAACGATAGGGAGAAGTGGCGAGACAGGGCCAGGGATATCCTTGCTAGCGGCATGACATGATGATGATGATGATGATGATGATGATGATGATGATGATGATGAAATAAAATAGCATTAAGGTAGAATTTATATGAAAATGAAATCAAACTTAGAAAGATATTAGGAAGGTAATAATTAATGGTTTTGTTTGGTTTCTTTCTTTAAAGGCAGAAGAACAGTCGGGGAACTATTTAACCCATTGCTGGGAGGATGAGGGGATTCATAACTTTCCCAAGGGTATTTGCCCGAAAGTGAACCTAATAGCGCGACTGGAGAACGAACTAGCTTACTACAATTCAGCAGTCGATTGCTTTAACCATTACATCACGAGGACACCACCAATTATTAATGACTCGCCTGGTTTTGAAACATATACATACATACATACATATATATATAATCATATAAGTATATATATATATATATATATATATATATATATATATATATATATGTGTGTGTGAGTGTGTGTGAGTGTGTATATATATATATATATATATGAATATATATATATATATGCATATAGAAATATATATATATATATATGTATATATATATATTTATATCTATATATATATATAATATATATATGAATATATATATATATATATGTATATATAAATGTGTATATATATATATATTGAATATATATGGATATATATATATATATGTATATAGAAATGTATATATATATATATATGTATATATGTATTTATATATGTATGTATATATGTATGTATATATATATATATATATATATATATATATATATATATATATATATTAATACTTACTGGGAATTAAATGTTTCCTGGGACGCAAAAACACCAACAAAGAGTCAGTAGAGTCATGCTTTATGCTTATTTTAATCCATTGATTATTATTGGCTCCTCTGTTCATGGAACAATCTGATACTTTGTCTAGTCGTGTAATAGCGTTTATTTTGGTTGACCCGACTTGATAGCAAAAAGCTGTTACTAAAGAGAAAATGTAACTAAAGAAGCTCTGACAGGATTATATAAATGTACTACTTATTCGTATCCTCTCGACTTGTGCATCTTCCTTCTATACCATTATTAATTAGTAATGCCACTTGCTGGGTCTTGGTTAAAGAGAAAACCATATATGCGTACAGAATGATGTAATGTAAAAGTATCGTGCGTTTGAGGAACTCAGCCCCACGAACTTTTGTAATGAGGCAGCTCTATTAGAGCAAGTAGGTTTTTATGGGATAGAATTGCTAGCTCTAAGCTACCTAATTTTGAAGAGGTGGATTTTTTTACTCCAAGATCGGTTGCCATACTAGTACCAAAGAATCACGTTTGCCTGATTATTTGTTCATACTTGTATCGAGAAAAGAAAGTCTCATGTCTTTCCCAAGGGCATTACTGGGAAAATAAAACGGAAATTTGCTCATCCAGTATTTAAACCCAGGTCGCAAATTCTATTTTCTTTAATGATACCGACAATGCCAACCACCTTCGTCTTATGGGCAATGCCAAAGGGTGCAAGCATTTTTGTGATGGCCAGGCATGAGTGTCAATTCGTCGTGGTCCACTTGGATAAATATCAATCGCAATCATTATATTCCTGCAGTATTTTCATAAAATGTTTTTTTTCTTTTTTGTTTTCTTTTACAGATGGTTTACCAATCAATCCTTCTATCTATCTATCTATCTATCTATCTATCGTCTTCGCTGGACTGTGACATCGTAGTAAGCGAGTTTTAACTCCAGATGTGCCAATATATTCACTTATGAAAGGAATGAGTCCCTTGTTCCCTCTACGACCTATAGATCAAATAATATCTCTACTCTTCTACCAGGATAGGGTTGACATTAAATAATACACGAAGGTTTATATATCATTAAACAGAGGAATCAAACCTAACTATCCAGGACATATCTCCTGTTTTATTCCAACATAATTTTCTTTTTTGTTTTCTTTTACAGATGGTATACCAATCAATCATTCGACTTTCTATTTACATATCAATCTATCTATCTAACACTCTATTGAGTGTCTTCGTTGGTTTGCGTATAATATGCTTGACTGTGACATCGTAGTTAGCGAGTTCGAACTCAAGTGGCGCCAATACATTCACTTAGGAAAGGAATGAGCCCCTTATTCCCTCCACCACCGATAGATCAAATAATATCTCTACTGTTCTTCTACAAGGATAGGGTTGGCATTAAATAACGCACAAAGATCTATATATCATTAAACAGAGAAATCAAACCTAGCTATCCAGGACATATCTCCTGTTTTATTCCAACTGAATCTTTTACTTCATTTTTTCTATTTAGTAATCTTCATTGGGTCTACGTTTTCACTAGCGATAAAAAGGAGCCTTTGTTAAGTGCTCGTAAAAAAGAAAAGAATTCTTTAGAGAAGGTGACCCCCTTTTTCACAGAAGAGATAGCAACGTACCTTTCGTCTATCTTTTATTGATTAGAGCGAATGAACTGATCGAAGCGCACTTTATTTTGTGACGCTCTGGTGTCTTTTACGTCGCTGTAGCAACACCAGAAGTGGATTTTCTACAGCCAAAATGTGCTCTGTTCTGCTGAGTCGTCTGTGTCAAATTCACTCAGCTTGGATGAATGCCAGTGGATGCATATTTTAGAAGAATTCCGACATATTTGCTTTCATATCTAGAACCATTTTGCCTGTATGTTACTCATTAGTTACCGCTATAATGCAATAAATAAAAATCATTGTTTATTGGCTGAAAGGCTCAGCGATTACTGCTATGCTAGTAATTCCTTCGTCTTACTACAGCGCGAAACAAAAGGCACTGTAAATAATGTAAGGAATTAAATTGTTCTAATGACTTATTTGTTCAGCATATGTTTACTTTAAACTTTTGATAAAAATCCTCTATCTTTAATGTGAAAAAAAGGCATTTACTCCAGCTTCTATTCACAACCTCAGTATCAAGCGAACAATCGTAATTTCGAATGTGATTTTCAGATAAAGAAATCCTGATTTTCATCTCTTCTTCTTCTTCTTCTTCTTCTTCTTCTTCTTCTTCTTCTTCTTCTTCTTCTTCTTCTTCTTCTTCTTCTTCTTCTTCTTCTTCTCTCACTCTCTGTCTCTGTCTCTGTCTCTCTCTCTCTCTCATTCATTCGTTATTTTTATTTGTACATATTTAAAAAAAATATCAATTAAAATGTTATTTTGTATAATTCATCTGATAAATAAATGAATCTAACGAGCCAATTTCACTCGTTTAATGTAGATCTATAAATATTAGCCTATATATTCCGATTCTATCTTAATGTTCAACGATGGTTCTCAAAAGTTATATAAGTACAAATATAACGTAATAATACTGAGAATTCCTATATAATTTTCACACTAGACTACAATCAAATCAAAAACCAGAAAACTCATTAGAAAGCGTAACAAACGTAAAATATATGTTAGCTACAATAAAACAAAACTGAAAAAGGAGCGTCCAGGATCTGCATCTTATGATCAGACTTCAGTTCTTGAGATTTGAAGACTGCTGAATATCACTCTATTGCTATTATTCCTAGGTTCACTCAGACCCAGAGTGGTAATAACTACCTTTGTCTCATTTATGGACCAAATAGATCTGTTTTTAAAGTATTCTTATTTGATAGTTATACTTGCTACCATGAAAGTTTTTGTTGGGTATTTGTATTTAGAATCGCTAATTGTTAACTTAAGATTATAATTAGTAACAAAAACAAAATAACTGTGTGCAAACCAATGAATCTTATCGAAAAGAAAAACACTCCTTGAAACAATATACTTAATCTTATTATTTTTCTATAGGAATTCTTGAACCTATACAGCTGTGTGCAAATTATTTGTATTAGATTGAAATACATGATATCGAATGAGTTTTTTTTTAAATTCTTACTTCATGAGCACAATCTCTTAAACATATACTCAAAAATATATTCACAATAATGTGTTTTTGTTTAATGGCATATCAATATTCGTTGGATATTTATTGCCAAAGCAATCGATGTAGAACAGTAGTCATACTATTTAACCCACGCCTTAGGGTGGATGAAGGAATTCATACATTTCCTAACAGTAGTAGTCCGAAGATAAACGTAATAACGCAACTGGAATTCGAACTCACGATGATGACACAATTCAGGATGCAGAGAAAATTATTCCTAACCTCTCGTCATAAAATCACCCCAAACTGGTTCATGCCTTCCTAGTCAATCAGTCATTGACAAATATAGATTCAGAAATTTGACACTGACTGGAATGACTTACTAAAAACAAAATAAAAATAAGAAGAAAATACATTTTTAAAAGTTTTCTTTCGAAATTATTTCCATTCTGAATAACGTCAAATATATGAAGGATTCTTTAAAAACATAATTATTTCAATTAGGCGAATTATTATATCAATAAGAAAAATTGATCGTTTTTACGTTTCAAAATTAAGAGATCTCATATCCAAGATATCTCGATGTATTTTGCGTGTGATTCTTGATTGTTTAGATCGTAAGACATATTTCCTTGATATTAGTTTTTCATACTGAGGGTCAACAGGGGATAACTTAATTCATCGAATGAAAGAGGAATAAGTTTGTTTTTTTTGTCGATTTTAGTTTCATATTAAACTATATCAAGTCATCTTTGCACAATTTTTCTCATCTTAAAATATTCTATTTCTTCTTGAAGTTTTCCACTTTCATCTGCGTTTTCATCTTTGAAACGAATTTTTATAATTTGTTTCATTTTATGTCAAAAGATTGATGTATGTGATTCCTGGTATTGGAGTTGCCAAGGTTAGAAAGGCTTGTACAAGCATTTTGTTATTTTCTATTTCTAAGTAGAATTTTTGCTTTAAATGTATGTTTCTTTTCTATTTGTTTATTTTTATGAGCCAAAATTTGCTTTGTGTTTTAATTCTTTGGTTTTTCCTTCTGTTTTAACTCTGAAGGAAAGTCTTTCTATTCCGTTCCTTTTTTAAATCAATATTTTTGCTCACATTACGTTTTTAATATTTTTTTTCTTTTTGTTCAGAATTATAGTCATCAACACTGTAACGATTTTTTTTCAATCGCCTCAAGTGATGAAATTGAGTTAGGCTTGCAACATTATTTGTGAGTTAAATTCTCACTGGGTACCGGGTTCTTCTTGCAATATTCTTGGGTGATATCTAGAAACGCATTTGTCACTTGATACTGATGAAAGAAAGGAACGACAAACATGCTGGTAAAAAAACAACAACAACACTCACGTTTCATGTTGTAAGGTTTTGGGACCAATCTCAAATGGAAAACGTGTCGATGGAGGAAAGGAGCTACACCTTTTCAGTAAAATGCTGTATTTAAATTACTTGAGCTCGCTCTATAAGTCTTGGCCCCAACTTACTTTTAGACTCTAAATATTACAAATCCTACGTGACAGTCACTATTCAAATAAAGAACGTCCATGTGGCTTTACTTTCACTCGTTTCGGGAATCAAGTTTGTCTTCCTGGTTATTAGTCAATTATACCACTGAGGTATTCCACACAACCGCTATTACGAAGGCTGATGGTTGCCATTATGCCATATTCTTACCTTGAACTACTTGAAAGTCAGGTGAGTAAGTGACAGCCATTTCAGTTGCTTTCTTTCTTAGTCCATGTTTTTCCTACACAATTCGTTTTTAACTTTTTCGTACTTCATTCGGCTCTGAAATCCAATTCCTTACAATTTCTACATGAATATTTCAGTAAGTCCTTATAGATTCCAAATGAATATTCCAGTTTGTTTCTTTCTTTCGTTTTCAGTCATCACCTTTAATTTTGCGTGCTTCATTCGGCTCTGAATCCAAGTCTTTTCTAATACCATATAAATATTCCAGTTTCTTTGTTTACATCTTTCGTTTAGTCATAGCCTTTAATATTTTTGTACTTCATACTGCTTTGAATCCAAGTCCTTCCTTATTCCATATAAATATTCCAGTTTCTTTGTTTACACCTTTCGTTTAGTCATGGCCTTTAATATTTTTGTACTTCATACTGCTTTGAATCCAAGTCCTTCCTTATTCCATATAAATATTCCAGTTTCTTTGTTTACACCTTTCGTTTAGTCATGGCCTTTAATATTTTTGTACTTCATACTGCTTTGAATCCAAGTCCTTCCTTATTCCATATAAATATTCCAGTTTCTTTGTTTACACCTTTCGTTTAGTCATGGCCTTTAATTTTTTTTGTACTTCATACTGCTTTGAATCCAAGTCCTTCCTTATTCCATATAAATATTCCAGTTTCTTTGTTTACACCTTTCGTTTAGTCATGGCCTTTAATTTTTTTTGTACTTCATACTGCTTTGAATCCGAGTCCTTCCTAATTCCATATAAATATTCCAGTTTCTTTGTTTACATCTTTCGTTTAGTCATAGCCTTTAATTTTTTTGTACTTCATACTGCTTTGAATCCAAGTCCTTACTGATTCCAAATAAATACTCCATTTTTTTCCCAAATTTTCTGTCTTAATTTTTTGTACTTCATTCGGTTCTAAATTCAAATCCTTACTGGTTCTAAATAAATTTCCACTTTGTTTTGATCTTTCTTTCGTTCTTTGTCGTAGAATCTTTTTGGCTCAAAATTCAACACAATACAATTCATAAATAACATTCCAGTTCTTTCTTTCTTTCTTTCTTAATCTAAATTTGCTTTGTAATTAGTTCTTTTAGTATATTTGTCCTTCTACTTTGAATTGAAATTTTATCCGTTAATTTTC
Source organism: Sepioteuthis lessoniana (assembly GCA_963585895.1). Taxonomy (NCBI): domain Eukaryota; kingdom Metazoa; phylum Mollusca; class Cephalopoda; order Myopsida; family Loliginidae; genus Sepioteuthis; species Sepioteuthis lessoniana. Next base: position 110,527,141 of record OY757905.1, on the reverse strand, counting down.
TGCATTCTTTCCCAACCGGATATTTCTCTTCTATTTTTCCCAGTTAAAAAAAATTACTTCATTCCTTTCTTAGTTCATTTATTTCTTTTTCATTCAATCATTCTCTTCTCTTTTAATCTTTCATCTCATGTACGTCTTCGTTTCATACGTTCTTTCTTTCTAATCCATGTACTGTCAAGAATTTCAATACCGTACTAGACAATCGGATTTAAACTGAAAAGTACCTCCACCAGCTTCCCAAGAACTTAGCAAAGAATCGATGGAGTTGACTCAGCAAAAGTCGCATCTCTCTCTCTCTCTCTCTCTCTCTATATATATATATATATATATATGTGTGTGTGTGTGTGTGTGTGTGTATAAATTTCAGTTGATTCCTAAAATACAAAATAGGTTTGATGGTTAATTGTTTTCGTGATCCAACTATTGACAAATTAGTTTGCATCTTAATTGACTTTCAGTGGCTATTGTAAATTTGTTGTTTCTTCATAGTAGAAAAAAAGCAGACAGGCACTGCATGACTGAAATAATAAAGGATCAGACAATAGAATAAGCTCTCAATGTTAATGTCACTGGATAAAGAATACTTCTGTATAATGTAGTCAATCGACTATTGCTGATATTGATTGCAACAGTTGAAACGAGCTTCTTTAAGAATCTTGGTGATAGAAAAAGTCGAGTTTTATATCTATAAAATGGCTTTGGATCAAAATGCCGTATGTCGGAATAGAAAATAATCAACAAGATTTGGGTCTGATGTTTCTATAAATGTTTGTAGATGCTTGTGGAAAAGCTAACATCGTTATTATTTTTCTAAATCAGGCAGGATGTGACACAAGGTACATTTTTAAGCGATTTCAATGCCTGCTTATTTCTTGGCGATATTGTACATAATTTTTATAATATATAAATTAGAATGTTTAAATTTTTCAAGTAAGAATATAACCAAACCCTACGAAAGAATAGGATGTGACACAAGGTCAGTTTTTAAGGATAGTAAACAGTTTTACTTCCGAGTTTGCTCTCTGCTCGATTGGTTACATTCCTAAGGCCAAAGAAAATAGTTTGCCCTACTTTAACCCATAGCTAGATGGACAGAATAATTGAACTAATGATTTCTTAAAGGTTATTATAGAACTGATGTGAAAGCAAACAGCCCCATCTAGGATTTGAACTTAGATCACCGATTGCATTTCCTACAACAACCACTACACGCATTTTTATTGTTTGTTTAATGGTATATCTACCTTCGTTGTTTATTTAATGCTAAAATCATCCTTAAAGATGAACCGCGGTAGTACTATTTAACCCATAGCGGGAGGAGATAAGGGCTTTCATACCTTTTCAAAGAGCATTAGTCCAAAAGTAAACGCAACAGTTAGATTAGAGTTCGAACTCACACTCTAAAGCCATTACGCCCACGCCTATTTGGGTATTCGTTTGTGTCTCTGAAATGAGTATATGAGTCATAGCGTATTTCCATGTATACTTTATTTAGTGAGTAATTTCAGGATAGACCGATTTTTAAAAAAAGTTTTAATTTTTCGCTTTACAAATAATTATAGTGATGGTAACCGGGACATTGGCCCAGCGGTTAGAGTGTTCGCCAATGGCCCGAGAGACTAGGGTTCAATCCCAGGTCGAGTCATACCAAAGACTTTAAAAATGGAACTTGATACCACCTTGCTTAACACTCAGCATTATAAGGTACGGTTCAAGGGTAAAGTGGAGCAATCCTGGGAATGGAGTAGCACCCTCCCCTACACCTTAGTGTAGTAGCTATCGAAAAGGGAGCCTTCGGGTCACCCTCGACTATGGTCGCTAACTTTACTTACTTTTACTTTACTATTGTGCACTTAAATATGAAGATAATTTCCCCTCGGCTTGCTTCTTTTCAGGTAAGAAAACCAATGCAATAATCCAAAAGTGTTGTAGTAGTAGTAGTATGCATGTATTTACCAACTTCTCCGCTCAGGCAGGATGCAACACAAGATCATTTTTAAGTGGAGTTTGAATTCAGAGCTTTCCTTCGAGAATTTTTGCCTAAAAAAGACTAAAGAAACCAGACTTCCCTTCTATTTACCAACAAAATGAGGGAGAATAATTGGATTCATACCTTTTCCAAGGGAATTAGTACTTTGTGAAAAGCAATCAGCCTCGTCCAGGATTTGAACTCATCTCCCCGTGTCCATTTCCTTTGACGACAACCATTACACCACGGCACTAATATATGTGCGTATGTATGTTTTTACTCTACCTCTCCGCCACGAGCAGGATGTAATATAAGGTCAGTATTTAAGTGGAGTAAAGCTAATTTGAATTTAGAGTTTTCGTTCTCCTATACTGGTTGCCTTCCCAAGGGTAAAGAGCCAATTCTACCAACTATTTACCCATAGCCATTATCAGAGATGGATTAATGCTTTTCCTTCAGTTGTAAGCATGAAGTGAAACTCAAACGACTTTTTCCTGTCCTGATATGACACTTAACAATCTGATGGTGAGGCTCCAGTAATGCTGGAGCTTTGTGAGATGCGGAGTATCCCTGGTCCACTCAGGCCCGGAATGATAGCAAATGATAGGGTTCGATCTATAGGTCAAATAGAACTAAACTGTGTACTTATGCTAAACTGAAATTGTTGAAATAGAACTCTTAACATGTATAAAAATGTATTTGTTATTAAATAACCCACAATGTTTGATATGCCATAAAACCATACCAACTCACTATCCAAACAAACTTTTATAAGAAAACAGAGAGAGAGGGATAGAGAGGGGGTATGTGTGTGTGTGTGTGTGTACGTGTGTTACACTTCGGTAAATATTTTTTTTAAATTGAAGATGAGCCAGTGTTAAAAAATAGCGACTATCTGAGTAAAGATATGCCCAGTTCTGGCGTTGCGAGTTTTCGAAGAGACTTGTTGCAGATGAAGAGACAAATATAGAACGAAGAGATGACGAAAGAAGTTCATATAAAAAAAGAAAAAGTCACTCCCGTACTTTCAGAAGAATCCCTCTCATTAGAAATGAGATTAATTGGACTGGTAAAGAAATTGCTACATTGAGCAAAGAGACTTAAGGAAGAGTAAAATACGGAAATAGTTTGGGATTACAAGATCGAAAAAAAAGACAACGTATATATCTAAGAATAAAACTTGAGGAAATAAATCAAAAGATTGTGGCGAAAGAAGGGAGACTTAAAAGATATTCAGACTGGGTCCAACCAAAGAATAAAAACAGAACATTCCAAAATACCGAAAGAAAATTCTACCAACAACTTAGAGAAACACGAAACAAGTAGCGAATTGGAAAACGACAGGTTATGACAGAATCCATGGATTCTTGTTTTAGAAATTCAGAACTATCCACGACAAACTGAGTGTTGACCCGAGTAGATGCTTTGGAAAAGCAAGCCTACCCGAATTGATAAGTAAAAGAAAGACCATCCTGACCCCACCCCCGCAAAAAAAAAAAAAAAAACTCCAAAAGGAACTGCCCCGAACAACTATAGACCAAAAACGTGTCTACTATTGATGTAGAAAATCATGACATCACAGATTTGGAAGAGTTATTGCTTGCTAATAAGCTGCCGACTGCTTTCCGAAAAACTGAAATGATACGACGAGGGAAGAAAAGGAATTGATGATCTACTATACATTGATCAACGCATCATCAAGAAGAGAAAATAAGAGGGAAAATGTATATAGAGCGTGGATAAAAAAAACCCCCAAAAAAACAATACATTGACACATCCATAAAAAGGGTGCGATGCCACGTGCATTGGGTATTCAGGAGTAATAATGTACCACTCAAAACACACTAAAAGTAATAAACAAGAATTTGTAGTTCTACGGTTAGACGTAAGAACAGCGTACGGTTCAATCCTATACTAATTAGTGGAGGAGGCACTGAAGATGCATTATATGTCCAACAAGATCAAAGACCTAATCATGGATTACTAATATAAGTTTAAGGGGTCAGTATATCTAAAAATATGAATAATGACAGTTTATATAATCTATGTCAGCAACTCTTTATGCGTTAGCGATGAATATGACAATAAAATCTGCCGAAAAAGAATTCAGAGCCCTAGTAACAAAAACGAGTGGTTTTGCCTGGTTTGGTTTGGTTTTATGTCATTTTAACCATTGTTTGTTATTCAATACCAAATTCCGTTTTTGCTTATATATTAGACATAGTTTTTCTAAATAGATTTAGTAAATGCCCTCAGTGAAATGATCAAACAGTTCTATTATTAACAATTCAATTTAGCATATTTGTTTGCACCCACTTTAAATATCAAACAGTTCTATTTGACTCATAGATAGAACCCTATCAGGTGCTACCATTGGGCCAGCGTTGACCTGAGAGTGATGGCAATGAAATGGTGCTCCGCATTCCCCAAAACTCCAGCATTACTAGAATCTCACCATCAGATCATTTTGTGTCATTACCCGGAAATTTGTTAGGGATGTTTTTCCCCTCTGCAGCGATGCAGTCAGTAAATTCTTCAACCCTAGCTGACTGGGCAAAATAAAAACTCGACTCAAGTAACCACTAATCCGGACCTACACTGACGACATTGTAATTACCGCACCATCTTTAATTGGAGGGAGATGACTATTATATGCAAAACACATCTTGAAGGCGAGGATGAGTTTCACTGATGTAAACAAGGTCTTAAGTTTTGAAGTAAATCAATTGAAAATATTCCCTTTACAGTATCTAAAGAAACTATCAAATTCTTGACTGAGAAGCTAGTCAAAAGTCGTGGGAAAATTTTTGGTTGCACGCTTAGAAATTCCGAAGCAGCTGGAGAAACAATCAAACGTGGCAAAGTAAGATTGATAAGTTAGGATTACCCAGTCGATTCAAAGCGTTGATATAGCAACATGTAGTTCTGTGGAGAGTCATGCAACTTCTGGCAATTAACGAGTTTTTAATATCAACAGTACAACGCATGGAAAGGAAGATCAGTGCGTTTCTGAGAAGATGGCTTGTACTTCCCATATATCTTAGTATCGCTGCCCTATACGAAAAATCAAATGCGTCACAACTTCCATTCAACAGTCAAATAAAAGAATATCCTGTCGCTAGGACAAGAAAGCAAAGCAGTATAGTGACTCAATCGACCCTAAGTAAGTGAAGCGCGTATAGAGTTCTAATCGGACGGAAAATGGAGTGTCAGAAAGGAGCTTTATGTTGCAGAAGAATATCAGTAACAAAAATACAGGTAGGCGCAATTGCTAAAGAAAGGACATTTACGCCAATTACGATTATTGACTTTAAAAGGAAAAGACTTAAAACACCTTATTTTCGTACAGGAGTATAAGAAAGAAGAAAATGTAATACTATGGCTGGACGTATAGTAGGTTAATAACCAGGTGAGAAAAGAAAAACAAGTTTGTTTTGCTTTCTTTGTGTGTTTATTTTACTGGATATTGAAGAGCCGTGGCTAGGGTAAAAAAACAAAAATTGACATCATGTTTTTTAAAACAGCCTAATTTTATTCTGTCACCTTATGAAAAATGTAATATCCCAAGGTGGGGAGTAGGGTTGTTTCGATATTTTTAAATAAATGGCAGGGATTTTTTTTAGTTAGAATCAGTCAGTTTGGTGCGTGCTACTAGACAGTTGGTTTAGTGTGTGGCACGAGGCAATTCCATCTGATGCGTGCCGCCAGTGATTTCGTATACTATCCACACTGAGAAAGCAGAGGTTTGTCTCACCCTAGACTGTCGGGCTTACAGAGGACTTCTCTCGTCAGTTAGGATCAGCACCAGTGTCACATGCCTGTTCCCAACTTTGAGCAAAATAAAGAATGTGTAAATCCATCTAAGTCGAGTCAAACGTTTTGTTAACTGTTCATCTTGTAGACCCAGCCAGAGACTTCGGCATTTTTCTACCAACCCTGGCAACATCCCAGCGTGGGCAAACGGCCACTGGAGAAATTGCTCGAGGTCGACAGGCATGGAAGTTAGAAAAAAATTTCGGGCAAAACTAACAATGAGTCTAGATAAATGGAAGGAAATTATAAAAATGAGACTAAATGGTCCGTCATATTGTTATATTGCAAAGAAAGACAGTATCGATGTATAAAAATGTAATCTGCTTCTTTTCTTTTCCTTTTATTAATCTAAATGAACGGTCGAGTAAGAGTGAAATAGAGTCGAAGACGCCTGAGATGCACACACCCACCGGATACACACTACAAATATTCAGCAAAACTGCTTTTACTTCGTTCTGCCTGGATCGAAATCTTCTCTGGTTTATATAATTTTCCAGACGCCCACAGAAAGCCATATGGTCATACCTCATGCCTAGACGTTGCACATGAACACTTCTCCTTCTAGCATGTCATTTAGGCAATTTAGTTGGAACTTCCACAAAGAAACAACCTGCGTCCTGTTCACTTTAGAAAAGAGGTACATTTCCTGTTTTACCACTCACGGGACTTATGAAGCATTTTCGCCGGGGCTCCTGCATCCTCTTTAATTTAGGCAACTGGTGTATTCCCTGTTTTGCTACCTGCAAAATTTACATGGCAAGTCAAATTGATATTCAAGTCAATATCCAACAAAATCGCCATCACCTCAAATCAAACTGCAGTTCCTGATGCGAGCAGCATAAAATATACTTCTAAGTCCCACACATCTCAACTCCTGGAATAAAACAGAGTCACTCACTTGCGCATTATATACAGCTATTGGTCACTGCATCACATATTAAGTAGTTGTTCCAATGCTTTGTTTGAAGTACTGTTGGCGCCATTTCCTGACATCAAAAGTAATTTCAGACACAAGTGACGCAGCGATCTGTGCTAATAGCCTAAACCCGAATAGGTGAACAGTACAGTTCGTTAAGGCCGGAAAGAAAAAAACAACAACACAGAAACAGAAAGAAGTACCGAGTATGCTTTCATCAGGGGTAGCTTAGTAGATGAGGGTGGGCCTGGGAAGTCAACTGAAATTCCCGGATCACGTAGAAGAGAAAAACTTAAGCCAAGGCTAGTCATATTATCTAATTCTAACAAAGCAAATAATAATAATTGAATTGACAGTGGGTCAGGGCGATAACGCACGGGAAGAAAAGAATAGGAAAAAACCCAACCTAACAGAATTTGAGGACGATTGAAGAAAAAAAGAGTGGAAAGCAAGTAGCATTGAAGGATTTTAAGGATTCGCTGCAAGATCCTTAAATAAAACCTTTGAAAGTCTTGCTATTGTTAGAAATAGAAGAAAGAAAGCAATGCAAATTATATCAGACAGCTGAGAGAGCAGAGAAGTGGCTGTCAATAAGGAAAGGGTAGCAGATGGGTCGGAAAATAGTAAAATGTAAATTTAAGGTAATAATTTTACCTGTCAGGGCCTTGATTAATTCAATGTAATGCTGTAATCGTATTTATTTTATTCCTTTATTTTAAGAAGGTGGGATTACGGCTTACGTAGGTGACTATTAGAGGGGGGTTATCGGCATGATGTTGTCATTGATTTGTACCTGGCCTTCACATTTGAGGGATAGATGTGAAAGAATTGTAGTGTTAGGGCGGTGATATCTTCCTACGGGAGCAACATGGCAGGATCTCCCTTTTCCCTTTTTTATGTATAATAGTTTTCTTCTCCCATCGATAAGCTGTACACAGATGGATACGTTTGGTTAAGGTAAACCGCAAAATTTTATTTGTTTTTTTGGGGGGAAAAATAGTTTTAATTATATAAAATAATAGCTTTTTTTGTGCGTGCGAAATACATTTGATTTGGTTTGGTTTCGGTGTTTTAATAACATATCAACCTTCGTAGTCTATTTAATGCCAAATCCATCCTTCTACAAGAAAAAACAATGACGGTATTTAACTCATGGCTGGGAGGATAAAGGGGTTCATACCTTTCCAATGGTATTTGTCCGGAAGTGAACGTAATAATTCGACTGGATTTCGAACTCGCTTTGCTACGATTCCGCAGTCGATCGCTTTAACCATTACACCACGGGACACCTTTGAGACGCCAACCTACAAATCAAGTAACGTAATTTGAAAAATGTCAATGAAAAGTAAGAGAAAATATACTAAAATTATAGTTAATTAAACATAAATTGAAGTCAAAGATATATTTGAATATTATAGTTAAAATATCGTTAAATTAATTTTTATGCAATTATCGCAAATCAATTTGAAAAAAAAAAGATAAATAAATGTAACAATATGAAATGAATAAATAGATCACTTAATTTCATATTTTGATGTTCTGGAAAGACATCTTCTTTAGCTTATGGACTAAAATATATGTAAATTTAAAAGACTAAAGTAAAAGCCGATAACTGCAAAATTTTGGTACCTCTTTCTATATAATATTAAAACATAAATAGATGAATAATTAAATGAATAGATAAATAAAGCTCAGTCATTTGCACCAAATTCATAATTAAGATAAATATGTTATCTTTTATTTTCATTTGATAAGGTTATTTCAGCTGCATTTTTTCTAAAGAGAGCAAATCAGGTATCAATATTATGTCTTAAATATACACATAATAATCATAAATTTGTACATAATTGCTGTATATATATATATATATATATAGTTCCTATTTCATTTTACTTTAATATATATATGTATATATATAATACAAGGAAATATATATAGATTGAAAAGTAAAAAAAATAAAAATCCTCACTTCCCTTATCTACTTTGAAATATACCATTTTCGAGGAGCACCGGAAAAACGACGTCCGTTCATCTCTCTCTCTCTCTCTCTCTCTCTCTCTCTCTCTCTCTCTCTATTTCTCTTTCTCTCTGTCTATATATATATATATATATATATATATATATATATATATCTTTTGTGCAGATCAGTAATTATAGCATTAATATTTGAAGACCGTAAGTTGTATGTGAATAGGTTTATATATGAGTATATACGTGTATTATTGTACATGCATATGTGTAAATATGCATGTATGCATTTATGAGTATATATATATATATATATATATATATATTTATACGTCTATACGTAGTTTCTATAAAAATTCATTTCTTAGGAAAAAATCAAGCTGACCACGTGCAGCATTTGATTTGGCCCGAGTAGAGAAGGGAGAATTAATATCACACAGAGTGACTCCAAAAAGTGACTTCCTCTTTTTGATTCAGACCATCAGTGCGAATTCGAGGACCCGAACTGAGGGCACGAAAACTTAAGCCGGCAAATAGGTTTCGTCACTCGCTTCATGAATAGGGTTCCCCAAGGAATAAAAATAAAAATAAATGAAAGTCGACTACTGAAGTTCTACCAAGAAAATTCATCTGAAAGAAAATTCATCTGAAAGAAAATTTAACCGAGAATTCTGTGGAAAAGAACCTTAAAGAAGAGTCGAAATTAATAAACTGTGAAAATTTTCGATAAAACAAAAAAGAAAAAAAAGTAAAGAAAAATACCCAAATTCAAAGAACTTTGGTTCCCAGACACACTCTTTTATCTTTTCTACCCCTTTCTTTCTCGTTTCTTTTGTATAAAATTCCCTTTTAGAAACTTCATAGTCTGTGTTATCTTTTCGAATCAGTATCCGAACTTGAAAGCTGCGGAACTTACCGTCTAATCTTACTATTTAAATTTACCGTTTGAATTACGGTTAATAGCACACTAATGCCCCCTAAAATTATTACCCAGTTAAATAGTAAAGTTGGATTTAGTATCACTCACTTAAAAAAATATTATCCCGCAGATTCCTTTATTTCATATATACAAATACCAACAAAATCAGAAGTAATCAACTTAGGTTTTACGTAAGTGGATCATAAGGATATATTCTCACTCTTATTCTGGTGTTAAAATTTATCCTGATGATCCGGTAAAGTGAAAGCGTGGTAGATTACTTTTGACTCTGTAGGTATTCGTATTTCACTCTCCTCAGTGTATTGAGCACTCTTATATTTAGCCTAAAGTATTCCGTCGTTTTTTCTTCTTTTGACTACACATAGATGGGAAGGTTGATTATTTTCGAGCCATACGAATGTTTTTAGTCTCAATTTTTATGGAATTTTTTCCTTTGATATCAGTTTATTTGTTTTGTTTAATGGCATATCAACCTTCTTGGGTTATTTAATGCCAAATCAATCCTTCTAGAAGAAGAGTAGTGATACTATTTAACCCATTGCTGGTAAGATAAAGGGGTTCATACCTTTTCCAAGGATATTTGTCCGAAAGAGAACGTAAGAAAGAACTGGACTTCGAATTCACTTATTACGATTCTACAGGGTAATGCTTTTACCATTACACCACCAGGATACCGGCCGATATCAGTTTATATAATATTTTTTATCTACAAATTGTATCATCTGTTTGTTTGTTTTTTTCACACTGTCAGAATCATTGAATAGATATAAAAATAATCTATATGCGATATTTTTGTGCATGTCTCTAAGATCACAAAAACGCTACTTTTTTTTTAAAAAAAACAAATAATCATCGCGTGGTAATTTGGTCGAGCTTGGAAAGGGTTATAATTTTGAACGAAAATAGATTCAATTATTGAGTAGATTATGTTTTTCCATGCATAAAATTTAATTAGTTTTATCATACTTTCTATCAATAGGATATTACAGTACATAAAACATAAAAGCCAGCCCATGTGGGTGGAGCTGTAAAATACACGGACTGTCGCACAGCAGATTGGAAAAAGCCAGCGAAGTGTTCCTGAATATGACACTTAACAATTTGACGGAAAATCTTCAATCATTGAAACTTCAATTCCATTATTCCTAGGTTCACTTCGACCGGGAATTGTATTACCTGTTAGGATCTCATCAATTGATAAAACAGAACTCTTTCACCATTTAACTGTCTGCAAACAAATAAGTGATGTTAAAATTAATTTACGATAGACTAAGGTTTCAGACCACACGGCTACAAGCGGACCACGTTGGCTAAGGGAATTTTAAGGTATTTTTATTTTTAGCAACAGCAGCAGCCGCCTTTGTTTACATTTTTTAATACCCTATCGGCTACCAGAGTGCTCAATTCTTACGAAGAGCTTTGCATTACGCTAGGGGCAGCCGACAATTCCTTCGCCAGAGTGCTCATCCCCCATGGGGGAGCGTATATATTGTAATCCACAGACAGACTGTTTCGTTCTATCAGTGTGTGTGTGCGCGCGTCTGAACATGTTTGGTTAAAGGCTTTATATAATCTTGTAGAAGGGAAGTTCAAGTCTTCTTGTTATTTTTCTTATGTCTGGGTCTACATGGTGAAGAAAGTACACCATACGAGACCATTTTCCGACCATTTCGTTTGTCATCCTCAGGAGTTATCTTGGGTTGCCTGTATCTGTGAGCTTTATTTGTATTTTTTAATGTATTTTTTTAATTTTTAATTGATGGGGTTGGCTCATTCTGTTATCATTGGTGGTTAGTAATTGAATATTTTTAATGTGTTAAAACCCGAGTTGAATGCTATTTTATTTATAGTAAATTATTATAGTTATTGCTTCGGGAATTTGTAAGTGGTTTTAATTGTTATCTTTATGCAGAATTAATAAATAAAACTCACAGCAACAAACAAACCAACACGACCCCTGAGAATGACAAACGAAATGGTCGAAAGTGCTTGGGCTAGTATGGGGTAATTTCTTCACCATTTTGACTGAAGCATAAGAAAAATAACAAGACTAAAACGACTTCACTTGAAAAATTTCATAAGGAAACAATCCGTGTCCTTTAACCGAACATGTTTAGATAACGACTTGCTTCTTATATATATATATATATATATATATATATATATATATATATATATATATATATAGTATTTGGCATTGAATGACCAATAAGAGTCGATATACCATAAACCCTAACCAAGGAACCAATGTTAAAGCCACAGATTTTCCGAGTACGCTATAAAAACAGGTAGAGCGAAATATACATAAATTCTGTTTGAGAAAGATTCAAATCACACATAGATATTCTTCATTTAATAACAAAAACTTTGGAAGGAATTGAAATATGTTTTCTGCAAAAAAAACCCAAAGACAATTTAATAAAAATTCAATAATTTTAAAGAAATCAGATACACGCCAAATGATAGAGATGTTTATAAAAAAATAATTTATAAAAACTTTTTATCAGATACGCGCCAAATGATAAAGATTTTTAGTGAAACGAATTTGAAAACAAAAGACTTGCAAAAGTTATTTTATTTAAACATATTAAGTTTAAACAGTGAATCTAATCTAAGTGAATTTAAACATTGTCAGTTTTTCTCTTTTGCAAATAAATAAGATTACAAAATAGGAGATAGTGATATAGAGATATCTTTCTCTCTCTTATCTCTAAATCTTATCTCTTTCTAAATCTTCTCTCTCAGTCTCTCTATCTCTCTCTCTTTGTCTCTCTCTCTGTCTCTCTCTGTCTCTCTCTCTTTCTATATATATATATATATAAATATACATTTCATGTGTGTGTGAGATAGATAGATAGATAGATAGATTGAGAGAGAGAGAGAGAGAGAGAGAGAGAGAGAGAGAGAGAGAGAGTGAATACCTGATGCGAAATTGTTAAAAGACTTTTATGTACGTGAACACAGACTGAAATTGTATCAAAAAAAAAAAAAACAATGCTTTTCAGGTTTTAATCTTCCAAACCCCCAATGTTCCCTGCCTTTTCATTTAAGCGGACAGTTCCTATAATAGGGTAATAGCTAAACTGCTAGACTGCGCCATCGATGTGAGTGAGTGAGTACAAACACCAGTGGTCTTTATTACGTTCACTTAGGGAATAATACCTGAGCCCTCTTATCATCTAGCTATGAGTTGTATTCTGTCACTGCTGTTCTTCTACCGAGATAACTTTGGCAATAAATAACCCACGAACGCTGATATATCATTAAACTGAATAAGAAAGAACGATTGGGCTGATTATAATTAAATGTCGATGTCTGCGAGCTGCATTAGTTAAGTATTTAACACATGCTAACAGGCACGTAAGACGGGAGCTTGAAAAATTAGGTTTCTTCGATAAATCATTTTGACTCACCTTCAAGCATTTATTCCTGCATGTTCGTGTGTGTGTGTGTGAGCGTATATGTGTGGATTTCATATCTCCCAAAAACTCTCTATGAAACTGTGTATTGTGTGAGATTAAGTTTCCCAGAGATTAATGAGACGAATACGAAATCTGGTTCGTGATTTCATGAATTTTAAATGACTAAATCTAAACTGTAAAAACAGACGTTTGCAAAATCTACCTAACTGTAAATATACAAAAGAACAATTGATATAAAGTAAGTAAATTTGGCGACTTTAGTCAAGGGCTCCCTTTTCAATAGCTTGTGGGCCTAATGAGTAGAGTTTTTGCTAAAGGTCCAGAAGACCGGGGTTCAATCCCAGGTCGTGTCATACCAAAGACTCAAAAAATCGTACTTGATTTCGCCTCAGTATTATAACGTAAGGATCAAGGGTAAAATGAAGCAAACCAGGGAATGGAGTAACACCTTCTCCTACACTTCGGTGTTGTAGCTATTGAAAAGGGAGCCTTCAAGTCACCCTCGACTATGGTCACCAACTTTACTTACTTGATACTATTTACCAACCCCTCCGCTCGGGCAGGATATGACACAAGGTCAATTTTTAAGCGGAGTTTAACAGGTTTGAATTCAGAGTTTTCCTTCTCCTAGACTAGCTGCCCAACCAAGGCTGAAGAACCCAGTCTGTCCCACTATTTACCCATAGCTAGAGGGAGAATAATTGGATTCATACCTTCCCCAAGGGTATTAGTGCTATGTGAAATGCAATCAGTCAGGTCCAGGATTTGAACTCGTGTTGCCGTGTCCATTTCCTACGACGATAACGACTACACCACGGGCACCTCCATAAACTTTACTTACTTGATATACAGTGTAGTAATCGTGTATTTTTTTCCAACTCGAAGAGAAAGGAAGCCCCAACTTCTTATCCTATATTTCTCTTGACATGCTCTGTGAAATTCTGATCTTGCAAAAATACTTAGATTCAAAATATTAGATTCGGTGCGAGTTCAGTACTTGAAAAGGATAGTTAGACATACAAAAATTCGTATTTTATCAATCTTTCCGTTGTAGACAGTATGCGACACAAGATCAATTGTTAAACAGAGTAAAACTAATTTAGTCTGATTTCAAGTATTCCTCGTCATAGATAGGTTCTTGTACCAAGACTAAAGAGTCCAGTCTAATCATACTATTTAACCCTAGTTGAAGAGATGCATACGTTTTTCAATAGCTTAAGAGAAAATTTAAATGTAGACCACCCAAATATGTATTTGAATTCGAACTACGTATCCACCGATACGTCTTGTCATCACAATCACTTTATTATGTTGGTTTTCACCCAACCCCTCCGATTTGGGCGCGATGTGATGCAAAATCAATTTTTGCGTGCGAGAGTTCGTTTGAATTTAGAGTTTTTATTTTTCATCCTAGAACAGTTACCGCACCAAGGCCGATGTGCTCAGTCTACCTGACTATTTAGGTTAGCTAGGTTAGGGGAACAAAAGATGGACACATGACTTTACTATGGGCCGAAATGTGAAGTGAAACAGAAACTGCCTCGTTCTGGATTAGAAATTCGGGTCGCTGAGTCCATTTCTTATGATGATAACCGTTACGCTATGGTCGTTTGCGTAACATTCTGCTAGGGATTCAATCTAACGTAAGAAATATCAGAGTTATTTCCATAGAGGAATACAATAGGAGTAGCTACCCATGGACAGTTTATTGTGGGGACACGTAAGATTTAGAATCCAAACATGACACATGGTATACACGCTGTCGACTGGTGCATACTAAGTGTAAAACAGCTTCTTTTCCTTGTCAATAGACGCATGCCTCTGCCTGTTGTTAAATAAAACTGATTGTTTTGTTGTACATCCACGAGTCCGTCTCTTTATTTCTTTGTTCGTAGAAACGTAATAAATTTTGTGATTTTCTTTTTGATTCTGCAACCCACTCGAGTCTACAAAACGAAAAAGAGCTTAATCTTCACAACAGCTACTACATCAATAATTACAATAGATGGAATTTTTACTAAGAGACAATCTGCACCACAGCAAACGCCTCAGGAAATAAACTTACACCAATGATACAGGATCGGGGGAAACGATCTATTACAGAATTCCACAACGATACTAATATAAAACCAACCTTTCCAAACTGGTCAACGCGTTATGTAGTTTTTTTTATGTGAATTTGCTGGAGAAGATGGACAACAAAAAAGTTTGGATTTTATTAAGTTGGTACTGTTTTGCAGAACACGACCAGTATTCGATTTTTATTTCACCAAAACATCACTGGGTCTATAATTTCATTGAAACAGGGGAGATCTTAAAACAAATATTTGCTGACTGCACTTCATTTTTCAACATTCATTTTAACTGCTTAGATATTTCAAAATATGATACAGACGACCTCACGACGTATACAGGCAATGTCACAAAGAATGTGGGTGGTTTGACATTTTGTCTATCACGGACGCTCAATTTAAATGTCTGGTATCAAAAATAGATCTGAACCCAGACATTAATCTACAACAAGTCGCAGTGGGGTGTAAGTAGTTGGTGAATTTCAATCATGAGTCACCTATGGTAGAGGAGTCGGTACCGGCAACAACACCCGTAGTTAACCTCGTTCAAAAAAAAAAAAAAAGCAGAATTCAAAGTCACCACATAAAAAACCTCTATCCGTTTGCTGGAATTGTAGTAGCTGGCATTTCGTTTGAAAATGTCCATTCAAGACACACTGCTGTCGCACGTGTTAAAAGCAAAGACATAAAGAGGGATTCTGCTCCCCACCGGTACTCAATAAAACTCACAAATGACTGCAGAACAAACACAGACAGCTTAAGATAATACATACTAACAGTCTTGGGGAAATCTTTCTCCCCAACACCAAGTCAAACTGAAATTATGTGTCAGTAAACCTGAACGTCCACTGTGATTGGTTAGAAATTGACACCGCGTCAGGCAATCATCATCTCACTGAGACTATGGAAAACCCTAGGCTCCCCTCCACTAATACCTACAAGACATTTAGTGAGGAGTGTATCGGGTGATTGTGTCCATATCAATGGGAAATTGTCAGTAACAATCGAAATTGAGAACAAAACAGTATATGGAAAGGTGTGCTCAATCCTGTTTGAAATGCAGTTTCCAGATCTCAAGTGCCATTATGGAGCAGACCGACGACGCCATTTGGTGTTTTTACCCTGTCTTTACAAATGAACTCAGACGCCGCACTCAAGTTGAAGCTAAACTAACACTCAAACCATATGCTTATCCCTGTTTTTAGACCTAACAAAACACTACCATATATGGACAGGGGACTGAAACGCCTTGAAGAAATGAAGCTGATCAATCCTTAACCTAACCACAATGGACAGCACCCAATGTAGTCGTAAAAGATCTGATGCCTCAATTCGGGTGTGCTCCGATTTCTCAAATGAGCTCATCAAAGGATTGGAGAATCACAAATATTCTCTTCCGATTACAGATAATATCTTCCCCATACTCAATAGTCGCCCACGTTTTGCCAAACTAGACATCACAAAGGTTTTTTTATTAGTTGAGGTTTCTACAGACACTTGGGAACTGCTGACAATAAACACATACAGAGGTTTATTTCGATTCACGCGATTAACGTTTGGTGTAAAAACAGCCCCTGGTATATATCTGAAGTTGAGGGTACAACAGAATACAGAGATGACATCATTGTCGTGGGTTGATCAAGAAAGGAGTTGACAGAACGAATTAACATATTTCAGACACGTATCCAAAATGTTGGTTTCTTCTTATACCTAAACAGTATCATTTCTACCCACAAACCATCAAATACTTGGGGTTCATTTTTAACTGCCAAGGTTTTCCTCAATATCAAGTTAATGTGGCAGCCATTCAACAGATTCCATCCCCATCAGAGTTAAGCAGGTTAAGATCATTTTTTTGGATTGGTGAGTGTTTATGGTAGTTTTCGATCTTTACTTCACCAAATAAAATCTCCACTCAACAAGTTGTTGGGAAAAGACACTGAATAGCCCTGGCCCTCAGACTATCTGAAAGTCTCTGACAAAAGTCAATGTTGAACTTGGACCTTCCTCTTACACACTACGACTCTAGGCAAACGATATTAGTGATAGCTAATGCTTCAAATCATGGTGTGGGAGTAGTAATTTCTCACATATTTTCAGAAAGGACTGAAAAAGCTATCATACATGCAGCCAGATAACTGACACCCGCTGAGCGCAACTAAAGTCTTATGGAAAAAGAAAACTGGCATTAATTTTTGCTGTGGAGAAATTCCACAAAATACTATTCAGGCGCCATTTTACTTTCCAGACCGGTCACAAGCCATTACAAAAAATATTTAGTGAAAGAAGAGGAGTCCGTATGCTCAGCTCTTCGATTCCAACTGTGAGCAATCATTCTGGCGTGGTATGATTTTGAAATCCAGTATCGCAGGACTACAGATTTTTGTCAGGTTGATGCTTTGTCATGCCTCATCAGCTCACAACCAGTTGCAGATGATGATACTATAAGTGCTGCTATCAATATGGAGAACAGTTTTTATTGAATACTCAGAGACTGTGTTCAAACAATACCAATGACAAATGTAAACGTTAAACGAGACTCGAAAGTCTTCAATGATCTAAAAAGCGTGCAGGTTACTTAGTTACTCATGGCCTGCTGATCTCAGAGGTCACCTTCAGCAGTTTGTCACAGTTACACGCTATCTGTCATTAATGACTGTCTGATGTTTGCAGATTCCCATGAAGCTTTTGAAAGTAGCCCTCAAATATCTGCATTCAGGACATCCTGATATCAACCAGATGAAAGCCGTAACCCGTGATGATGGTGTACTGCCCTAATATAGACTCTAACATTGAAAAGGCTGTCAAGAGTTGGACCCATTCCATGGAAGCACAGAAAAATTCACCTCGTACTGTCGGCACACACTAGATATACCAGGAGCAGTCATGCTCGTAAATACATGTGAAATTTGTTGGCCCCATCAGTTAACGTAGCTTTTTGGTAGTGGTCGATGCTCATTGCAAATGGACAGAAAATTTTTCCAAAGCAGAATGCTGATACCCGCTCAACGATAGCCATTGTTAAGAGACTCTTGCATAGTGCTCGTACCAATTATTCGGAGGAATAAAAGACGCCGTGTTTCTTAAACATGGTCAGTACTGAAATATCTCTGTCAGTAGTAAAACCAACTTCGGACGTAAAATAGCGTGAGACTTATAATATTTGTTGAACTGTACCACTTCAGTTGATGAATAATTAACACTATTTCACAGTGTACCTTTTCCTTACAACGATACAAGAGACTATTTAGCCAACAGGGCCAGCCGGAATCATAAGTAAAAAACAATTGATCGCAATTTACATCAGAGACATCACAGCTTTTCTGCAGTTCATACTGCATTTCACATGTTCGTTCAACATCCTACCCCACACAATTTAATGGTCGAGCAGAATGTTTTATGGATACATTTGAATGTACTCTGCTTTAAGCAAAGAAGGGGATAATAACAGCGGGAGATACTAAATACATTTCTCTTTTCGAATTGAACAACAACAATACTATAGGGAAGAATTGAATGACTTCAGCAGAAGCACTCATGGGACGAAAGCTTCTGACAACAGTAGATACCTTACGCCTACAAAAACAAAAATATTGGCCTGACGCATACCAAAATAAAACAAAAACTTTCTCGCTGGAAACACAATTGTTTACGAGAAACAACAGGCCTGGACAACGAAAATCGATTTCGGATACCATACACAGAAAAATGACTTTTAACAACGACATGAAAGTAGGAAAACAATTTTTGGCATGACATAAAAACCAACTACGGCTCAGATACACTCAGAAAAAAAGGGTTTGTAAAATGACAACCATTGCATTTTACATATTAATGGATACGTTTGAATTACTATCTCTGTCACCTCTAGTGCAGATAAATGATAGTGGGACAGAAGCAAGACGTAACAGGATTCTTCCAAAGCGCAGTCACACAAGAGTGAAGCCTCGCCAAATTAATACCAAGCGTGCTCGCTTCTCTTAAATACTCAAAAGAAGAACTGTCAGGGAACAGAGAAAACGAAAACAATATCACAGTTATTCCCCTTGAGGAATAGAAAGGGAGTCGCGTTCTGTGGACAGTGCATTGTCACATTATAGGGACCGGGAAAACGCAGACATGTGAGAAAGAAGAGACTTGGAATCCGAACATGACGTATGGTAGACGCACGTTTAACTGATGCATACAAAGTATAAAACAACTTCTTTTCTTGATCAATAGAGCTTTTTCTCTGCTTGTGGTTTAATAAACTTAATTTTTTGTTTTTATACACTCACGAGTCTGTCTCTTTTCAATTTTGTATCCATATTTTCGTTGTTCGTAAAAACCTCAAACTTCAATTGATCCTTTTAGAAAATTGTCCAGAATAAGACGTTCATGAAATTTATGCTGTTCTTTTAATTTTCAAATTTTTAATTGTTTTATATAAAAAAAAAAAAAAAAAACTTACTAAAGCTTGCAATATTTACATTTACCCTTCATGGGTGCATCGGGTGGTGTAATGGTTAGAAACCTAGACTTGCAAACCTTCGTGAATGAGTTTGAATCTCATTGTGTGCCCCATTCATACGGCTATGTGTTACATCTAAGAAAAAGAAACTTAATAAATTACTTTGGTTCACCATCTAGATAAGATCAAGATTCAGTCTTTTGTTTCTTAGCAACGCTTGACTAAATCATTTTCTTTAATCTTTCCCACCTGTAAACATTAAGACGTTGATTCACGACTGATCGTTGATGCATCCTTTTTGGGACTTAAATATTTTTGTTTTGCAATATGGTTCATCTGTCTAAATTTTCACTTACCCATATTAAAAATGGTCCGGATTATCTTACTAGGTGAACTTCCTTTGAAAAGTTTCTGTTGTATAGTTTGGTTGGACAAAAATTTTTTGCTCTTCTGTGGTCACGAGTTTTTTTCTTTCGTTTCTGTTTCATTGATGGTGCACACTTGTAAATAATAATAATAATAATAATAATAATAATAGTTATTATTATAATTATTATTATTATTACAATCTATTTTTTGATAGTTTTTTCACGCCAGCGTTTGCTGATGGGTTTTCACAGGAGTTTGAGTCACAGCAAGTCTCCTCATGTCTCCAGGACTCTACTCAGTATTCTACCCTATCTTTATAATGCTGTTGTCTGTATGGTCTCTATTCATTCTCTTATCTTAATGTCTTCCAGTCGCTTTACAAATCTTTGATGATTGTTATAAGAGCACCAATCGCAATTGATATCATCGTCACCTTCATAATCCATAGTTTTTGGGTTTTTTCTTTTTAGTTTTCTTACGAGTTCTAGGTATCTATCACTCTTTTTTCTTTTAATTTACTTGATGGTCTACTGAGCCGGCAAAGTTCACTATTCAGTTGTTTCTTTTTTTCTTTTCTTTTTTCTTTTTTTGACTTTCACTAGGTCTGGTGAATTTTGTGCGTCTCGTTCACAAGTTGAATTTTGGGTTGTTCATAAACCACTCATTCGTATGGTCAACTTTCAATTTCTGGCACAATTACTAGTTGACCTCTTTTCGCACCCAGTCTTGCCTAGTCCTGTACCCTTTCGGTGCTCGTTTGCAGAATTTGCTTTTTTTGTATTGTTTCGTCACTATCATCACATACCTTACATATGCTGTTTTGTTTGGTCTTATGTAATTTTGCATTAGATTAGTTTGTCTTTATGGCGTTGTTTAATGCTGCACTTCGAAGAAATTCAGTACTGTCATCGTTCCTTGAGATTATTTTACACCAACGTTAGCTAATGGCTTTTCACAGGAGTCTGAGTGAAAGGAAATATCAAGTCTCCAGGATTCTTCTCACTATTCTGGCCGATCTCAATAATGCTGTAGTTTGGATAGTCTCTGCTTGTTCACCGATTTCCAACCCTTTCTGCCCCGTTACCAAGCCTTTTGGAATCATTACGCGCACACCAATTACAATTGATATCAACATCAACTTAATGTTCCACAACTTTTTATTATTATCATTATTACTATTATTATTCTTATTATTTTGTTGTGTGAATAACTGAGATGATTATTCAGAGTGTTTAACCGAAATGTTTGATTACGTATTAAAACAACAGGTGTAATTGCGATCTGATGTGCCTGTATAATTAGAAAACAATGATGATTTATAGAGTCGAATTTCTGGTACAATAAATATTAAGTGTCGATAATTGTACTCGTGCTATGAAATCTGGTGATTAAACAGTGCTGGTGACGACTTGAAAACTAGAAAAGTTGGCAAAACAGATTACGTTACAGAAATATAGAAGAGAAAATAACGGCAATTGAAACGAACCATGAACACAAACTTGTTCCAATACAAAAGAAATACACTAAATCTCTTAATGACACACTGTTATTGCAATTTAACAAAGCGGGGAATTTTTTATCAATATCAATTTAGTTAGTTGTTTATTCTTATAAGGTAAATTAATACTTCTGTTTTATGTGGTACCATCAAAAAGTTCTTTGGCTTTTCTAACAAAGGGCAGGAACAAAGATACACAAGAAGATTTGGTTCGGTTCATTTGTTTAACGGCATAACTTATCCTTATGGATTATTTAAAGCAAGAATCTAATGAATGTCTATTGAGAAGGATCCTGGAAACTCAAGAAGACTTGCTGTCTCTCAGACTCCTGTGAAAGACCATCATGAAACGTTGGTGTAAAAAACTCGAAAGTTCTATCATGATAATAATAATAAGGAGCATGAAAGTGACGATGATACCAATTGCAATTGGCAAGCTCAGTACAGTCACCAAAGAATTGGTACACGGCCTGGAGGACTTGAAATTTAAAGGACTAGTAGAGACCATCCATACAATAGAATATTAAGAAGAGTCTTGGAGACTTGAGGGGACTTGCTGTCACTCCGGATCCAGGAGAAAACCTTCAGCAATCGTTGATGTGAAAAAGTATCAAACGAGTAAAAAAATAATAAGAAGAACATCGATTGATAAAATCAGAGAAAACGGCTTCGAGCTGACAAAGAAAAGAAGCAGAAGGTACCCCGTAAAAACAATTACCGACGCCGGCTACGCCGATGGCATAGCCATACTGGCAAATACACCCAACCAAGCCGAAACACTACTGCATAGATTGGAACGAGCCGCCGCAGGCATTGGCCCCCATGTCAATGTACAAAAAACTGAATATATGTGTTTTAATCAAACAGGCGACATTCCTACACTAGAATGAACCTCTCTGAAACTGGTTGACAAATTCACCTACCTAGGAAGCAGTGTCTCATCAACCGAAAAAGACATCGACACACAGCTAACGAAGGCATGGACGGCTATCGATAAGCTATCGATCATATGGAAATCAGATCTGACCAATAAAATGAAACGCAGTTTCTTGCAGGCAGTGGTCGTGTCGATACTGCTGTATGGATGCACTACTTGGACGATTACACAACGGCTGGAGAAGAAGCTAGACGGCAATTACACAATAATGTTGTAAGCAATATTGAACAAGTCCTGGTGGCAACACCCCACAAGGCACCATCTGTAAGGCCACCTGCTTCCCATCACGAAAACTATCCAAGTTAGACGAAACAGACATGTGGGACATTGCTTGAGAAGCACGGACGAGCTCATAAGTGATATACTCCTATGGACCTCCGCATATGGCCGAGCAAATGCAGGATGACCAGGTTGAACATACATACAGCAGCTATGTGAGGATAGGGGATGTAGCCCTGAAGACCTGTCAGAGGCGATGAACGATAGGGAGAAGTGGCGAGAGAGGGTCAGGGATATCTGTGCTAGCGGTATGACATGATGTTGATGATGATGATGATGATGATCTCACAAAAATTCCTATAATTTATATAATTCCATGCAATTAGTTTGATTTGATAATATTTGGTTGACTGGTTTCTGTGTTAAATGGTATATCAAACATTGCTGCTCATTTAATATCCAAAAAATCCAGAAGAAGAACTGCGGAGATATTATTTATTTAACTATAGTCGTGATAGATAAAGGGAATTCATAACTTTCCCAAGGGTCATTAGTCTG
This sequence comes from Sepioteuthis lessoniana, assembly GCA_963585895.1. Lineage (NCBI taxonomy): Eukaryota > Metazoa > Mollusca > Cephalopoda > Myopsida > Loliginidae > Sepioteuthis > Sepioteuthis lessoniana. The sequence continues at coordinate 110,504,010 of OY757905.1, read as the reverse complement.
AAAGTGAATGTTATAGGCCTTTTAACTTGCTCACTACGTTATTCACTATTGACATTCTAAATGTAACTGTGATATCAGTAAAAGTAAGAAAGTTGGCGACCTTAGTTGAGGGTGATTTGAAGGTTCCTTTTTCAATAGCTACTACACCTCGCGGTAGGGGAGGTCGCTACGCCATTCTCTGGATTGCATCACTTTACTCTTAATCCTTACCTTATAATTTTGAGTGTTAAGCAAGGTAGCATCAAATACCTTTTTTTGAGTTTTCGTATGACTCGACCGCGGTCTCTTGGACCAATGGCCAACACCCTACTCATTAAGCAAACGGTCTTATATGAATTGTGATATAGTTGCTAGTAACTATTCCTCTTAAATAATAATATCCATTTTTACTCAGTTTTAAGGAAAGACTCACGTTAGTATAGTCTTTAATGTACTCGACTACATCATCGTAGTAACTGAGTTTAAATTTCAGTCGAGCCAGTTTATTCATTTTAGATTCTGAGATTAACAAAAGAAAAAAAATCTTAGCATCCATCCTTGCAATTTTGAAGCAGGTCTATTGCAGTGAGGAAAAGAACATAGTGAGCCTCGGGCTATAAGAACGATGGAACACTACTGAGGGATGACAAGAGGTCAGAGTAACTCTCAAATATTGCTAATCTTAATTTTTTTTTTTCAGGTTCAAACTACCAATGCCATGTTTTACCCAACCGTTCTGTGGTGTCTGACAACGAACATTTGCCGACGATAACCTGAAATGTGAAGTGGTGCGAATTGGTTTCTCTAAAGTTATTGTGTAAGATTACCCATATTTACCAACCCCTCCGCTCGGGCAGGATATGACACAAGGTCAACTTTTAAGCGAAGTATAACTGGTTTGAATTCAGAGTTTTCCTTTTCGTAGACTAGTTGCCTCACCAAGGCTGAAGAAATCAGTCTGTCCTACTATTTACCCTTAGCTGGAGGGAGAATAATTGGACTCATACTTTTCCCAAGGGTATTAGTGCTATGTGAAATGCAATCAGCCTCGTCCAGGGTATGAACTCGTGTCGCTGTGTCCATTACCTACGACGATAGCCATTACACCACGGGCACCTCCCAAGTGTAAGATTTCAGTGTTTTGAAAATAGATGTGTTTTTTGCTTGATTGTCTAACTTTACCCATAGCTTATGGGTTGGATATGACAGCAACCTCTTTATCTTCTCTAAGAGAAAGTTCAGGGTCACCGATTGTCATTTTTACAGTAATGGGCATTCAACTATAATTCCATCCATGTATTTAACAATCCCTCCACACGACTCGGATGTAACACAAAGTCAATTTTGAGCGCATTTTAACCGAATTGATTCCATAGTTTTCCTTCTACGAGACATTATGTCCGAAAAAGGAAAAGAGACCTACTTCTTACTAATATCTGGAGGGTGAATAGTCGGATGGATAACTTTTTCAGGGACATTTGCACAATGTCAAATGCCGACTGTCCCGTCTAGGATTTGAACCCGGATCGCCATGTCAATTTCTGATGGTGATAATTATTACAAAATGATCACCTCATTCATTTCATCTAGAACTTAATACTCTTAAAGAGCAGTGTTTCATGAATGAGACTGAAGTGCAAGGATCGGAGCCTCAATGTGAAAGGAGACTACTTTAAAAAGAACGGCAGCAAAACTTATCTACAACTAAGGCCTCTTATAGAAGACGTACGAATGTTGCATAGCCGTAATACATATACAACCATACACATATACATGCGGAAACAAAATCAACAATAACGACGAACGAACACACTTCTTTAGAAAAATATACCTCTCACACTTTACTCGAAATGGTTGCGAAAGGGTTTTGTGTGAGAGGTGAGTTGGAGACTGAACAAACTGCAACATATTGACCCCCAGTTCCTTTGTCTTTAGCATCACTTCTTTCTCGTTCTGCTGGGCTTCTCCATCAAGGGTCCTGAGGGCCCATAACCCTCTGCTGGGTGGTGGTTCTCTCTACAGCATCTTATCCCCAACTAACTAACTCCAACTAACTGGACTTCCTGTCGCACCGGGTTATATCATTGTTTCACCAGCTTCCTGTGAGCGTCGCATCTGCACCCAATTAATCCCGTTCACAGTCAAGGTTATACCTTGATATCTTCGACCGGGTGCACCTGTTCCGTTCCTTGATTGACGGCTGGGTCGAAGGTCAATATGTTACATGAAGAATTGTTGCCATATCACACTACATATATGTACAGATAATTTATCAAAACCTTGAAAATATTCTTAAAAGACGCAGAATGATTTTTCAAACAATCCTAAATGATCATTATAATGATTAGGACAAAAATATATTCAAAGACGAAACTATTCTGGCACCAATGAATATTGAATGTTTTAGTCCATTTTTTTTAGAATTTAATACTCGTGTGATGCCTGACTCACGTATTAAGTGCAAAAAGGAATATAACACTCAAATTTGAGAAGGATAGGTTAAATTTTCTATATATGAGGAGATAATAAGCAGAATGGGAAAATACAGAATTATTTGAACAATATGAAAAATTGAATTCATGAAACAATTTTTACATTATTAATAGTCAATAGCATGGCCTCTCATCTTCATAACTAGCTCCAATTGTTTTCTAAAGTTTTTAATGAGATTTGAAGAAATACTTTTCTTGGATTTTCTTCCATTCTTCAATGATTATACATTCTAATTCCCGAAGGAGTTATGTGAATAACGATTTATTCGAACTTCGAATTTTTGCAAAGGATGTCAATAGGATTCAAGTCAAGACTCGTTGAAAGACATGGAAGAACTATAATCTTGTTTTTCTGAAACTACGAAGTCACAGATTTTGACGTATGATTGGGATGATTATAGCAGACTAAGATCAAGATTTTCAACTGATAGTTGTAGATGTTCATCCAGAATATTGCTATCGTCATCAGATTTCATTATTCCTCATATTGCAATTGTCCTTTTGTGGTATTTTGACCTTCGACCCGACCAAAAATGCCATTCAGAGTGATGCACCGGAAGGAAGTGACACATTCTAATGGCAGTTATGAGAGGAAATCACCTGGGCGGAAATTGGCTGACGAAATGGGACGAAGGAAAAAAATTCCCATGGTACACTCATAGACTGATGCACCGGAGGAGAGTGACCTGTGAACTGCATGACAGTTATTTCCGCTTGATGACGATCAAACATGCGATTTCAAAGATCGATTAGGCGACTGAGTGGGCGGTGAACTATTATATAACTCAGTCTAGACAGAAGTCAAGACAGTTGCAGTTGGAGATTAGACGAGTTAGAAGACAAGATGTGGTAGAGAAAAACCGGCAGAGGGGGTCCTTGGGGCCCTGATGAGTTTTGGTCCAGAGAAGTTGGTGATAAGATGTAGTAAAGAAAGCCATCATCCAGCAAAGAGCTGAGCCCCTGGGCCTCCGCTTGAGCATCTGGAGAACGAGCAAGACACAACGCTGATGGCCATAAGAGTGGAGGTCAAAATATTGCAGTTTCTGTTCGGTCTCACACGCAAACCTTGAGTAACCCTTTTCGAAACCTTGAGTAACCCTTTTCGAACCCTTACAATAAAGTGAGAGGTACATATATTTATAAAGAAATCTTCCTGCGTCTTTATTGTTGGTGTCGTTATGATTCTGCATGACTATATAACACTTTCGCTCTTGAACTAAAACAAGACCAAAACATTATCAAGCCACCTCTATGTTCTAATGTGAGCACTGTGTTGTTTGGTAGGAAAGTCTCAACTTTCTTGCGGCAAACCTTCGGTTCATTTTGTCCAAAGAGGTCAGTTTTCTTTCATCTCTCTAAAGTACTTTCTCTCTAAAGCATGTTTCTTTGTACAAGAACATTTTGGAAAAATTAAACCGAGCAACAATGTGACAGGTTTTATGAAGAAGTGTTTGTCGACGTTGGTTTTCTTACAACATATGTCTATTCAAGCAAAGTTGTATGGCCCAGCGGTTAGAGTGTTCGCCAATGGCCCGGGAGACCTGGGTTCAATCCCAGGTCGAGTCATACCGAAGACTTTAAAAATGGAACTTGATACCACCTTGCTTAACACTCAGCATTATAAGGTACGGTTCAAGGGTAAAGTGGAGCAATCCAGGGAATGGAGTAGCGCCCTCCCCTACACCTTGGTGTGGTAGCTATCGAAAAGGGAGCCTTCGGGTCACCCTCGACTATGGTCGCTAACTTTACTTACTTACTTACTTACGTATCCAAACTTTTGGAGATGTCTCAAAACAACTCTTGGGTTTAATTTAACCCAGTAACGCAGTTTTTGTGCAGTTCTTGGTGTCAATTTCGGTTTTATTTCATGCCCAGGCAAATTCTCTCTCGTGCCAAACTGTTTTAACTTCTTCATAACAGATTTTAGGGACAGCTAATGGGTTTGAAATAGCGCTGTAACTATTTCCCGATTTGTGAAAGTAAATAATTCTCTGTCACAAGTCAATGCTAATCTTCTTTGTCTTCCGCATGGTGTTTTAACTTAAGAATAACAATGAAAACACGCTATCCACCACGAGATGTTCTTGGATTGTATTTATCCTACGTCTCACCATCACAAAATGCGGCACAAGGCCATTTTAAAGTAAAGATTCCTGCGAGGCAGAAACTAAATCTTATCCCCGTCAGCATTCCCTATTTAGGCACGTCAGCGGTTGAACCATTAATACAGTCCTCCAAAGCAGGTATATCCTATGTGGGCGGCCCCTTGAGACCGAGTTTTAGCCAGCAAACTAAAACATTAGGCATGAATGATGTGATGCTCTTTGTGGAATTATCACAAATATTCTACGAAATAAATAGTCTAAAAAGCTTCACCGATAAAATAATCCGGTAAAGTTCTTATACTTACAAGAATCAATCAATTTAAAACGATATTTTCAACAGTACAAATAATTTTATTTTTTCTTGTTTTGTATAATCCCCCTTATCAAATTTATTTTAATTAACCAATTGTTCTGAAAATTGAGTTTTATATTTTTTATGCTTATTAACATATAATAAACCTGGCGTCCTACGGGTGTTAGACTTTGAGAAATGTATAAAAATCTTTAGGCTGTGAATCAATCTCTATTTAGAGGTATGAGTAAATAGCAGGTGAGACTGTGATCTTGAAACTTTCTTTTGCAACCAGTCTTGGAAAATGAACTCTCTGAATTCAAACTAGCTTTACTCCGCTTAAAAATTGACCTCGTGTCATATTCTTTTCTTGGCGGAGGGATTGGGTAAATAGATGCATTAATATTATATGGACACATAGCTAGTTTATTAAGGTTTACTAACTGAACTGGGATTACCATATTCTTGAACAAAACTTTTATCAATTTGTAGTCATCTCTCGTTATTGGATTAAATAATGGTTGATTCGTAAAACATTAATCATTAATTGAATAATTAAATTCACTGGATTAAAGAAAAACAAAAACAAATTATGAATAAACAACCATTGTTAATCAGGAGATAGATGTAATTTTATTTTTTGTTATTTTAATATTCGATTCATATCTCATTTGAAAGCTGATGATTTGTCTAAGATGTAAAAAAAAAATGATGATAACCAGCTTATTATTTTAGACTCATAAGAAAATAAAGCAGAATGATATTTAAGAGTTTGAAGTATTCAAAATAAATATTTGTATTTAAATCTAGAAAACTGTTTTGATAATAACGGCAACGCACTTAGATCTCTCGCTCCATCTCCCTCACACACACACACACACACACACACACACACACAAACATACACACACACACACGCGCGCGCATAGGGATGCAAGAAATACGTGAATAATATATTCACAGTTTTACTTATCAATATATCCATCTGCATAGGATGATACCCCATGCCATCGACCTCAACGAATGACAGTCCAACAGTTCATTTATAGATGTGAACAATGGCACGACCTTAGCGGATAATTTGTCGATAGTGTCGAAGTCTTCTGTAGCACTAATAACACTTTTTGGATAAACCGATAACAGAAAAATAGAGAGCCAATGTGCCACAGATTTTCTTGAACTACGTTCCTCAAGTTTTGAAATTAGAATCTTTTTTCCCTTCTTCTAGACGTGTTTAGGCTAGAGATCTCATATGTCTTTTTATACAACTATTAAGGTAAGACGTACTTTCATACTTTTCTCAAAGGCAACATAGGAAACTGATAGATAAACAGCATCGTCCAGGTTTTGAACTCTGCTTGTCAAGTACAATTTCTTTACGATGATAACTACTTGTCAAGACATTTTATCTAATATGGGCACATCGTAAGTGAGATTAACCATTAATAGTGAGTTTGATTTCTATATTTTTGGTCCACTCCTGATGTCCTCAGACTTCTGACCTAAAAACTATAATTGATATATAGAAAAACAAATATATATATATATATATATATATATATATATATATATATATATATATATATAGTACAATTTAATGGAGAATCAAACTCGGTTAAGTCGTCATAATAAATTTATTTCGGCGGAGAATATTACATAATAAATTTATTTCGGCGGATTAACCATTATTATATATATATATATATATATATATATATATATATATATATATATATATATATAATACAGACATTTATTGTTTGTCTATTCTATCCTTGATCCTTTCATGTCTTCGTATGAAGCGTTTTACATTTTATACGACCAATGTTGAGTACGAGGTTAAATCGTAACTTAAAGAATGTCTCTCCAATAAATTAAAGATATAACGGCCTGATCACAACGACATTTTTAAGGGGTTTACACTTCACCTATCTGACACGACTCTCATCTCTAAACACTTTAAAATACATTTGTCTTCTTCCACCTAACAGAAAAAATTTTACTGAAAAGCCCTCTATATTTGACCAAAGAATAAACGAACAAAACCTCCAAATTCTTTAAGGTTTATTTATGAAGATTAACAAAATGTTCATCAACAATATCAACTTCATATACATCAGATACATTGTAAAATGCTTATAGCACATTTAAAACCGATTCTTCCTTTTACCTTAAGTAAAATTATTTTCTTTTGTAAATTCCCACAACGTTCTGTATAAATTCATATGACTCATCATTGTGCATGTCATTTTATTATTAGCTTCGCCGAAGATGGCTCCAGGAAGGGCTGAAAGAATGTGAAAAAATACGGCGCCCTCCTTTATTCATTTCATCCAATAGTCAGAGGATTCAAATTTGAATATATCAAATATATTACTGGTAGACATGGAATTTTTCGTCAAATTAAACACATACGCACACACATACACACACACACACACACATATATATATATATATATCATCATCATCATGTCGTGCCTCGAGCATGGATATCCCTGAACCTCTCTCTCCACTTCTCCCTTTCGTACATCTCCTCTGGAAGGTCTTCAGGGCTACATCCCGTATCCTCACATAGCTGCTGTATGTATGTTCGAGCTGGTCGTCCTGCTTTTGCACGGCCATATGTGGAGGCCCATAGGATTACATCACTTATGTGCTCATCTCTGCTTCTCCAGCAGTGTCCTGCGTGTTTGGTTCGTATAACTTGGATAGCTTTCGTGATGGGAGGCAGGTGGCCGTATATTCGGTGCCTTGTGGGGTGTTGCCGCCAGGACTTGTTCAATATTGCTTGCAATATTCTTGTGTAATTGCCGTCTAGCTTCTTCTCCAGCCGTTTAGTTAGCGTCCAAGTAGTGCATCCATACAGCAGTATCGATACGACCGCTGCCTGGAAGAAACTGCGTTTCATTTTATCGGTCAGGTCTGATATGATCGATAGCTTATGCATTCGTTAGCCGCGTGTCAATGTCTTTTTCGGTTGATGAGACACTGCTTCCTACGTAGGTGAATTTGTGTACCAGTTTCAGAGAGGTTCCCTCAAGTTTTGAGATGTCGCCTGCTTGATTAAAGCACATATATTCAGTTTTGTGTGCATTGACATGAAGGCCAATACGCCCAGCCAAGCAGAAACACTACTGTACAGTTTGGAACGAGCCAACACACACACACACACACATATATATATATATATATATATATATATATATGTGTGTGTGTGTGTGTGTGTGTGTGTGTATGTGTGATTTGTGATCGAATACTTTATAGGTAAAATTATTTTTAAACGAAACGAGCTCATTGGTTTTACCCATAGTGTTCTTAACTAACACCATGATTTATATTGTATATTAGTCATTTGCTTGTACACAGTTAAATGCTTTCAGGTAGTGCTATTTAACAATAATAATTCTTTTAATCCAATATTACCAAAACGAAGAATTTGAATACATCTCTATAGTTCCAAATAATTAATAATACTAATCCTCAGTAGATGATTGAATAGCTCTATTAGACCCATATATGGGACCCAAAGAAGAACTAAATATCCGTTTAAGAGTAGACCTGAGAATAATGGCTGGAGAGGAGTACTACATTTTGCTCAAATCTCCATGACTTGAACCTCAACATCAGATCCAGTTTAGTGTCATACCCATGAAACTCGTTGGAGTGGTCTTACTCCACTGCAGGGTTAAAATATGTGTATTCTACTGTTAAAGGTAGCGGATAAAAACAGTCTTCCTAACAGGTCTTCGACAATTTCTGCTTGATTTGCCTTAGTAGCAGGACACTGCTGGAGAGGCAGAGATGAACTCATAAGAGATGTACTCTTATGGATCCCCACACATGGCCGCGCAAAAGCAGGACGACCAGCTCGAACGTACATTCAGCAGCTATGTGAGGATACAGGTTGTTGTCCTGAAGACCTACCTAGGGCGATGAACGATAGGGAGGAGTGGCGAGAGAGGGTCAGGGATATCCGTGCTGCCAGCACGATATGATGATGATGATGACGCTTTCGTTCAATCTGTTCGACATCTCACAGACTAATACATATACTTTCTAGATTTTCCCCACCTTGTTCAAATCCTGTTTTGATTGTTCAATGGCTCTAAGTAAAATGCTTACTCTCCCTAATATGGCGATCCTTTTCAATGACCATAATTCTTCTGTTCCTTGGGATTCCTTCGACCATTAACATTGTCGTTGGAAGCCTACCACCTACTTACTTCTTCTTAAGAGATTATTCTGCATCTTTTACTGACTTGACGTTTCATTTCCGACGGATTATTATGGACGTTTTGGCGTTTTTTTCCTACTAATGGCTCTCGACAAGAGTGTCCCGCAGTATTTGAAAGAATCGTTACTAACAGGATAATCCTCAAAAAGTATATATATATATATATATATATATGAAATAAAAATTCTCGTCCTGTTAGTTTGTAACCGTAATCCATAAAAAAAGTACGATATATCATTACATTAATTAAAGCAATACTTAATTACGCTCTTAAAGAATTAAACCAGCCCAATTTTTAAATGAATGATTATATATTCAGCTAATTGAGTTTAGTATAAGTATAGATTTTCTTTACCCAGAGCTAAATGTCAAAACAGCTCTATTGTAATCAATTCAGTTTTGTATAAGTACAGTTTCAATGTCAAAAACAATCCCATTTCAAACAATAGAGTTTAGTATAAGCACGCACTTTAAATGTAAGTTTAGTTTCTATTCTGTTTAGCCAAACAATTCTCATTCAAACAGTTCAGTTTAGCATAAGTATGCAGTTAGTTCTATTTATCCCATAAATAGGGCCCTATCAGGATCTATCATTCCGGGCCAGAGTGGACACGCAAGCAATGGCAATGAATGGGTACTGTACATTCCTCAAAGCTCCAGCATTACTGGAACCTCACCATCAGATTGTTTAGTGTCATATCCAGGACAGTCAGTGGGGGTGTTACCCCTCTGCAGAGAAGCAGTTGGTGACTTCACTCAATACTTATTAGAAGAGTGTAGAATTCTAAATATATAAGTAATACTGAGTCCATGTCCAATGCAGGGGGTGTCCTCGTGGTGTAATGGTTAAAGCGACGGACAGCGGAATCGTAGTAAGCGAGTTCGTACTCCAGTCGTGCTATTACGTTCACTCTCGGACAAATACCCTTGGGAAAGGTAGGAATCCCCTTATCCTCCCAGCTATGGGTTAAATTGTACCACTACTGTTCTTCTAGGAGAATGGCTTTGGCGTTAAATAACCAACAAATGTTGATATGCCATTAAACAAGGAAATCAAACCGTCAAATCATGTCCAATGCAACAATGAAAATTCTTCTTGCTTGAATTTTATAAATACAAATTACACCATTAAGAAAATTTTCTAAAGACAACCGAAAGTTTCTGAAACCCATAAATTTCAATATGAATTCTAAAATCATTTAATCTTGATTTTGTTCCCTTAATTGCAATCATTAAAAAATTTAAGAAATGCATACATTGTACTCGGTCTATTTTTAACTATTAATCAATGGACAACTTGTATATATATATATATATATATATATAATGATAATAAATAAATATATGTTATATATACATTTAATCCATGGAAAATATTTTTCTGCAACCTAAGGTTTCTTGAAGTTTATAACAACATTTGTCTGGCAGTTCCATCTTTATAACATATATTTATTTATTATCATTATTATTATTATTTTTATTATTATAGCCCTATCATAGATATTGAGCACTCTCCATATTATATTGCACTTGGTTCGACAAATAACCGCATAGTGATTTTCTGTCGACCAACACTCTCATAATATATATATATATATATATATATATATATATATATATATGCACAGGTTGTCTATAGATATTTTTTTCAGAAGCTGTATATATATATATATATATATATATATATATATATGTTGAATCTGTCCAATAACTGCTATGCAAACGGTAGTTTTATTTCCAATAATACCATCATTGCATGATGATTCAAGCTTGCTTTCGTGATGAAAATTTCATCAGTACTAACCCAAAACGCACCAACTGTATCTCACGATACCACAAGTCTTTGGCGGAGAGGGATGTCACTCTATGAGAATTCTATATCCATGCTGAGGCCACTTGGGTCTTTTTCTGGATCTTTTTCTTTTTAAATTTATATTTCCTTGTGTCTGATGGTTAAAGCCCAATATTAGACAGGTATGCTGAGGTTGTGTTTGTAATAAAACATCTGTAACCCAACTCGATAGGAAATATATTTATAATCCAGATACTTTTCTCAGTATTTTCGCGCAGTTTTTAAAAAAATTTTCCAACTTACGCTGACGCAACCAGTCAATATTTTCCTCAAAAAGTGATCGTTAATTCGACAACGAAAACTTTCTTTAAATTGACGGCCCAAATGACGATATTTAGACGTCAGGCAATTTATTCTGCCAGCTGGAAATCAGAATTGACGTTTCAAATAATTTAAATGCCAAATCGTGGAACTATCAAAAACCGATGATCTTTATTTCGAGTCTCTTTCTATTTCACATTTGGCACGTTGGGTTGACAAATAAAATGGCCTTGCAACTGTGGTGAATATCTTGACAATAGTTCCCTTGAATGGATTTCTTTATTTCAGGTTGAGATTTATGCTGTTGTCAACTTAGGCATACAATTTTAATGCGATCGATTATCGTTCCCGAAATGCTTGCAAAACTGCCTTCGCAACAACATTTTATATCCATGGACGATCCAGATTCGTTACCAGATTTGAACCGGAAGATTATCTTATTCTCTTCTCCTTTCAGGTAACTTTAACGATCAGCTCCAGCATATATGTATATATATATGACAAACTCAAATGAATATATGTATGACAAACTCAAATGAAAAAGCATAAACAAGAAATTGACAGTTAATAAGATCTTTTAAATCTATAACTTAGCTTCCATAATATATATATATATATATATATATATATATATATATATTATCAGCTGTTTTATTTATTTTGTGTTTGTATTTTTCTATATGGTTTTTACCTTTATTTGGAGCAATGTGTAGTCGTCATTCTGGAATATTGGCATTGTTCTGAACATTTTCACAGTTGCATTTGTGTAGGTATTTTGACACATATATTTTTTTAATTTCAGGTAACTTATTACTATTTTTGCGTAGGGATATTCTGGTATCGAGAGCTGGAGTAGACCGTATATATATATCTTTACAATTATTACAATCGATAAAGTAGACTACGTTTTTTGAATTGCCTGTTAGATTTTTATTTATTGTGAAAGTCTTTTTTGGGTTTTCGAAGGTATAGGATTTTCCTTCTATTTTTAAATTGCATACTCCACGTCTTTTATCCTTTCATTTTCTGACACTCTCTGTTGTGTGTTCCCTAAATGAGTATCTTTTAACAATTTTTGGGTTGTCTCTGTCTTTTAATAATTTTAGTTTTGTCTAGTATTTCTTTGATTTTGTCATTGTTTTTAAGTTCATTGGAATCTTTTATTATTTCTGGGAATAGTTCTTGATTGTTTTGATTTTTCTGTGGTTATGTTTTTTTGGGGTTTGCATATGTTTAAATGGTATTTGTCCTACTGAATCGAATCCCTTATTCATTAGTGTTGTTGGGTATCCTTTTTAGTGGATGGTTACGTTCAATTCCTTAATTTTTTTTTTATATTAGTGCTTATTGAGAGTTAGGGATGGCTTTTACGCAGCTTTTGCGCTGCTGATTTTGAAGTTTGGGCTCTATTGGGTATCTGTCAGTTTGTGGTCAATGCCTATGATAATTTGGCCATTTTCATTTTTAATGAAGATATCTGGAACTTTATTTTTATAAATCTGTGTTCCATGGTGAATTCTATTTTAAGGTTTAGGTTTTGCAATCAGATGAGTAAATCGTTAATATCACTTCATGGGCATTATAAAGCAAACATCTAAGTATCTTTTCCATGATCTAGAATTTTTTTTTATGTTGTGGCAGTATTTTTTTCGCATGATTTCGAATAGATTTTCATCTAAATATGCCAAGGTTAGAGTGGCGTGTGTTGTTTCTATTTTAGTTCCCATCAATGTTCCTAGGGTCTTGATTACGTTATTCAACTGGAAATAATGATAATTAAGGATTAGTTCTATAAAAAGAAGTTGGCGACCATAGTCGAGAGCGACTCGAAGGATCTTTTTCAATAGCTACTACACTGAGTTATACGCGAGAGCGCTACACTTTTCGTTGAATTGCTCCAATTTACCCTTGATATGTACCTTATTTTTCTATACAAAATGGGATGGCTTGTTTTCCTAATTCATGGTGGATATTAGTGTACGGGTATGTGACGTCAAATTGACGTCACAAAGCCGTACAGTAATATCTACCATGAGTGTGTCTGGATCAATTTTTTGAGGTATGAAGTTTAAAATGTGGCTGTCATCTCAAATAAAACTTTTAAAAATTATGTTTAAAAATGGTTGTATCAAAATACTTTACTGGGCCAATTTGTGGAGCATGATAGGCCTGCTAGGATTGGACTATCTATCTATCTATCTATCTATCTATTTCAAACGAAGTTTCTGGAATTTCTATGTGTTTATTATGACAATTATCTCTGAACGATCTTCATCAGACGGGTTTTTCTGTTTTTTCAAGTTCAGAAAAATATTGAAGAACGTTACAACTGTAGATGAGGTGGACAAAGCAACGTAATTAGGAACAGTGACATTTTGAACGCTTTTATATACATTAAAAAACATAAAGAGAGACGTTCCCATTTATTTTGCCGTGATAACTGCATTAAAACTCCTCGGTATTTTTCTGAACATATATTTTTCCAACTTCTCATTTGTTTGGTGATGCTCCTGGAGATTGAAACCGGATAATAGATATATTATCACTACTACTAAATTGACGTTCATATCTTATTTCTCTTCCATTCTCTCTGCTAATATATATATATATATATATATATATATATATATATATATATATATATATAATAAAAATCGATAATATCAGTGATAGAGCAAACATATTAATGGTTAGTGCTGACACATTGTTAATGGCGCTTGGTGAGCATTCATGGTCGCATAGGCGAGAAAGTGACCCTCACAATGAGTCGTTCATTCTGTGTCTACACAGTCCACACACACACACACATACAAATATATATATATATATATATATATATATATATATATATATATAACTTGTTATATATCCATACATATAAACTTAGATTGACCCAAAATATTAAATATGGTATAAACCAGAAAACCAATACCCTTTGCCAGATGTGGTATATTTAATTGCCGTAACTTTGTCTGTCAAAAAAAAAAGTCAAAATTATCCAACTGATCAAATCTATTTAAAAGGGATTTAATCAATTCTTATGTCTGGGTTTAATGCAACTAGACAAAGACTCGATAAAGTCTAAAACGACTAAAAACAAAGACTTTTTTCAAAAGTAATCATAGTCCCGTTTCAGATTAAAACCTGATGAAATGTTAATCAGCGTTATCCGGGTTAATGGAGATCCATTATGTCATATGCAATGGCAACTGTAGAAATCCTTATGCAAACATTTGACGTGTCGCACACTCAAGGTCGTAGTGTCTGCTACTCTCACAAAACTGCTCTGATCGTGTAGCAAGGAGTCTTGGGCTGTGTTAGATAATACACCGTTATCATAGAAAAGTCAGCTCTTGTAAGGTAATAATACACTTCAATGCCAACTAGATATATGAGGCATTAACACGCACACATGCGTGCTTATGCTCCCGATATCTGTCTGCCTGTCTGTGTATATGTGTGTGGGTAGAGATTTATATCAAAATTCATCAATACACATACACACGTACACATACCATTTCCGTCTGAGAAATATATACACACAAAGCCGAACGTAGATTTTGATAGTCAAATAACTTCGTAACGATTGAATACGGGAACTTAATACTTTGATACTTAACACATTCTGACAGGCTTAGTTTTCTCTTTTTACACATGCAAACATCCAAGCATACACCTGCTCACCTACACAATCGTGAGGCTTATACACACACGCAGAGGCGCAAAATCTCGCCGTCCTTGACAATATTGATTAATCTCTATCAAAAAGTGAAAGATTCTGCTCAGCATTTCACGTATAGACGATTTGGATGATTAACCATGGGGATCCATCGCATCAAAGGTACTCGATGAAGTTGGTAGTATCTTGGTAGTTGATGCATAGTATAAGATAATTACTGTGAAGGTTAATTGCATTAATTATCTTATTATTTAGACTAGTCAGGTCATAAATTATTCATGGGTATTTCAGTACCTAAAATTTTTGAGTGGATAGGTAAGTCAAATTAGAAAGATCAAATGCATGCACAAGGGGTACTGAGGTTTAACACCTGACGTTAAAATAATATTGGGGAAGACTGGAAGGCGAAAAATAAAATGGATTCAAGTCGAGTCATAAGTTTGATTGAGGTAAAATAAAAGTATAATAAAAGTTATGGACACATGTGATGATCATGATGATATGACGCAATAACTTAGTGAGATACGGCACCTCGGTTGTGTAATAGTTAGCAAACATGACTAGCAAACCTGCAAGAGTGAGTTTGAGTCTCATTGGGTGCCCCATTCAATCAGCTTTGTGCCACATCGAAACAAAGAGCTTCGTATATTACAATAATTTAGTGAAATGACATCACACTAATGATTTTTAGAATTTATAAAAATTAAAGAATTTTGAAAATTAGTCAGTTTAAAGTTTAGACCCTTAGAGTCGCTGAGTTGAGTTGAGATCCACGCAGACCTTTCGGGTCAGCGACAGGGGATGTGTAACTTTGTGTTAGCGGCAAGTGTGTCTCTGTTCATAGACCCTTACAATCTCTTTCTCTCTCTTTCTCTCTCTTTCTTTCTTTCTTTCTCTCTCTTGTGCTTCGATGACTACAAGAAAATTGGATACAGTCTGAATAATAAAGCGATAATTTTTATCAATAGATATATTGGATATATTACTTTCACACCATTGTGTTTCAATTGTTAATCGTTAACGGGGAGTTTTTCTTGACTTTGAATTCAAGTCACCCAGGCATCTAGTTCCAACGAACCACCCCGACTGTCAGAAGAAGTTCCTGATAGATTGATTCATTCACCATCTGAGGATCTTTCAAACATAACGTGGACACAGTAAGAATTGATAAACATACTACCAAAAAACGCATGTGGTCGTCCTGGAACCAAGGCCATAATAAAGTACGGTTACAAGCATAGTACCAATGTAGACACGTAGTGCATTGCTTCACGGATGAACGTGAAAAGTAAACGAATTCGGGAATTATGCTTTACAATTTTGAACTAGGCACAACGTCACGAAAGCAACCAAAAACTTTAGTTTTGTGAAAAGTGACGGAAGAGTTGATCACAGTGTTAAATGAGCATGAAATTTATAAATCATTTAAAAGTGTGGACAAGCCCAGACAATGGAAGTCATTAAAAATAAAATTATAATATGAACAATAATTTTAGATAATAATCAACAATAATGAAAAGAATTAGATTAAAAATCCTAGTATGGGAAACGATTGTTAAACGAAGGATATCTTTGATTTAAATTACTTAATCAATTATGTTAAACGTAAACTTTTTAAAATTGAAAATTTTCTGGTTATAAAGAAAAAAGTTTTAGATTCATACTGGTTTATTTACTGCTACATAAAAAGAAACCCTGTAAACATCCTGTAAGTATCCTAATTCCATAATGTTTGCCAAGATAGTAGATACAATAAGAAGAATATTTTTCTTTTGTTTGTTTTTATCGTTTGCTTTAATCATTTTAAGAACAACTTCTAAAACTCGTTGGTAAGCGAAAGGTTTCATTGTTACTGGCAGTTTCTTGAATTTCTTATCGATAGACAGAAGATCGATATTATTTAGTTGACAGTACACAAACTCTTGATAAGGTAACGTGGCTGGGAGACAGAAAAACTTTGAATCTAAACCATATTAAGAATTCATGGATCAGGATAAGAATTATTACTTCCAATGTTCTGCTGAGCATAGGAAATGCCTGACTCCTGCTACGGACGTAAAAAAAGGCTGATAGAATGAGAATTGGGATTATAATTGTAATCATTTACTGAACTTACTTTTTTTCAGTCCAAAACGTGGCACACAGAGCACCTAGTGAGTATCAAATTCTCTAGCAACGAACATCTCATTAACCATTATGCTACATGAGTCATCTTTGTTAAAATTGCTTTTAAAATTTAAACTATATGTGTGTAGAAAATATGTCAGTCATAAACTTAATAAACAGAATTGATTCATGGTATTTTTTTCAGGAAAGTCTGTTGATCAATGCAATTCATTTTTATAACAACTGCAGTATTCACTTTATATGCATCAATATATATGAACATTTTAAATGTTGATCTCTAGTCGAATAATTCTACATGATATATTATTGAATATATCTGATATGAAAATATTACAGGTATTCTATCACAGGATGTTGCTAGAATATGGCACATTCATTTAACCATTAAATGTTACACTTCTGAAGAACTATACTTATCAATAAATTGATTGCCCAGTCGGCTGGGGCTGTAGAATACTCCGACTGCACCTGTGCAGAGGGGTAAGACTCCCCTAATGAGTTTCTTGAAAAGACTCTAAATAATCTGATGGTGAGGTTCCAGTAATGCAGGAGCTTTGGGGAATGTGGAGAACCCCTTCATTGCCATTGCTCCCAGGTCCACTCTGGCCGGAGTGGTAGCACCTAATAGAGTCCTATCCATGGCTCAAATAAAATTAAACTCTGTACTTATGCTGAACTGAATTGCAATACCGGCTCATTGGCCAAGTGGGTAGAGTGTTCGTCAATGGTCTGGGTGACCAGGTCGCGTCATACCAAAGATTTTAAAAATGGTTCTTGATACCTCCTTGCTTAACACTTGGCAATATAAGGTACGTATCGAGGGTAAAGTAGAGCAATCCAGAAAACGGAGTTGCGCCCTCCCCTACACCTCGGTGTAGTAGCTATTGAAAAGGGAGCCTTCTGATCGCCCTCGACTACGCTCACCAACTTTACTTTTATTACTTATGCTAAACTGAATTGTTAGAAATAGAACTGCTTTCGTATGCTAAACTGAATTCTGTGAAATAGAACAGTTTTTGACATTAAAACTGTACTAATACTAAACTGAATTGTTGGAAATAGATGTGTTTTGTCATTTAACTGTGTGTAAACGAAAACTAAACTGATACTAAACTGATAAGCTTGAAATAGAAATGTTTCTGACGATTAAACAGTGTACTTATGCTAAACTGAAATGTTTGAAAAATAATTTCTTATTTGAATAAAATGGATTTATCATTAAATAACGTACAAAGGTTGATATGCCATGAAAACAAAGAAACAAAATACAAAGAACCTAAATAGGCTATTTAAATACAAATAAAAACGTATTTTATTGTCTTGAATACCGGGCCATTGCCCAAATGAATAGTGTTCACCAATGGGCTGGGAGACTGCTGTTCAATCCCAGGTCGAGTCATACCAAATACTCAAAAAATGGTACTTGATGCCGCCTTGATTAACACTCAGCATTATATGGTAAGGATAAACGGTAAAATGAAGCAATCAAGGAAAGGAAATAACGCCCTCCCCTACACCTCGGTGTGGTAGCTATTAAACAGGGAGCATTTCAGTCACCCTCGACTAAGGTCACCAACTTTACCTTTTTTTATAATCTTGAATGATTTTGAATTGAGTCCAATTTTAGAAAATTAACCTGAAGATGGCAAGTATATTCATAAATACGTCCTTAATGATACATTTTTTGGAATATTTATTTTGCTTTTTTTTATATATGTCGACGACCCTGATTTGAAATCAGCTAAACAATGAGAACATGTGAAATCATTCAGTTCATTTATTCCTTCCTTCCAGTTTGGTAATCTTCAGATACTTCAAATGTGTTTGGTAAAGTCTGTCACAAAAAAAAAAAAAAAAACGAACATAAGATTACATTCTATATCAATTATCCGAACAAAACAACTGAAACATTTAACGAATTAGCACAATGCTCTACAGGGCTTACATTTTTAGATGAAACGCAGCTGTTTAGGAAATGTTAGTCTATGGAAGATAACCCCTGGACTTGTCGACCTGCAATTTATATATCAAACAAATTAACATATTTGTCAACTACGCACAAGTACGTTGGCACACTGCATTTTTGGAAATGTTTATCAGTGGTCGACCGGTCACGTTATCATATTAAACTAAAACAACCAAAAACGCAAAAGTAAATATTTTCATTAGCCTTGATCGTTGTTTACTAGAAATGATTTTAATGAGGAAATAGAATTTATCAGTTTATTTTTGATCAAGGCTGGTAGCTGGAAAGAAAGAAAAAAGATTTATTAATTTCTAGACGTACTTTTTGTGTATTAGCTTTTCTTACAAATGAATACTCTTGTACTCTTTATGTCTCTTATCTGAAACATTATGAAAATTTTCTGCATC
Organism: Sepioteuthis lessoniana; assembly: GCA_963585895.1. Lineage (NCBI taxonomy): Eukaryota > Metazoa > Mollusca > Cephalopoda > Myopsida > Loliginidae > Sepioteuthis > Sepioteuthis lessoniana. The sequence continues at coordinate 110,484,614 of OY757905.1, read as the reverse complement.
AAAAACCAGAAAGCCATTTAAAAACTATAAGGATAATACAACAACCAACGATGAACTAATTGAATTCGAAGCCATTTGAAAAATTCCAGCAACTATTTTTTTGAAGTGAGAACAACGTCTTCTTCAATGTGTAGTTTCCTGAGCATCCTACTTTGAAAAGGTTGACTGTTTTGTTGGTTATTTTGTTTTTCGGTGTATTAACCACTTTCGAATTAAGTCATTTTGATAAAAGTTTCAAACAATTCACTTTGGTGTAGATATAGTTTTTTGGTGACACACGGTGAAATGTAAACAGTTCTATTTCAAACAATTCAATTTAGCATAAGCACTCAATGTAAACTCACAGTTTTATATAAAAACATGTAATTTCGAACCAATCAGTTTAGCGTAATTACAAAGTTTATTTGTTTTTGACCCTTAGATAGGACCCTATCAGGTGCTACCACTCAATAGCAATGAAGAGCTACTCCACATTTCCCCAAAATATAGCACTACTGAAGCCTCAGATTGTTTAGTATCATATACAGAACACTCATTAAGGGAGTCTGACCCCTTACGTTGAAAAAGAAATAAGTTACATCGTTTTAATTAGTCTGATAACAAAATTAGTTTCATCACTTAATAGACGATCAGTCTTTCAAATTTTCCGCCTGGTATGTTGGACAAAGAAATGGCTTTATTTCATCCCTTGCAAAGGAGTAAGTAACCCCAAAAATGATATTATGCATATAACACGAAAGTGTATCTGATGTTGAGGCTTAAATTCTGCAACTCGATGGAGTATGGAGTACCTTTTCATTGACATTACACCCAGGTTCACTCTGGACCGGACTGTTAGTATTTGTTAGTATCACAACTATGGGATAAATATATCAATTTAAATCTTATTCCTCAATAGGAATACTTGATTTCTTCAAACCATACAATGACTACAACTGTTGGATAGAAATAATTAAAACCATATAACAAAATAATTTGTATTAAGACTAGTTACTTGAAGTTATAATTATATATATATATATATATATATATATATATATATATATATATATATATATAAATTTGTTGCGATATCTTTAAAATCAATGAATTAATCAATCATATAGCAATATTTTTTACTTACGGTCATCAGTCTAATGAAGCTCTATATTTAAAAATATTTGACTTAAAATAATTTGTATTAAGACTAGTTACTTGAAGTTATAATTGCATAATTACACACACACACACACACACACACACACATATATATATATATATATAGTACAATTAAATGGAGACTCAAACTCGGTTAAGCCGTCATAATAAATTAATTTCGGCGGAGAATATTGTTAGTATATTCTCCGTCTCGTCAGATGACTCTTTTACATGCCCTGTCTTGTCGCATTCATTGAGCACTCTCATAGATTTATATGATTACCCTCATATATTCTATGTAAAGAATAATTCACACCTACCGTCCTTGGACACTAAGAAACAACTATGAAAAATTGTAAATATAAACGTAGATAATACCAAACGAGTTGGCATATATTTAAAATCAATGAATTACTCAATCAATCATGTAGCAATATTTTTACTTGCGGTCATCAGTCTAATGAAGCTTTATATTTAAACGTATTTGACTTAAAGTAATTTCGTTTTATTTGTTTCAAAGAATCCATTCACTTTATTGATTTTCAGGTTTTCTCATTAGTTAAGCCATTACTGATTAATTGAATTTTCATTGCAAGATAAATTTCTCTTTTAGGTGAAACAATAACAATGATGGTCACCTCATTGTTGACACCTGCGGGCGAAATGTTTCACCAAGGAAAAACAGTAAAATATAAATGATTAAATAAACAGAGACCCCCTTTATTTCATCCTGGCATGATAAGTTTGTCTGGTTTTCGGTTTCTTTGTTTTAATGGTATATCAATATTTATTTAAATATCATTTAATGCGAAAGCTATCCTTGAAGAAACAGCAGTTATTATATTTAAACAATAGCTTGAAGGGTTACTGGGGTTCATACTTACTGACCAACAGTGAATTGTTTTAACGACTAAAGTTTCCTTTTTAATTTTGTTTTTGGTTTGTAATAGCTTTAACCAACTAAATAATTCCATGTGTGTTAAATATGTATACGTACTGTTTGAAAGCAGAATAGAAGTGCTTTATCTTTTTTAAAGATAATAATTTTAAAGGGGTTTAATTTTTTTTAGCATTTCCTTGGACTTTCTCTTCATGTTATGATTTTAAAGTCTTCATCTGTTTACTTATCTCCGTTAGCACATTATTGGAATGTTCCCACCGTGGTCTCTCTAAAGTAAGTTCTGCTTTTCTAATAAAGATATTCTAGTCAAATAATAACTTTTTTGATCACCTTTGGGAAATCCCAAGAATCAGTTGTAAGAGATAGTGAATATATGGAGAAATTATAGAGAAATTATATCATAAAAGTACTCTCATGAGAAATCAATTTAAAATAAGACAATTTTTCATGATCTTAATATAAAAAAAAAAAAAAAGATTTAATCGGATTAGTTTTGGAATAGACTATAAAATGAGATCTTCAATAAACCAGTGTTATCCTATTTACCAACACCTCCGCTCGGGCAGGATATGACACAAGGTCAATTTTTAAGCGGAGTTTAACAGGTTTTAATTCAGAGTTTTCCTTCTCCTAGACTAGTTGCCTCACCAAGGCTGAAGAACCTAGTCTATCCTACTATTTAACCTTAGCTGGAGGGAGAATAATTGGATTCAGACCTTTCCCAAGGGTATTAGTGCTATGTGAAATACAATGAGTTTCGTCCAGGATTTGAACTCGTGTCGCCGTGTTCATTTCCTACGACGATAACAATTACACCACGGGCACCTCCAATAAACCAGTGTTATAGATACTTTTTTATAAAATCGATGCTAATACCATACCTAGCTTAGTGCTTAGAATACAAAAGGTTGATGGAAAATATCCCAACTCCATTCTTTTCAGTGTTTGGTTAATCTTAGAAGTTTCTTTGAAGGTTGCTTCGATTTTTTTTGTTTGTGTGTGCATATTCATTAAAATTCTTTGGAAAAAAGTGATAATCTTGCCTCATGATAATTTGGTTTTGTTTTGTTTCTTTTTAAATGGCGTATCAAACATCGTTGTTTATTTAATGCGAAAGCCATCCTTGTAGATAATCAGTAGTGGTACTATATGACAAATAGCTAGGAGGATAAAGGGATTTCTTTCTTTCTCAAGAGTATTAGTTTGCCTAGTTGGCTGAGGCTGTAGAATACACCAATTGCATCTCTGCAGAGGGGTATGATCCTCTCAACGAGTGTCCTGTTTATGACACTAAACAATCTAATTGTGAGGTTCCAGAGATGCTGGGGTTTGGAGAATACTGAGTACCTCTTCATTGCCATCACTCCCTGGTCCAATCTGACCCGGAGTGGTAGCACCTGATAAGGCCCTATTTATGTGTCAAATAATACTAAACTGTGTACTTATGATAAAGTGAATTGTTAGAAATAGAACCGTTTTGACATTTACCTGCATATTGAAACGGTATTTACGTTCTATTGATTTTTTAACAAACAGCACTGTTTTGACTTTTAACTGTGTGTAAACAAATTTAAACTAATGCTAAACTGAATTGTTTGAATTAGAACTGTTTGACTAAACTTAATAGCTTGAGATAGAAATGTTATGACGATAAAACCGCTTTCTCGTGGTTAATGGCATTCTTGGTAATAGAACTGATTATTTGTATACAAATGGATTTGGCATTAAACAACCTACAAAGGTTGATATGCTATAACCCTCCCCCCTACCCCAAGCAAACTAGAGTATTAGTTCAAAAGGGAACGTAATAGCACAACTGGAGTTTGAACTCATTTACAACGTCACCACAGCTGAACTCACTTGCTTGACCCCACAGTTGAGCACTGGAACTACTACGTATCAGGGTCTCCCCCTTTGGGTTGGTCAAAACCATGGCTGAATATATATTACCCTCTTTGTGAGGCTTAGAATACACTGACAGTATATTCTGCAAACAGCCAAGACTCTTCGCAAAAGAAGTGAAAAACCAAACTGCAATTTGTGATGAGATTTCATTTCTGGAATATTTAGGGATACACTCAGATATGAAGTGTTAATACATGCGTCCAATCTATGGAATAAATAGATCTGTTTAAAAATTATTTGTATTAGACTAGACCATATGCAAAAGAAAAAAACCTCTTAAGAAAGAACTACGCAAAAAACTACGAGGAGGGGTTGTCCCCGTGGTATAATGGTCAAAGCGCTTAACTGCGGAATTCTATTAAACAAGTTCGAGATCAAGTCTTGCTATTACGTTCTATTTCAAAAAAATACCCTTGGGAAATATATGAACCCCCATATTCTTGCGGCTATGGAATAGATAGTTCAACTACTGTCCTAACAATAGGACGGATTTGGCATTAAATAACCTGAGAAAGTCGATATGCCATTAAATTACAAACAACTAAACAAAAACGTAGATATTAACCTAAAATAAACGCGATTCCCAAATTTCATGGCATAACATAAACCTAGACAGGTTGTTATACCGTAAAAGTTAATCAGTCTTTTTCCTGATCAATCCCTTCTATTTTATTGTTTTTTTTTTCCGGCGTTGT